>NIPM01000046.1:348416-410060 GCA_002738285.1 Holacanthella duospinosa | reverse complement strand
CCCCCTTCGCACAACTTCTATTTTCTGACACTTCCACTTCCCCTTCTCACAACTTGTCTCTCCTACCACTCCTCCCCCCCTTTTCCGTCGCACAACTTCCACTTCTTCTTTGCACAACTACCCTCTGCCGCCTCCCCCCTTCGCACAACTTCCCTCTTCCACCACTCTTCTTCCCACAACTTTTCAACTTGCATAACTTGCCTCTCCTACCACTTCCCCCCTTTCGTCGCACAACTTCCTCATCCTACTACTTCCACGTTTCCTTTGTATAACTTTCCTCTGCCGCCTCTCCCATTCGCACAACTTTTCTCTTCCACCACTCCCCTTCCCACAACTTTCCTCTCTCGGTATTACCCCTCTCCCCTCGCACAACTTCTATTTCCTACCACTCCCACTTCACCTTCGCACAACTTGCCTCCCCCCCCCCCCCGCGTCATTCGCCTTCTCTCATCCCGCGTCGTTATGTCAACTTGGTCAACGATTTGTAGTCTTTGTTGAATGTCTCTAGGTAGCAAGTTTGTCTGGTTGTTGTAAATTTTGCCAAATGAATTTGCCAGCATTTATTATTAAAAGGAAAATTTAAAGAGAGCCTCTTTGAAAGAGATATAAATTTCAATGCGAAAACCTCATCATCTGCTCCACTTTTTACCAGTAACTAACTCGTCTCCATCTTCAACCACTTAAAAAAACGTAGAAAATTAAACCATATAACTTCATTCAAATTTCCCACGCTCCTTACTCATCTCACAACTCAAAACAATTAACACAGTAATTCAATTTCTCCTACAGAATCATATTCCACGAGACATAACATACCACATAACTCATGGAGTCAGTCTCCCAGCTCAATTCAAAATATTGAGTTTTTTTATTCTGTAGTAGGTCAAAATCTAGTACCAGTCACTTTCTCGAGGTCATGGAAGTGACTCTTTTCCACTTGGTTAAATTTTTGAAACGGATCATTTATGTGTAATTTTTGAAAATTTGACTTCTCAAGGAGTATATTCTAAAGGAAAAAAAAATTCAGTTTGTTATATTCTCTCACTGTAATGGAATGAAGCGGAAGTAAAGTGAAAGGAAATATGTATACAATTCTAACAAAAATTATTCTCGTTTTTATTCATTCCAAAAAAAATTTTATAAATTGACGACAGTTTTTATTCAGAATCGTTGTAAGATTTTTGAAAAAAAAAAAGTTGTCATTGGAATGAAAGTTCTTATAGAGTGGACTTGAGTTGAGTTAGTTGAAGTCCTTGACTTGAGTGTAGAGTAACTAGAGGTATAGACTAATTGGATAGGATCCTTTAGAACGTACATAACGTAAAGTCAAATCATCTCATCTTCATAATGATGGACCAGTAGACGGGTAACGAAAGATAGTCAATTACTCTGCAGAATATATTTAGAGAAATTAACTTAGAAATGCCTAATTGCTTCCTACACGAGTAGCATCCAGAGTGAGCCAAAATTCAAAAAGACTCATTCGTATGCAACGGAAGTAGAAAAGGAATGAACAACTTCCGTTATTTTACAACCTTACTCTATTAAACTCCTTCTGCATTGTTGAGCATCATGAGAGAGAGTATACAGAGTGATCAAATTTAAAATTGGCAAAGGTAAAGGCGATAATAGTCTTCTAAATGTTTGGAAAGTTTATGTACACAATTTTCAAAATTTTGTTGGAAATATGAAAAAAAAAAATTTTATTTTTCCAGCGGGAATTTTAAAAATTAATGTTGCCTTGCACAGTGTATTTCAAAAGTTTTTTTTTTTGTGAAAAGTTTTCATAAACTAATATAGGAAAACGAAAAAGTTATCGTTTGTAGTTTCCCTTTTAAATTCTCTAATATTTATACCAAATAAATGCAGTACGTATCACAAAACTTTTTTTTTTTTAAGATGAGACTAAAGCTTTGTTCCGTGTGCTCTTTGTTGGAGAAAGTATTTCGATAAGTTTTTGCAACCACAGCTTTTTGTATTGATTTTTGCTGACCTTGAATGCACTTGCGTCGTGCTCAAAATTGAAAATTAGTGAAATAGGTATAAGAAAATCTTTTTTTTTTGGTTCTTTGAACAAAAAGTTGTAATAACTATTTGGAAATTTTTTATTTCAATGGAAATTCTAAAAGAATTTTTATTAAACAAAATTCAAAATTTTGTAATTTCAAACTAAAGAGTAATATCATAATTTAATGCTTAATTCTAATCAAATAAAAAATGTTAACATGTTTTATGGTTAAATACCAACACTAACGTATTTGGACACCAGTTCGGCAAATTTTTTTCCATTTCGGTATCCTGAATATCAAAATTTGAACTTCAAATCTCAAAAGTTTTTATTTTATTTCCAATTTGAGAATAAGGGTAATATGAAAATAAAGAAACAAATTGTTTAAATTCGCTGTACATGATGCAGCTAAAAATATGATGTCAATTATAAAAAATATTAATTTGAACACACTTGTTCAAAATTTCCAAACTTTCCAAAAAAGTTTCCAAATACTTCTTGGAAATTTGAAAACTTTAGCTCTAATAATTATCAAATTTAATTTTTTTCATAAAAAAAATAAAAATAATAAAACAGAAAAAGGAAATAAAAAATTAGTGTCGAACATTTTAGGTACTGTTTCAGTCTACACTATTTTCAACTCATTTATGAGAATCAGAGAAAGTAGGAAGAAAGTCTACAAAAAAAAATTTTTTTTTTAATCCAACTGAAATTTTTCTGCTTGAGGTAATTAATTTAGCGCTCTTAATTTTATATATATCCTAAAATTGTCGAATTTTGTTCAATCTCAAATGAACTAGTTATGAAATAAAATAAAATAAAATAAAATAAAATTGAGTGTGCTGACTTTACCATTTTAAAATTTTTTCAAATTAGTATATATTGACTTCACTCTGCTAGCATTAAGTTAAGGTAAGTTTATTTAATTTTGAGTTAACACTCTTACTACTAAGAGTAATAAGTGAAGATTCATACTGTATACACAGAATTAGATAGTTTTTGACTTGGAACTAAAAAACTAAAATTCATCTAGAGAAAGTATATTGTTGGAATGAGATTTTGTATAAACTGGATAGATCTCTGACAGTTGACAGACAGGCTTTTCTCAACTTCCTCTTCTCAGCAGTCGTCAGATGAATTGAAAAAAAAAACGGAAATGAATCTCAAGCACTTTCTTTCCTTTTCTCTCTACTAAACCTACCCTGTGGAGTCACAATTATTCATTCTTTATCTGCCTTAGGATACAAAATCCCTCGCTAACAAGACTCTTCTACTGTTATCTTCTTATCAAGACTCACCAACACACCTGCGTCTCTCAAATTCTCTTATATGTTACCGTCAGTTGATCACTCACGGACTCAGCTCAAATCATGAACAAATCTTACATCGATATAATTTATAATACATCACTTATTTCTATACTTATCTTCATACAGTAAGAAATCACCAGTATACTTTAATGTTATCATCAATAAACCATATACAGTGCGACTACAAATCTCAAGTCTATGAGAAGAGATTTTTATAGTCCCATGCCCTTTACTGAGACTGAGGCTAAGAGTACTGTAAACAGTAGTAACTGGTCTTATAATCGTTTGTACCAACCATTATATAAATCAAACCAAGCTAAGTGTATTCGATATCTTTGAAACCATCTTGTGTGACGTTTGTAGAAACCATTGTATAAACCAAACCAATTATACCATTGNGTTCGATATCTTTGAAACCATCTTGTGTGACGTTTGTAGAAACCATTGTATAAACCAAACCAATTATACCATTGTGGTTGGATACTACTATATTTATTAAATAATGAAAAAATTTAGCTCCATGAAGCTATTATTCATCATACAGCGGTTATAAAATTACCCTTCTGTCATCGTAAAATGTACATCTTATAACCGTGTGGTCTTATATAAAGTTTATGGAGAAAGACCATATTTTTTTAAATTTTGCGCATATCCTTATGGGTCGATATAATAACACCTTGTAAGATAAAATGTACTAAAATAGAATACTAAACATTTTCTCAATACTTTGACTACCAATCGTGAAACTGTAACAAAAAAAAATAGTTTTTTGTGGATGGATGATATAAAAAATGAAATGGTTGAAGGTTTTTGTCTCCCTATAAAACATAACTCAACNAGTTTTTTGTGGATGGATGATATAAAAAATGAAATGGTTGAAGGTTTTTGTCTCCCTATAAAACATAACTCAACTTATCTAATTAGCATATGGGGAGGGGGGTTTTATAAGGAATGAAAAACTCAATACTCAAAATGAAAATTACGGTCTTATATATCCGTTGTGGTTTTATATCAGTTTGGTCTTATANAGTTTTTTGTGGATGGATGATATAAAAAATGAAATGGTTGAAGGTTTTTGTCTCCCTATAAAACATAACTCAACCTATCTAATTAGCATATGGGGAGGGGGGTTTTATAAGGAATCNATGGTTGAAGGTTTTTGTCTCCCTATAAAACATAACTCAACCTATCTAATTAGCATATGGGGAGGGGGGTTTTATAAGGAATCAAAAACTCAATACTCAAAATGAAAATTACGGTCTTATATATCCGTTGTGGTTTTATATCAGTTTGGTCTTATAGCACTTGTAATTGTCGGTACTAAATGCATTAACAAATTAATTAAAGATTTTATGGATATAATGACAGAGTTGGTCTTATAGCGGATGGTCTTATAATCGAAGTACACTGTATGTGATAATAAAAAAATTAGGTATATCTTATATTAATAATAAAAATATTGACTGTAACATAGTCATAGTTTGAAATTAATCCGTTTTCAAAAAATTTCTCACATCTGTTCCTAGTTCTTAGGTTCTTAAGGTCTTAGAGACATGAAATGGATTCATCAACCTCAACAAGGCTGTCGAAATTCATTAATTGTGAGAATGAAACTAAAGAAAAAAAATATGAAAATTAGGAAGAAGTTGTTTGGTAGGAAGTCGGGTTCTTTTCCATTTGAATGGAGATTTATTGTGGTTGGAAGAGTTTCTGTTAGAACTTGACGAGGTGAGAGGAGAGAAAGTTAATTTCTTGAAAACCTTCGTCGCCCGGGAATTTCAATTCCTCTTCCCTCATTTCCATTTTCTTTTCTTAGACTCTAATCCTATGCATAATTCTCTCGTTTTCCCATATCATCATAATACAAAAAACTTACGCTTCCGCTCCCTTTCCCTTAGGAAAATACACTTCTGTTTAAACACGATTCGTATTCCGCTCTTTGCTACTTACTCGAAAATTTACTCAATGAGCCGCGTTTTACAATCTGATTTGACAAAAACATGCTCCAAAATAAAAAAAAAAAAAATTTTTTTTTTAATTTTTGTTTTCTTTTTCTTGATTAACTTTGTTGAATTTATAAAGAGTGCATGTATACTGGTTGGTGACAATTTCAACCGTTTTTGTTGGTAGTAAACGTGTTAATTTAAAAAAAAAAAAAATTTTTTTTTTTTTGAAATTCATCATTGATTTTATTAATATGAGAAAAGAATAGTTTTTCAAAAATAAAAAAAAATAAATTCTTTCTAGCACCTTTTTTAAGGATCTTTAGGGTAAGTATGAAGAGTTTACATTTGTAAAGTAGTTTAGGTGAAGAGTCTGTAGTTTTGCTCATCTTTCTTTTTGAAGTTGTTTTTCTGGCACTTTAGCCTAGCGGGTTCAAATGTAAATATTTGTAGACGAAAAGGAACTCATGGTGTCTGTAGGTTAGAAAATTTGATTTTAAAAGGAAAAAAAGGCGGTAGAATTTAAACCTACGACTCAGGTTCCACTTTGTTCCGACCAAATATATAGGATGAGATTTTTGGATACACTTGGAGAAAGTGGTGAAAGTACTTGAGTCAACTCAACTCTAAGGAATACTTTAATTGAACTACGAAACAGACTAAAAACCCACTTCAATCAAATTTTGAATGAAACGTTAACCTACTTTTTTTTTCCCCAAGTACCGACTCAGACACAAAATTTCAAATTCAGTACCAAATTTTTTTTTTGAGGTTTGTGAAGAATTCATGAAGTTATGGTTTTAAGGTTTGAAATTTTTGAAATTTTGATCTCAAAATTTTTAGAGGAGGTTAAGTATCCGAATAAGATTTTAGTATTTTGTGTTTAAGCTTGAGGTATCATACAGTACGGAACAAGTTCTTAAACTAGTGTAAAAAAAATAGAATTTAGTAATTAAAAAAGTAATTGATATGCCTTAAGAATGTTTCAAAAATAATTTATTAGACTATAGGTTCATGGTCACAATACTGGCATTTTGTAGAAATGTGTTTATTGTTCGATTTATCGATTTTATCAATATGATATTACTGTATAAAGTCAACGGAAGAGAATTTTGGCTCAAGTTGTTTGTTGGACGAAGAAGTGCCTTTAATAGTGGTCAAATGATTTCGACAGAAAAAAAAAAATTTTTTTAGATGAAGTGTACAAGATTCGAAAAAAGCATTGAAAAGTAGATTGTCAAATCCAATTTTGAAAATTGACATTTTTGGATGTTCTTTTGAGCCGATGATGTATGAAGAGATTGGGGTTTCAAACATAAAGCACTCACTGGTGGGCACCCGCCAGCTCACCAGCCCATCGGTGAGCACCCACGAGCTCACTGGTGGGCTAGTGTGCTAGTAGGAGTGAGCAATATTATTTTATATTGTAAAAACAAAAATAAATAAATACTTTACGTGTGCATAAATTTTCACGAACTGACTTATCGGCTTACCAAATTTTTGGGACTTTTGCGTGGAAATTTCTTGATTTCAAATTTCTGAACCAATTCGGTAAGCCGATAATAGGTTCGTGAGAAGTCACGCACTAGAATGGTCTTTTATTATTGACTCTACAATACTNATTTTTTTTTTGAGGTTTGTGAAGAATTCATGAAGTTATGGTTTTAAGGTTTGAAATTTTTGAAATTTTGATCTCAAAATTTTTAGAGGAGGTTAAGTATCCGAATAAGATTTTAGTATTTTGTGTTTAAGCTTGAGGTATCATACAGTACGGAACAAGTTCTTAAACTAGTGTAAAAAAATAGAATTTAGTAATTAAAAAAGTAATTGATATGCCTTAAGAATGTTTCAAAAATAATTTATTAGACTATAGGTTCATGGTCACAATACTGGCATTTTGTAGAAATGTGTTTATTGTTCGATTTATCGATTTTATCAATATGATATTAATGTATAAAGTCAACGGAAGAGAATTTTGGCTCAAGTTGTTTGTTGGACGAAGAAGTGCCTTTAATAGTGGTCAAATGATTTCGACAGAAAAAAAAAATTGGTGGGCGGTGGGCGGTGGGCGTTGGGCGTTGAGCAGTGGGTAGTGGGTAATTCTAAAAAACCAAAAAAAAAAATGTTTTTGATAAAATCGAAAAACTTCTGCAGTTACCATAGAACTTTAATTTTTTGTACGTAATACCCTATTTTTCCATATTACGCAGCATCAGCTTCATCCAAAATCCACTACACTAAATTTGACCTAAACATTTTAAAGAATATTACAGCTATCTTAAGTTCATTTAACGTTTATTCTTGTAATTTTTAGGTTTAATTTACGTTTCGATTATTTCAAGTCTCATTTTAAGTATCCATATTTTAATTAGTCAAACTTTCTAATTTTTAAGGTAGAAAATGTTGGGTTGCACCTACTTGCTAATACATCTTATTGAACTATCTACACTTTTATCAAAAAAAAAGTATTTCACTAGAAATTGTTTAACCACTTATATAAAATCTCTGCTTTAACCATCAAATTAAAAAAAAATTATTGATTCTTATGCTCGGACTTAAATCCGTCTTAAACCCGAACTTTATTGAAATCCGACTTGACGAACCCTGTCTTAAACTCAATGGAAGAATCTTTTTGAATATTTTTATTTTTACTCAAGAAAAAGAGTGCGTTTAAAAGTTTCACTTTGCATCTCAAACTTTTCTTTCCGGAGGGCTTAAGTGTTACTGAATTGAAAAAAAAATTTTTTTAGTAAATTGAAACTATGCTTAACATAACGAAAATCCGTTACATCAGAATTAAGTTAGTTTGTGAAATGAGGTGAAGGTTGAGAGTACNCGTTACATCAGAATTAAGTTAGTTTGTGAAATGAGGTGAAGGTTGAGAGTACGAGGTATAAGAATAGAATGGAAATTTTTTTAATTTAAGTGAGTAGCGCGTGGAGGAAGGAGGAATAAATTAAGTTACGATTATACTCACAAACTGAAACGGAGAAACTGATAAAAATTTTCCGTTTCTGTAAAAACTTGTAATTATACTCGCTTTTCTGATTCCGATTCCGATTCCGAGTCTGTGTAAAACNTTTTTTTTAACTAAAATATGTGACACAAACTCATTTATAATTTTTAGTTAATGAATATGAGCGTTTCCATAGGCGTTTTAATAAAAAATAAAGTAAAAACTTCAAAGAATGTACAAAACTGGCTCAAGTTTTTCAGTTTTTAGCAAACTGAGGAAAAGTAGAATTTTTATGAAAATCGATTTTAAACTGTTAAAAAATTATTTAAAATGTGCTAAAAGTTTTTTTTTAATTGTTGATAAGTTGAAAAAAATAATTTTTTTTATAATAAAATTTTCTGCAATCATAAAATATTTTATGTCTCGAACAAATTTTTGAGGAATAATAATTTTTCCGAAATAGAATATAAAAGTAGTGGACTATGTGAGGAAAATTCAGTTGACTAGAATAAAAATTATGAAATTATGGATTAATAAAAATTCAAATTTTGGAAGTTATTTTTGTTACACTAAAAAGGATCAGTCAGGGACAAGTTAGAATAATTGATTTCCCAAATTTGAATTTTCATTCTTTTAATCTTATTTTTTAAATTCTAATGATTTGATTGATTTTTTGTGCACATAGCTCTACTTTTCAATAATTTTTTGAATAAAAATAGATTTTAGGGATTTGAAAATATTTGTATGAGACAGTATATACGAGACACAAAAAAATTTTACTTTTTTTTTTAGAAAAATCAATAAATCTTAAAAAATCTTTGTCTGTCTCATAATTATGGTTTCATCAAAAAATTTAGAAAATTTGACTAATTTATGAAATAAATAACAATCTAAAATGAAATTTCAGATAATCTTTAGTAAAATAAACCTAAAAATCACAATAATAAACGTNTAAAATAAATAACAATCTAAAATGAAATTTCAGATAATCTTTAGTAAAATAAACCTAAAAATCACAATAATAAACGTTAAATAGACCTAAGAAACCTAAAATTTTCCTTAAAATGTTGAGGACATATTAAAGTTTAGCGCATATTTGGTGTTGNAATAGACCTAAGAAACCTAAAATTTTCCTTAAAATGTTGAGGACATATTAAAGTTTAGCGCATATTTGGTGTTGCCATTTTTGATTGTTGTTGATTCGCTTACATCTTGAACGCTTGACATTACAAATTTTGATAAGAAAATTTTAAGCTCTTTTCCTGAGTATGATTTTAGTGAGTGATGAGCTGTCGGTGAGTTCTGATGTAAATATTTTCAAAGGTGACATGATGATGGATTAATGTCCATAATCTCGTTAGAATCTCAAGGGAGTACCGTTTGTAATTTGGCTTATTTTATAGCCTCCCGTACAAATAGATGTGATTGGTGGAGAGTTTGAAGTAGAGAGCCAATAAGAGCTCTCCGGATTCCCCCCAGTGGATCCGTTGACATTGAGTACTTGTTATCCGAGACTCCACTTAATCCCTGTCTCATATCTAGAGACAAACTCAGATTACAAACGAGACCACACTCAACATGTGGAAGAATGAGGGACATGGGGCACATTAGCACCACATTNAAACTCAGATTACAAACGAGACCACACTCAACATGTGGAAGAATGAGGGACATGGGGCACATTAGCACCACATTCTCATCGTCATACTTTATTTTGACACACAAATACTATTTTCATTTAAAGTTGAGCTCTAGACTCATTGGTATTGAATTTTTTATGGGCAATTGTGTAATGACTTAATTCTTGGTCACGCCTATCCGACCGATTGACTTTAGTAAAATGTGAAAAAACTTTTAGAACTAAAGAGTAGTTACTTTTGNAAACTCAGATTACAAACGAGACCACACTCAACATGTGGAAGAATGAGGGACATGGGGCACATTAGCACCACATTATCATCGTCATACTTTATTTTGACACACAAATACTATTTTCATCTAAAGTTGAGCTCTAGACTCATTGGTATTGAATTTTTTATGGGCAATTGTGTAATGACTTAATTCTTAGTCACGCCTATCCGACCGATTGACTTTAGTAAAATGTGAAAAAACTTTTAGAACTAAAGAGTAGTTACTTTTGGTACATTTCTTTTCCTACTAAAATTAAAGTTTGCACAAGTAGAGTTGATAGCACCAAAGAAAAGTTTGAGTAACTATGAGACTCGAACCCGCATCCCTCTAAGTTTAGAATCAAGTGCTCTGACCATTAAGCTATAGGACTCATTCGAAACATTATATTTGTTAATTTTTTGTAATAATACTTCTTTTCCTAATAACTACTTGTAATAAAAATTATACTAATTGAAATTTTTATTTTTGTAGCACAAAATGATCCACTACGATGTTACCTAAAATACCAAAAGGAAAAGTTAGCTTAGAAAGTGAGAAATTTCAACACTGGTTTTTACGACTCAATTTCATTCTCAAGTTCTTTAAAAGGAAAAGTGTTAAAAATTAAATTGGATTCTAAGAGAAAGGAATGAGCGGAAAGTTTCTACTTTATGATCCAGAGAAATTTACTTTCTAATGCTACAAGAAATACTACATAGATATGCAATATGCAATGTTTTCTTCAAATATCTGTTCCCGCCACTCATCACCATTCATATTTTATTGTAGTAAGAAAATTTTTTTTGCTGTTGTGGTTTAGAAAAGTCAGAATTAGGAATAAAAATTAATTTTTGGATTCATCTGACTTATACAAGACTCAAACTACCGACATTAAGTCGGCTGACACGATAAAAAATGACAGTGGAAAGGCTAATAGTCAGATACTGAAATATCCCAAGCTCCCAAGAAATATAAGCATTTAAATATGACAGAAAGCCAAAAGGCCAATAAATAAAACTCATACAGAGAAAAAGCGCAGATGAATAAAATGCTATACTAAAAACTGTTTAACTCAATCAGCTAAAAAGAGAAATGCACAAATTAAACCTACCTGAGGCACTTGTTGTTTCCACAAATAACCTATGCTTTTATGTTGGGAATGTCTTTAACAACTTTGCTCATGGCACTACCCCTATGAAAATTGATTCTTGACCTCTAGAGGTCACCAAAGTTAGAATGTTGTCGAACGAGGCACTAGTTCGATTGAGCTGAAATTTAACAAACTTGTATATTTTGAGCTACTGAGCAATGGTTGAATGGGGCTCAACTTTTTAAAATTGATCCGTGACCTCTAGAGGGCACGGATCAATTTTAAACATCATTCAAAAATTACACAGGAGCTCATAATCTACAAGTTTGCTGAATTTCAACTCAATCAAATAGGTGCCTCTCTTGACCCCATGTTAATTTTAGTGACCTATGTAGGTCACAGATAGTTTTTAAGAGGTAAAGCTCCATTCAATCATTATACGTGAGCTCATAATCTACAAATTTGCCGAATTTCAGCTCAATCGAACAGGTGCCTAACATGACCACCTGTTAAATTTGGTGACCTCTAGAGGTCAAGAATCAATTTTCACTGGAGTAGAAGCAAAAACTGTTGTTCAGGACTTTCCTAACATGATGACATAGGTATTTTGTGAAAATAATAGGTGCTTCTGTTAAGTTTAATTTGTACATTTTAACACAATTTGGTTTTGACATAATATGTAAAAAGCAAATTCTGCTTTTATGTTATAAAATTATTTTATATATTTTACATATAATTAATACATTATATCAACGACAAATAAAATCAAAAGTGAACTAATTTTAAATATATCCTGGGAATCTATAGTCGTTGCTTTGAAATTGATAAAGAGATTGTCACAAAAAATTTGGGGGTAGTGGGATATGATCCCACTGCTATTCATTCCAAAGATATCTCTCACCTTTATAGTCATAGTGAACACTCCTGTCTTCAATCTCACTACTCCGAAACTCACTTGTGCTTTTCAGTAGCCAAGTTTGTTCTTCATTCCATCACATTCATTACCAGGCAATGATGCTACTGTCTCATTCATTTGAGAACAATAAAGTGACAAAGTACTATGCTAAAATCCCTACAAGTACAGATATCCAAGGAAACGGGAATCGACCATTCATATGTAAGGAAAGTCAAAACAGTGAACAAAATTTTTTGGCTCATCTATATTCTACAAATTCACTTCCAGTTGAATTTATTCCCTTCTGGTCATCTAGTTTAGAGTTTTCAGTGCGGAACTCAATAGGAGCGGGTGAGTGTAACGACAGACTCAACGCTGCATTGCATATAAAAACTTTGTTTCTTGACAAATAATTCAAATATGAATGGCGTGATGCTCTTTTACTGGGACCAATAAATGTATGTGAGATGATTCCATATAAATCATCTACATGATACAAGTTTCCAAATGCAAAATAATTGATGAGGTACAGTCTGGTCAGATAATCTAAGCATAATTTAATTATAACAGAGGTATAGTGAACACCAACGAAACCACCGTGGCAGAATATTTTTACTTTCCAAAAAATTATAAAATCAACAGCTTCAATGAAGAGATTAGTCAGGCAATTGATTTCAAATTTTTTCACCTGATTGCTCTCAACAGTTTCTAGCGCTGTAGATTTGTGCTCAACCGTATCGTATTATCTCACGATTGTTGTACATTAATTTCAGAGCTGACAACAAAGTACCTATATAATATATTTTAATTAAAAATATAACGCTCACATTTTAGTTTATTTGTTATCGGCTACATTTGCTAGTTCATTTTAAGTGTCTTTTATTTTCATACATTTCCTGTCAGACCGTTTACAACCAACCGCTTACTGTCGGCCGGTTTAATGTCGGTCAATTTCCTACAATTCCCATTTATTGTAGACTATTTCACAAATAACCATTCCATCACGGTTTGCAGAGAAAAGTTACTATGAAAAACAATGCTACTGGATAATCTTGTTACTGGTTTTGTAACATTTTTCATATTCATTGGTCGTAACAGTGTGGGGATTTGAGCATAAGACTCAATACTACTGTAATCATAGTCATAAATGAGACAGTAAACTCCTTACCTGGCAATGAATGATCAGGAAGGAGAGTTTCGGAGTTGTATTGAGATTGAGAACAGGATTCTACAAATCGGCTCTGTAGCACAAATGGTAGTGTGTTGGGTCCGGAATACCCTAGACGTGGGATCATACCCCACCAGAGACAAAATTTTTGTGGCAATCCCTGTCTCAATCTTAAAGTGGCGGGTCAGCCCCGCCACANCATCAATGTTATTATTATCTGTCTCTCCTTAATTCCTTCTTAATAGGCGAGAACATATAAAAGTTGAAACTCTAAACTTATGAAGTTTGTAATGAATGATGGGATTATGAGAGAAAGTAAAGAATGAGAAAAAAACATGATGAAAGAAAATCCATGTAAATTTGGTGAAAGTGAAACTTTTAGGGTTCAAAAAGCGAAACAGAAAAAAAAAAGAGTTTAGTGGTCTTTCTCTTATTTCACTTTCTCTTCTTCCCCCCTTATCATTAGAACTCTTAATTTCTAAAAGAGCAAAGAAAATTCGAGAAAATTCTAATGAAAAATAATAATCATAAATTTATCACTATCTAAATTTTAGGTTCAAAAAGTACATAGTGGATACAGAGTTTGGAATATTCTAAGGAATTTCTCATAACAATGAGTTTTCAGGGATATAGAATTTTGAACAATTTTTTTTCTCCTGCTCTAGCCAATTTAATATTCGGAAACTCAAACAAAAGGAACTATGCCTTCATTATCAAAATTCCTACAAAATGGGGAATTCAGTGAAAGTTTTTTTTTCCTGTCGGAAATCAATGTAGAATGATGTTTTTTTTTACTGTAGGAAAGATTTCTTTGAGTTTGATGGAGAAAGTAAAAGAAAGTGAGTGATAATCCATTTCCACTTTCTCTGAGGAGGAGAAAGTAGAAATTCCAAGGATTTGGAAAAAAAAAAATCTCTTACAAGACAATAATCAATAGAAAGCATTAGAAACACCTCAGAGTAAGAATACCAGATGACATCACCCCTCCCCCCTCTCCCGTCTCTCCTGGTACTCACAAATTCACAAACTTTCTCTTTCATCTACCCACTGAACAACTCAGATCTCAACCTTTTTGATGAAATTAAAAAAAAAAATTTTTTTTTTCCTACTTTCCTACTTTAAACTAATTTTTGCTTTATTTGCTCAAAAAATTTATTTTATGTTTATTAAAAAAAACAACAAGGTAACATAAGTAAATTCTGGAAATAAGATGCTTCCGGCTCACAATTTTAGGAAGATGATGAAAAGTTTGAAATTATTTATAAAATTTATTATATAAAAAAGTTAGGTATTATACTCCTGTGTACAATGGTGAAAAAATTATTAGACGCAACACAGTTACTTTTCATCTTAGCTCTTTGCTAGTGAAATCATTATTCTGTTGATTTCCGAAGATAAATTTTGTTTTTGGTAGAAATTGTGTTTTGTGATAAATTATTAAAGAGTAGATAAAAAATGTACAAAAATCACATCACTATGATCAATTGGACAATATGTATAATTTATTAAAGGTGTTGTTCCAGTGGCATTGCAGTAACGTCAGAATACTGAATCATGAAATGGATTTTATTACTTATAGAATATTTTACTATGATGTCAGTTTAGAGCCTTCTGATTGGTTCTTCATTTCTCATATTATGTTTGGAGAAACGAGATAGACTTGAACATGTCATCTTTCATAAATCTCACTTTTCAGTCACTTGTCATTTATTCCAACTTCTAACCTAATAAATTGAATTTTTTTTTACTCGATCGTCTTCAAATCCATCGGTCTTTGAGAATAAAAATTTTGAAAGTAAAGTTTTTGTTCAAATGATAATTTTTTTTTTACTACGCTGTCATTGTAAATTAAACTCGGCGAAGTAAATTCTGAAATAAAAACAAAAATTCGGGAGGTAAAAGTAGAATNTACTCGATCGTCTTCAAATCCATCGGTCTTTGAGAATAAAAATTTTGAAAGTAAAGTTTTTGTTCAAATGATAATTTTTTTTTACTATGCTGTCATTGTAAATTAAACTCGGCGAAGTAAATTCTGAAATAAAAACAAAAATTCGGGAGGTAAAAGTAGAATAATTGACTTGAAATGTTTTTTTTTTCAATTATTAATAATTATTTTTTGACATGTTGTTCCTAGAAACCTGACCACGACCTTAGTTATTTCAGTGCGGTGGTAAAAATAGGTTTATCTCAACTGATCAACCTGGGATAAAAAAAGTAAGAAAGAAATGTTGAAAATATGAAATAGGACCTTAAGACTAAACCTCATGACATACAGTCTCTTTCAACAAAATAGCCCAAGTACGTAAAATGAAAATTTCGGCAAAATTTCTAATGTCTAAAATATTTTGATCACATTTCGAGATTGGTAATGTAACTTGGGAAAGAAAAAAGTTTCATTTGGAAAAACCATTTATCCCCCCCCTCCCCCATGCAAGTAGCAGGCGAATTAGTAAAATGTTACAATTTCCGATTGTTTCAATAAAATAGCCCACTAGACTTTCACCGTGTACTTCTGCGTCTAAATTGAATGAAATTTAGAATTTTTGAGAAGTAAACACTTTTACTTTCTCACTAGTTATAAATTGATAGTTTCACTCAAAACTTTTAAAAGGGTTATAGCAGATATAAGTCGAAACCTTAGGTTTAGACTTATATTACTTCGACGAAGGTTACTTTCTCCAGAGAAAATTAAATTAAATTTATAGAAGAATCAAGGAAAATCCATCAGCCAAATGGTTCAAGATGAAGATCTTGCAAGAGTGTCAAAAATTACCTTGGATCAATAACATTAAGGTTCATGGAAGGATGTAGACCTTATCAACGAGTGAAACAAGAATTTTGTAGGTAGTAAGCAATAAAATAATTTATTGTGCCAAAATTAAGCACAATTTTGACCTTGAACCTTCTCCAGACAACAATTTGGAGATGTTCCAAATCTTCTGAGAACATCAAGCTCCAAAGAATGAATAAAAAGTTCTGCGAAGCGCCCAACATAAGGAGCAGCGCATTACTAGATCTCGTGTATCAGAAATGATATGGTCCGCTTTCTTCTGCAAATTCTAATCTTTAATTTACTTTGTTCCACCGAACTCAACTCAATTGTTTACATAAATTTTCTTCAGGAGAACGAAGTCCCGATTTTGGAAGAATTTTATGAATACTGAGCATCTGTTATGCAAAATAAGGCTCCAATTTCATTTGCAACCATCATTTACAACTACATTTTTGACAAAGATATCGATGTTATGGTGTGGCCTCCATATTCCACGGACCTAAATCCAATTAGAAACGTTAGTGATAACCTTGGAACTTGAGCCTATGTCAATGGGAAACAATTCCACAATATTCCGGCACTTTAGACTTCAATTAGACTTGCATGGGAATAATAAAAAATCGCGTCCACTATCTATGCGAGGTTGCGTTGTAGATGTTTTACTGAACAACGAAAGGCATATTAATAAGTAATCTTTAAGTTTCGTCACATTTAAATGAGGCGGGCTATTTAATTGAAACAGACTGTATATAAATAAATACAATGCAGGAATATATATTTTTTTCGATTCAGAAACCAGTTTTGGCTTATGCTATTTGTTGGATAAAGTGATCGAATAATCATATTTCCCACTTTCGACGATTAATGAGTTTTTTTGGTACAACTGATATTATATTTTAAAAGTAGTGAGCTATGTTGAAAAACCAGGCAAATTAGGTTCAAAAGTCTAGAGTCGCAGAGGTAAGTTCCAAAAACTTGAATTTCAATAAATCAATACTTTTCAACATTTGAACTTACTTACCTGATTANCCAGTTTTGGCTTATGCTATTTGTTGGATAAAGTGATCGAATAATCATATTTCCCACTTTCGACGATTAATGAGATTTTTTGGTACAACTGATATTATATTTTAAAAGTAGTGAGCTACGTTGAAAAACCAGGCAAATTAGGTTCAAAAGTCTAGAGTCGCAGAGGTAAGTTCCAAAAACTTGAATTTCAATAAATCAATACTTTTCAACATTTGAACTTACTTACCTGATTATTACACAAGTTATCATTACTTTTCAATGTGTTTTCATAATAAAATATAAGTTCCACCAAAATATTTTTATCGTTTGCCTAAACAAGGGAACTATTACTTGAGAAATTTCTCTCGCAAAGAGCATGGACCAAAAGTAACTTTTCCCAAGAGCAAAAAAAAATTTTTTTTTTCCTTCACTGTATAAACACAAACATTTATAAATATTGTACATACATAAAGTCAAATCCAATTTTTGCAACATCTTTTTATACTTTTCATTGATCTTTTTATGCTAAAAAAGTTATTTCAACCAAAAAGAAAATATGTCGAATACAGTCAATGTTCGTTGTAACAAGATTGGATATAGCAAAAACTCATTACTGCCACACAAAAATTGGTTTTTGTTTTCTCTTATTCACTAATTCGGTTCACGGTTCGGTTCGGTTCGGTTCGGTTCACGTTCGCTAATAACGGTTAATCTGTCGTTTATAACATCAACTGAAGCAACGTCATTTTACTAAAATATAACAAATTTCTGTTCTATAATAACAGTAATTGCAAAGACATTAGCCATTTAGGATACTTTTCTCGTTTGGTTTGTGATTTGTTATAAAATAGTGTTGCGTTAAATAATGTTTCATAGAAATCAGGAACGAAGGTTCTAATTTTTAGTGAAAAAAAAAAACCAACAACCTAACAATCTAACAACATCAGGCCAATCACACATTTTGTCTATATTTCAAACACTTTTTCTATCTAATTCTTTTAACCACATACTGTTGCTAAATTTGATATAACAACAGCCCATTCTAACAAACAGATTTGAGGACTCTATTTCAAGCTTTTATAACCAGCTTTGACTATAATTCTACTCAAAACATTGTCCAATCAAAGGCTCAAATCAAATTAGACTTGATTTGTTACATGCGTCTAATAATTTTTACAGTACTGTACTTTTACCACTTTTGATTAATTTTATAAAAACCAATGTGTAAGTACTAGATGGTCATAAAATGATTAATAAAATTTGACTTTTTGACTACAACCTACTATCCAAGTGTGATGATATAATGGATGAAGTCCCCCAGATGGTCATGTCGTGACAAGTAGTTTTATGTTCAAAGAAAAGGCTAATAAAGACATTGTGTTCCCTCTGTTGAAAAGTTGAGCATGTTCTACTGGGTTCCTTGGACATAAGATAATTATCTCAACTAAAAGTTCCCGCGGAGAGAAAAAGTCTCTGTCGTAAAAGGATCCTCATTTCTCCCCCAAAAATTTCTACCAAAGAAAGTTAATGTGTCTCCGAGCCAAAAGAAAAACACACTCTAACTACCCCTGTGCCAGAGGAGGTAAAAAAAAAGTTTTTTTTTCTTCTCTTTTCTCTTTTATTAGGTGATTCGAAGACGACTTTCACTTCATCATCACCACCAGAAGGGAACTGTCCTAGGTCATTCGGAGAAAGTGACGAGTCATTTCCAACCAATCCAAACACACTGCCAATGGAACANGGGAACTGTCCTAGGTCATTCGGAGAAAGTGACGAGTCATTTCCAACCAATCCAAACACACTGCCAATGGAACAGATCACAATTGTCTCAAGGACAGACAGACAGAGTCATCAAGGATGAGAGGGTGGAGTCTCGAGTGGACCAAGCTCTNGGGAACTGTCCTAGGTCATTCGGAGAAAGTGACGAGTCATTTCCAACCAATCCAAACACACTGCCAATGGAACACACAATTGTCTCAAGGACAGACAGACAGAGTCATCAAGGATGAGAGGGTGGAGTCTCGAGTGGACCAAGCTCTNACACAATTGTCTCAAGGACAGACAGACAGAGTCATCAAGGATGAGAGGGTGGAGTCTCGAGTGGACCAAGCTCTTCGTCTTTGGACTCGTTCTCACTTTCCCCCAAATCACTTTTGAATGTCCGCTCGCTTGTGACTGCAAATGGAAGAGCGGGAAGGAGAGCGTCCTTTGTTCAGTTCAAGCTCATCTCACATCCATTCCCAGAGGACTCGATCCAGGGACTCAGGTAAAAAATTTCGAGAAATATAATAAAAAATATACAAATATTGGAATATTTGAAGAAATACTGGATTTTACGAAAATACCATGATATTCGTAAATATGGAGTGTTATTTAAGAAAAAGGAGGTTTCCTACTCATAAGATATGGATTGGATTTTTTTGTGGTTTACACCACCAAGTGCAACATTCTTATGATTTTGGGTATCCTTGTGTTGTATAAATGTATATTAGAAAGAAAGTAAAACTACTCTTTTAAATATTCTTATGTATACACCCAATCTCAAAATAATTTATCCAATGGGAAGGTACTTTTGAACCACATGAACTTTGCTGGAGAAAGTGTGTNATCCAATGGGAAGGTACTTTTGAACCACATGAACTTTGCTGGAGAAAGTGTGTGGATAAATTAGTTTTGGACAACGACAACGTATTTTCTAAAGTAAATATTTTTTTTTGATGAAAGTGTTTATGGTTTCAGAAAGATCATATAAAAGTAGTGGAACAAAGTAAAAAAATTAAGGCTCTACGATCACTAGAAAAAAAAAGTTATGATTTTTTGGAAATTGAAATTCTTGGATGTTATTTTGAGACAAAAAAAATTTTATTTGTACTAATAAGAAATGGGTGTTTCAAAAGAACATCCAAAAATTTCAATTTTCAAATATTCTTAACTATGTAATTTCTAGTGATTGTAGAGACTTGATTTTTTCAACTTTGTATCCTACTTTTCAATGGTCTTTCTGAAACTGTATAGTCTTAGTCTTTCCCCAGAAAAAAAAATTTTTTTTTTGTAGCAACTTTCTAGCAACTACAAAAAAAAAATAGTATTCCATACCCTTATAAATCTAATAGAGTGAAAATAAATAAAACGTATATAGTTTTGAAATGCAATGGAACATAACTGAAGATTGGAAACATTTCAATAGTCATTCGATAGAATTCAACTTTTTTCACCTGGGGAGAAAACAGTCAAAACTGTAATTTCAAACTTGTCCAAAATTCCAAACTTTTTTTTATTTGTAACGTTTGTTTTTTGTTGTTGTAAGGTTTTCGACTCTTTCGCTTTGCTCTTGTTAGTTAAACTACCACACCTTCAAATTCGTTTCGTACAACTAAGAGTATCATTTCTTTAAAGTTGGTAATCAATTTGAGAAAAAAGATCATTTTGTATTTCACATTTTTCTCATTTTTATGCCTAGTACCAAAAGTAACTTCTCAAANTTTGAGAAAAAAGATCATTTTGTATTTCACATTTTTCTCATTTTTATGCCTAGTACCAAAAGTAACTTCTCAAAATTTTATTTTATTCTTCCACTACTCATATAAAAGGATGAAGTTGTGGTAAAAAGTTTTAAAACGTAGAAAAACTTTGTGTATTGGGAAATGTAGGTCGTTTTGGTCCTTATCGTCCTTTGCATTGTCCTTAGTGGCTCAGNTTTGAGAAAAAAGATCATTTTGTATTTCACATTTTTCTCATTTTTATGCCTAGTACCAAAAGTAACTTCTCAAATTTTTTTTTTATTCTTCCACTACTCATATAAAAGGATGAAGTTGTGGTAAAAAGTTTTAAAACGTAAAAAAACTTTGTGTATTGGGAAATGTAGGTCGTTTTGGTCCTTATCGTCCTTTGCATTGTCCTTAGTGGCTCAGTGGGACTCATAAGAGTCTAAAAAATCCCTTGTACTCCCTAAGGGCCCATTTCCAGAGGCCCAAAACTACGATACATTCGACAAGAATCGGTCCTGCGGTTACACAAAAAAAGGCTTTCTATTTTGAGAAAGTTTTCTTACGATGAGACACGCACCAAGACCATTTTTATGAGTACATGATTAATGATTTCATGGATAACACCAATAGAGATATACTGCAAAAAAAAAGTTACAAACTTTTTAGTGTTAAGATGATCGATTCCTTGAACAATCTGTTTCCTGAACCTACAAGGAGTCATTGAGAAATTAGTAAAGTATGTTCAAAAAGTTATATGAAATGGTCAAAAGATATTACTTATTGCAAAACATAAAGTGGGAAGTTAATTTTGAAACAGAAGCAGGTAAGATCTTGTGTACCATAACTAACTTCCAAAAAAATTTTTTTTTTCTCAATAGATATCATCAATTGATATCCAGATTTATATCCATTGACATTGCTGATCAAATTTTGCAAATCTTTGATAATTGATACGTTGTGTACAACTAAACTCTTGAAATTCTTAGTTTTTATGGATCTGCTGCAATTGGCAGTCCTAAACGTAGCCAGAACCTATCTAGACCTACCTAAAATGTTTGGCTATAACTGCGACAAACACTTGTTTTCTAAAATATTTTTTAATTGGTTTGTAGGTGCTCGACCTAACCGGTAACTTGGTGGAAAATTTACCTGCGGATGTTTTCTTAACACTAAACCTCCTCAACCTTCAGAAAATCTTCCTTTCAAGTTGCCAAATCTACGACGTTGACCCCAACGCCTTTGCCAAATTAACCAATCTTGTGGAACTAGACTTGGCAGCCAATCGCCTTGAAGCGGTTCCTTCTGAATCATTCGAATCCATACCCGAACTCAGAGATCTCAAACTAAGTAGCAATCCAATTACAATTCTTAAGGACGGGGCTTTTAGCTCCCTCTCTCGTCTTGTCCGCCTTGAGCTCATTGGCTGTCGACTAGGGACCATTGAAAGGAATGCCTTTATTGGTCTGCATGCTCTCGAGTGGCTCCGACTTGACAACAACAGACTTAACGCAATCCAGGTAGGCATGCGTAGTTCTGATGCTAAAAAAATATTATCAAAACTGTAACAACAGATGAACTTACAAACAATCCACACCCTGTTCGATGATAGAACACTTCTACAACGATTCCAACGACATATCACCCAATGATTGCATTCAGACTAGTCATAGAGAATAACAGTGTCTTAGAGTAGGGAATTGTCCGAGACGAGATGTCAAGCAGAGAATCGGGAAGGGGGGGGGGCACTTTTCCGGAGGGTAACGTGTATACGACTATACTCCATGGAAAGTGAGAGAGCTCGAAGGGAGTATCGAGATAATTGGCTGTCATTGATTGGTTGATTTGAAGTGTAAGTTTTTATGGTGTGAGTGATGAGACAAGGAGAGAAGACGTTGGGACGAATGACTTTCTGGAGGCTACTGTTGAAAAAGTTCCTGACTCCGAGTCAACGTCACTCACCGTCTCTCATCACTTGTCGGGACCTCCGTAGCATCCGTAGAGGAAGAAACTTTCTCCAACAGTTCTTTCTCCATACTATAGTAAATCTTTCCATGAACTTTTCAGTCACTCTATAATCCAATCTCAACGGAGAGGTTTAATCTCCAGAGACAGGAGTGACAAGTCTTTTTTTTTTTGACAATTCGAGGTCACCAGTCAAAAAATTACAAGTCACTGTGTAGATCAGGACATTTTATCAGCTAGACTCCCTAAGTGTCATCGCCTAAGGAGTGTCGAGTAAAGAGTGGTCGCCAGTCCTTATAGGCCTAGTTTACTAATTCAGTTGACCTGATACCCGGTAGTGTGAATAAGTTGCGTCAGCATATTGCGATCAACTTATATGAGTTATTCGGTCAAAATGTTATATTTATAGGTTTGACATATCGACTATGGTAACCTAAAATTTAGGTCAAAATAAAACTTGATTCATCTGATAACCTTGCATTTCAGGGAGAATCCTTCATTTCACTTCGAAGTTTACACGGACTAGGTCTTCATGGGAACCCATGGAACTGTACTTGTGAGCTTCGACCCCTTAGAGAGTGGATGACCAAAAATAAAGTCCCTTTTACTGTACCCCCACTTTGTACTGGACCAGAGAGACTTCGTGGGAAACCTTGGGATAGACTCCTCCTTCAAGACTTTGACTGCATACCTAAAATTTCCAATCAGAAGTCAACTGGTGGTCAACGAGTCATTGAAGGTGAAAACGCAACATTTGAATGCAAGTTCACTGCAACATCACAAATTAATGTAAGTTTTGTGGAAGCGCTGTTTAGGAATTGCTTTGCGGTGACATTTTTGACAGTATATGTGCTGCTATTTTCATGACAATCTCATCAGCACACGGACTGATAGTAAAACTTGTTAGGGAGTGACAGATAAGCAGAAAATATAATTTGAGTTTCAGCGCAGTGGCTAGTGCACTGGACGTAAGTCATAGGGATGAGGGTTCGAATCCCTGCAGGCCCTTTACTTTTTTTTCCTTCCTGTTTCGATCGCGTCATAGACTGTCTAGACAGTCTCGTCGAAATAAAAAATATCTCATATGAGAAGGCATAACAAGGCTTTCACTTTGAGTGAAAATTCTAAAGAATTGTTTACTTTGAGGGACTTTTTCATCATAGCTCCCAAGGTCTCCTAATTTTCTGAGTCTTTGAGAAACAAAGAGAACCCACTTACTCCAAATCTTCTAGGAGCAGCTTATGAGACGCTTTTTTCATAAAACTTTTTTCGAAAAGTGAAAGTAGGTTCCTGATCATGCATAATTAGATGGAACTGAAGGTGAAAGTTAGTCATTTTAATAAACCTTTTTAAGCTTTAGATTATGACCATATATTTTTAATCTTAATATATTAGGCCCACAGTTGCAACTTGAGATATTAGCAAACGAAACTTTATCAAATTCTACTGCTTGCAATGCAACCGCAATTTCACTACTTCGTAGTTTTTCATTTATGATGTATCTTTTGCGGTTCGTAAATTTTTTCAACCAGTTGTGAATCCCAAGATTGCAACTTAGATTGAGTCCGATCTATACTTTTCGCAACTAGTAGTTGAAAATTTGAAAAATTTCCAAAAAATCAAAGACTTTGCAAAATAGTTGGTTGAAAATCACAATTTCTTGCAACTCAAAATTACTACAAAAACTACAATATCAATCTTCGCAACTAAGCCTTTATCTACAGCTTTCTCAATAACAACCTGTTCACTATATTTCGGACGCAATCACACTTTAAAAAAAAAATTTTATAAAAATTAACTCCCGCGACTGCAACCCACAACTGAGTTGCTAAAGTTGCAGAAACTTGCAACTGAGATTATGCGCATTTGAAGAATTAATTTGTTCTTAACTCATTTAATGAAGTCTCCATAAAAAAAATAGGGCAATAGTCTAAAAAATTTTCTACAGTTGACACTTTCTGCACAAACACTTTGAAGAAAAGAAGAATCATAACGAGGAAACACATACTCCGGAGGCTACCAAATGTATCTTTTTTTTCATTTATTGTTATTGAGCCAATCAGTCCAATTACAATCCTCTTGAAGGAATAACGATTCAAATAAAGCTTCAACAGAATCTTCAAAAAAGTATTATTCTTAGACATACAAGACAAAGATATAGTTGAAGGGCTTTTTGGTCTAGCTAACGAAGAGCCAATCAGAGAGCTGGATTTCTTTGAACCTCAACTGAAAATTCAATTCGGAACGAAATGATTGAATTAAGGGCCGGATATGGTTGGTTTCATATTTCCGCTTCCCTGATTGGTTCTTCCGCTCTGGTTCAAGTGCTTTTCCACTAGAGGAAGCTCTTTGTTCGAAAACAACGGAAGATTCTACTTAACTTTATCTAAAGAAAAAAGGGAATTGAATAATTCTATTTTAGGATTCTCATTTGAAGAAGAAGTAAACAATTACGAACTCTAATTTATTGTTCAACTGATGCAATAGTTATTCAAAGTTCAGGAAATGAATGATAATTGAGTACGAATATTAATCAACTTTGTTTCTGATAGGTCCGTTGGTTTAATTCTAACAAAGGAGGAGGAGTTGTAGGAAATGGAACTGTTGGAGCAACTTCAACTTTTATTTTACGTGAATCATTTGATTGGGTGAAAGATCGTCAAGGTACAAAAACATCAAAACTAACCATTTACCGTGTAAGCTCCAAGGATTCAGGCACTTATACTTGTCAGGTAAGCAAATAATTATCATGTTATTGTCTTAAAAATCTATCTTATTGTTACAAAATTTTAGTCAATGAGGATTTAATTTAAAATTCTGACTTAAAAATTTACATTTGAGTGTGGCAAAATTTAAAATTTATCCAACCATCGTCATTCTTTTCCATTAACTATAATGCTAAAATTACATCATGAAACTTCTTGATTACATCATGAAACGCAAGATTTGTTGAAATTTTTGGGTAGAAGAAATGAGTGTGTCCATTATTCGGGTAATTTTTTTTTAATTTTCAAGATCTTAGATGAAAATTGCAATTTGATGTTATTTCGATCATTCTTTGCAAGATACTTGCATCTGAGCATGGATGTATTTTGAATTATCATGTTGACTCTCTTTGAATTGTCATGTTAACTTATTTTGTTCCTTGTACAACGTGACAATAGCAAAGACATTGGTTCAATGATTCAAGACTTCATTCTTTATTCATTCCCAACGTATTTTATTATACTGAATTGACTTTTCAACAAAATTACCTCTTGTTCATCTCTCACGATGGAGAATTGAAAGGCTGTGGAACAAGGTATAATGTATCATTACATGCGATTGTTCATTTTAACCGAGTTCGTTATGACCAAGGTTTTTAACATCAATTTGCTTATCTCTAGGCAGGGACCGCCGGTTAAGATTCATTATAGCCGTGGTTCCATTACACCCGAAGTCATAATAGGCGAGGTCCACTGTTTAGTCAGAGTCTATCCAGAATGTCATTTGTAGAAATCATTGTATAAACCGAACCAAGTGTAATCATAATCATAGTAACTTTTTGCTGTAGAAACCATTGTTGAAATCGAACCAATCACAACTTTTTAGCTGGAGGTATAAATGTGATACACAAGTTAGATGTAGATACACTGAAGCGCATAAACATGGGTACATGGAGAAAGTTTTAACTCAAAAAAGTGTGTAAAAAATCTTTTAGGAATGCCACCTCCCATCTCATTCTCTTTACTATCATGTACCCATGTTTACGCGCTTCAGTGTATACAGGGTCAGGCTTAATTCAGTATACAATGGAGAAACCAATGGCAATATCTAATTTACTATCTTGAGTCGGTTGTGAGATAAAGAATTATGATAATATGTAATTAATAATATTGGTGAATCAAAAAAATCCAGTTCAGCAATAGCTTATTGGCGCGCAAACCTCTGGAGAGAATTTTTTTCAGAGAGGATAGGAGCGGAGTGAGTCAGAGCTCGTTTTTTTCATACGAGTTTTTACATAAATACTTTCTCAATTGTATACTGAGTTAAGCCTGGCCCTGTATATGAATATAATTTCTAACAACGGACAGCCATATATAGGATTGTGAAAACGATTACAATAACCTACTACTACTGTTTTAGTGAAACGGTAAGAAGAACAACTAGTCGAGACAACTACAGCATGGTTACAAAAAATGGATACTAATGAAAGTTGTTTTCTCTTAAGTTAAGTTGAGACATTTGATGAACAACGGTAAAAACAAAAAGTGGGGGGAGTGAAGTTAGATGAGGAATTATTCAACAAAAAATAGTCTCACCCAAACCCAAAAGCAAACTAATTAATTATAACTAATCATTCAAAGTAATTAATATCCAACCCAACGGTGCTTGAATTCAGGCAACAACTGTGTCAAAGGTCAACAATCTATTTGTGAAGCTTTTGAAGAAATTGATATTGACTATTGTCAAAAGGTTTGTCGTTCCGTTGGACGGCGCTTACAGGCATGCATAGATATTAACGGCATACAAGTGCCAAAGTCAAACAAAAAAAAATTGATCAGTCAACATTAGACAAGAATTATTATTATTGTTATTATTGTCGTATTTTTTAATATTGAATGTAGTTTGTTAGATGTTCCGTCATAATTAATTGCTTTATTGACAGCACCTACTGCCCTGAGTTACGAAACGCTAACATTATTTGGAAATTATTATGAAATTATAAAATTTACTTCTATAGCCAAATTCTTACAATAATTAAATTATTGTAATCATAAAATTAAATCATAAAATTAATAGTGTATGCCAACTTACACAACCTGTGGGTTTGCTGCCCTATGCCATTTTTAAGGCAGAGAAAATCAGTATCCGTTTGTTGTAAACATGCAGTATACGACTTAATTTACATTATGCAACTTCTTGTGCAAGATTAGATGAAATTTTTGGGTGAATGTGAGTGAGTGAGTACAGTTATAGCTGAACCGTATTTTCTCTTAAAATTTTAGTTTCTATAACGTACCCGTTTCGGCATTAGTTACCATTACATTAACCAAGGAGGTTATGAGAAATTTACAAAAAACATCTTTGATAAGGTTAAGGTTCGCCCATAACTCGGCTTATTTTCCAATTTCTTTTCTTTTTAACTGGATGTCGAGCCGACATCTAACTCCGTTCCCAAAGCTATATTTTAACATAAGTTTCGGCATTAGTTACCATTACATTAACCAAGGAGGTTATGAGAAATTTACAAAAAACATCTTTGATAAGGTTAAGGTTCGCCCATAACTCGGCTTATTTTCCAATTTCTTTTCTTTTTAACTGGATGTCGAGCCGACATCTAACTCCGTTCCCAAAGCTATATTTTAACATAAGTTTCGGCATTAGTTACCATTACATTAACCAAGGAGGTTATGAGAAATTTACAAAAAACATCTTTGATAAGGTTAAGGTTCGCCCATAACTCGGCTTATTTTCCAATTTCTTTTCTTTTTAACTGGATGTCGAGCCGACATCTAACTCCGTTCCCAAAGCTATATTTTAACATAAGTTTCGGCATTAGTTACCATTACATTAACCAAGGAGGTTATGAGAAATTTACAAAAAACATCTTTGATAAGGTTAAGGTTCGCCCATAACTCGGCTTATTTTCCAATTTCTTTTCTTTTTAACTGGATGTCGAGCCGACATCTAACTCCGTTCCCAAAGCTATATTTTAACATAAGTTTCGGCATTAGTTACCATTACATTAACCAAGGAGGTTATGAGAAATTTACAAAAAACATCTTTGATAAGGTTAAGGTTCGCCCATAACTCGGCTTATTTTCCAATTTCTTTTCTTTTTAACTGGATGTCGAGCCGACATCTAACTCCGTTCCCAAAGCTATATTTTAACATCCGTTTCGGCATTAGTTACCATTACATTAACCAAGGAGGTTATGAGAAATTTACAAAAAACATCTTTGATAAGGTTCGCCCATAACTCGGCTTATTTTCCAATTTCTTTTCTTTTTAACTGGATGTCGAGCCGACATCTAACTCCGTTCCCAAAGCTATATTTTAACATCCGTTTCGGCATTAGTTACCATTACATTAACCAAGGAGGTTATGAGAAATTTACAAAAAACATCTTTGATAAGGTTCGCCCATAACTCGGCTTATTTTCCAATTTTTTTTCTTTTTAACTGGATGTCGAGCCGACATCTAACTCCGTTCCCAAAGCTATATTTTAACATAATTTGAATTCAAAAAATTGGACAATTTAAATTTTTTGAAATAGGGGAGTTATGGACTAACCTTATCAAAGATGTCAAAATTCCTCATAGCAACATTGACATTAACATTATGCATTAGCATCAACATGATAATTGAAAATGCACTTATGTTCAGATGGAAGTATTTTGCTCTAGAAGGATTGTGCATCCGATTCTAATTTCGAGCAAGGATTATGAAATTTTTTAACAATAACTAATCCGAATAACGGACATTCATTCCTTATGATACTCAAAAATTTCATCAAATTTTGCGCAGGAAGTTTTATGATGTAATTTGTAGCATGCCTAACGATTCAGAATAAGATAAAAAATTTTGTCTCACAATTTCCACTAACCTCTTCTTCTCATCCTTGACGCAGATGAGAAAAACTCTCGCTCACACCATCCCAAATTCCAACCACCCTAACTGACTTTCATTCAAATTTTGGATTTATTAAAATTACTAATTTTTCTTTAGATTTTTTAGTTTCAAAATGTAAGTCTAATTTTGCAAAGTGAAGAATTTTTACTTTTAATCAGTGTGTCATTCCCTTTCGACTTAAATGAATTAAGAGTTCAGGTAAAAGGAAATTACATATTAATTAAAAGCAATTATTCTTCATTTTTAGTAAATTAGACTTATTTTGAAAAGAAAAACTTAAGAAAAAAGCGTTGAATGTAAACAAAGAGTGCCCCACTTTTTTAAAACTAAGGAAATTAACGGAAAGGCCTACTCCAAAATTACTCATTAACATTCTACTACCTTTCTTTCATTAGGTTTAAAAATAGTTTGTGTAAAGTAAGATACTCTTTGGTTAAATCTAACCAAAAAAAAGATTTTTGGTAGGATCTAAGGGACAATTATTCGTTTCAAGGTAGAAGTTAACCACCGTCAGCCAATAGCATCAGCTCCTAAGTTCGCCTAGGTTTTTCCCTGCTCTCATGTTCGGAGTACGGCTCTTATAATTATTCAGGGTTTTTAGGGTAAGAGAGCCTAAAAAATAAGTAATGAAAACACGCCAAAAATGAAAGTCAGATTCGTAAACTACACTAAATTTTCAGTCGATTGATGTTTCATTTACCCAACAAAATTTTCTAAAAAATTTCTTCAAATTCAAAATTTACAAGTGTTAAACAATTTATTTCACCTAAAACGAAATTGAAGCTAGTAATCTGAATTTGGATGCAGTGTTAGTTCCGAAATTTAACTTCAAGTTTGCTGTAGTAGGTAAAAATAAAAATCCAAAAAATCATTGATTTTTAATCTTGGATTCAAATCTGANATCATTGATTTTTAATCTTGGATTCAAATCTGAACATAAACTTTCAAATTGTCTAATAATTTTTTTGCCCAACTACGACAGCTTGTATTATATGTCGGTTGGAGAAATCACTGAATTCAAACTTTCGCGGTGGTAAGTTGTCAGAAATTGAAGATTGTGAAAAAAANTGTCGGTTGGAGAAATCACTGAATTCAAACTTTCGCGGTGGTAAGTTGTCAGAAATTGAAGATTGTGAAAAAAATTTTTTGTTATCTTTTTCTGAATCGGTATAAGCCTTCGATGGGATTTATACTTTTGAAAAAATGCTATATATACGCCAGGAATGCAATTTGCTTAATATTACGCTCATTAGAAAATAATTTAACATGAATAAATAAGCAACACTGCGCATAACACAAGTATATCGCTAGCCTGTATTTACCTCCAAAGTTATGTAATTTACATACAAATACTTGAAGTTGAAGGGTAGCGTCAACTATTACTAGCAATAGGTCTAGCATTGAGAATATAATATTAGTGACAATCAGTGTAATTGATATAACGATTCATACAAACGTATGTATTTTAATAAAATATTTCAATGGAAACAATTTTTGAATTATCGACTATATAAAATAGTAGAATGGCCTTTATAGTAAGTATGGTCTTAGAACTCTGAATTTGAATAGTAGAATGGTGATACTAATTGAGGTTTTACGGTATCTAAAGTTTGAACATAAACTTTCTATACACCCGATGGCTAATGTACATTTTCATTTGTAACTACTTTTCAAAATTTAGGGTTTACTTTCAACCATGGAGTACGGATTGTCTAAATTTCCCATTACAATCCCATTGTACTTTTACGAATGTGTTTCTGACTGGTGTGGGTGATGAGTGACGGCGGGACGGTAAAAGAAACTGTTTTGGAAGGACGGAGGGAAATGACATAAAATCCTTCTCCTGAGAAATTTCAGAAGTTTTCAATGTGTAACCATTGTTATATGAGATTATGTTTATGAGAAACTAGTTCATTTGCATAGTTTAGGGCTGTCAACGTAACCGTATCTATACACAAAATGACAACATAAAACCTTATCGTTTCATAAGGTATCTTGGCATTTCGGACACGATAAGTTATCGAATTCTTCCGTTTCATTTTGTATCCTTGACGGACATATGACACGATAACGGCGCACGACGCCAATACAATATGAAAGAAAAATTTCTAAACAAACCTCAGCAGACTAATATTGCTCTCAAAACAACAAGTATTTAGACANACAATATGAAAGAAAAATTTCTAAACAAACCTCAGCAGACTAATATTGCTCTCAAAACAACAAGTATTTAGACAAACTGAATTTATTGCCTCTTAAAAATAACTCTAAAAATGCTATTTCTTGAATTAATTGAAATTAATTTTAAACGACTATTTCTTAATTCTTAAAATCAACGAAAATTTGAAATTAATTTTAAACGACTATTTCTTAATTCTTAAAATCAACGAAAATTTGAAATTAATTTTAAACGACTATTTCTTAATTCTTAAAATCAACGAAAATTTGAAACCGCTTTATTCAAAAGACTTAACTGTTATAGGAAGAATTAAAAAATTTCCGAATTTAAAATACGACATCGTTATGAAAAATTNTTCAAAAGACTTAACTGTTATAGGAAGAATTAAAAAATTTCCGAATTTAAAATACGACATCGTTATGAAAAATTGTATTTTTATTTTTGCAAAACAAAACTTAAGTTTAAGTTTAAGTCAGAATCCTAAAAGTTAAATTTACATTGAAGGGCAGATATTTCTATACATGCAAAAAGTCTTTACATTCCAAATATGTGGACTTTATATANGTCTTTACATTCCAAATATGTGGACTTTATATAAATATTGTATAAGTGTTTGAGACATCTGTACTGAATCTTACAAATTGACAAAATTCTGACAAAAAATACACAAAATTAAAAACGGTATTGTTTACTATTTTATTTGTTTTGCTGAAACATTTTCTCATTCAAAATACGGTCGATTTATGCTAAGCCACTATTTATAATGAAAATTTTTTAATTTTAATTTACTTTTTGATTCCTGTGAACGAATATATCCGAATTTACCCAATGCTTTTCCATTCCACACTTCCACACATTCCCTTGTTACTGTCGCATTTTATGCGTATCTTAAATTTAGTCTACCAGATTACCTCTTGTTAATGAATCATTTTTTCGAAGTGTCCCCCATCCATTCCCAAACAATGATTCAGTCGATCGTAAAACCCCTGTCTAACATTTCACAGCATCCTTTATTTGCTGATATGACTTGTTTGGATAGCCGTAACGGAATTTTATAATAATTACACACAGATTTGGCGTAAGCCCCATGGGTTTAGAATAAATATGCCGCAAAAAACAACATAGAAAACTAAAAAATCACTAATTCGCAAAAGACAGAAATTATTAGTTAATACTTATACCGGTTATCAAACAAATTTTGATTTTCAACCTTTTCTGCTCGACTTAAATGTTACAACAATAAAACAAAAATTTGAATATCAAACTGCGAATCGTTGTCAATAACTGATGGTGGGATTGTGTGAGGGTTGGTTGGAGTAGGTATCCCCGTTCATTCTTTACTAATACACGCTGTACATATAAAGTATACATATTTGGGATGTGAACATGTATAGATAGATATACTTGCCCTCCAATGTATATTTAACTTTTAGGATTCTGACTTAACTTCAACTCAAGTTTTGTTTTGTAAAAATAAAAATAAAAAAAATTTTTTTTAACGATGTCATATTCATTTCATATCCTTATCGTATCGTATCATGTAAATAAAAGTTGTCGTATCGTATCGATACGATAAGTCATGTCTGTTATACAAGCGATTCCCCAGGTTGACAACCCTAGCGTTGTTTCATAACAAGGTATTATTATTGATGTGATCACTTCAAAATTAAATCACTTCCAGTCACTTCACCCTGACTGAAAAATTGACTTTTTTTTTTTGGAACTGAAAGTGACTTTCTCCATTATCATTTCTACCTCTTACCATTTTAGTTTTTTTTNTGACTTTTTTTTTTTGGAACTGAAAGTGACTTTCTCCATTATCATTTCTACCTCTTACCATTTTAGTTTTTTTTATGTTTTCTCTTTCTCTCTCACTGCTAGGCGGAGAATGCTGCAGGATTCGTACACAACAATTTCANTGACTTTTTTTTTTTGGAACTGAAAGTGACTTTCTCCATTATCATTTCTACCTCTTACCATTTTAGTTTTTTTTTATGTTTTCTCTTTCTCTCTCACTGCTAGGCGGAGAATGCTGCAGGATTCGTACACAACAATTTCAGNTTTTTTTTATGTTTTCTCTTTCTCTCTCACTGCTAGGCGGAGAATGCTGCAGGATTCGTACACAACAATTTCAGTCTCACAGTCGTCCGAAAGAATAAGGAAGAGGTGGGGGGTAAGTACGCAGTTTTGCTACACTGGAAATTCAAAAAAAAATTTTTTTTTTTTAGAATTTATCCCTCCGGGAAGAAGTTGTATAAGTTCCAACCAATCAATTAGTCTTCAAAACACGCGGAAATCCTAGAAAACTCATTAGAATAAGCGGAGCTTTCTAAGGCTTCCCCAATCATAACAAACTCAAAAGTAGGTAACTTTGAGTGCAGGCTTTATGAAACTAGATACTCATAGTCCTCTCTCGGGACTTAATTGGGAAAAATGAGACATTTAGGGGGGAAATTCAATTTCCCACGGTTCATACTTTCCTTTACAACCATGAAATATAGGTTATTTCAATTTAAACTTGATACTCAAGAAACTTTATTAATTCATACACAGTGATCATGCTAAAACTTTGAATCTTTCTCAACTTTCTCTAAAACAAACAAAAAATCAAGTCGAAAGTAATCACTAGATTTACAAAACAAGGAATTTGAGTAGATATAATTTGACTCATATATTTTAAAAGTAGTCAATTTCATTGAATAACTTTAGCATCATGGGTTTTTGTCATGTACAATTGCTAAAGAAATCTATAAAAGTGAGAGTAGTTACTTTTGATTCGTGGTACATTCCAAATACGAAACATAAACTCTAGGGAAGAAATTTTTGGTCCCATGCCCTTTGTTGAAGCAAAAAGTGCCTTTGAAATAATGGACAAATTATAAAAAATGGAGATCATAAAAAAAATTTTTTTTTTTGGGAGAAAATTTTAACAGTTTTGGTAAGACCAACAAAAATTAGTGGAACAAAGTAAAAAATTAAGTTTCTACGATGACTAGAAAAGAAGCAATGATTTTTTGAAAATTGAAATGTTTGGATGCTTCTTTGAAACGCCCATCTCTTAGTACATTGTTTCAAAAGTATGTCACAAATTTTCAATTTTTGAAAAAATCATAACTTTTGTTTTAGTGATCACAGAGCCTTCAATTTTGTACTTTATTCACTAATTTGTGATAATGTTTCCTAAAATTTAAAAACTTTCGCAGTACGATGTAATTTGTCTATCAGTATAAAGGCACTGGTTTCCTCAGAAAAGAGCAGCGGGTCCCTATTGGTTCTAACGCTAATCCTCTTAGATTTGTCGTTGGAGTGAGTATATTTGCTGGAGAGAGTACTGTTTGATAATTATAATAAAGTATTCTTGGCAGAAAACAAATTTTTTCGCTCCAAATGATGTTTTTTATTATAAAAATAATATTGAAAAGCAGAGGAATTTTTTGAAAATCAGGTAACTAAAATCGAACGCTCAATATTATTGAAAATCAAGGTTTTCAAACTTAATTCTTAAACTTTCTACGCTTCCTATAGAGCGTCTCAAAACTAAATTCTAGAAACTTGATTTTCAATAAATCATAAGTTTTACTCCTTAAATCAGTGACCTGATTTGAAGAAATTTCCTCTACCTTTCAATGTTGTTTTATAAAAAAAATATTACTTGGATCTAAAAAATTACTTTCTCCAAAAACAAATTTGGACATACAGTGCAACTACAAATAGCAAAGGCATTGGAAGAGACTTTTGTTCTATGTTCTTTGCTGGGGAAAGCAGTGCCTTTGAAATTGATGGTCAACAGCATTTTGACTGGAATTTTTTTCAGGGAAACTATTAGCAGTTTCAGAAAGACCATCAAAAAGTAGTGGAACACAGTAAAAAAATCAAGACTCTACGATCACTAAAACGAAAGTTATGATTTTTTGAAAATTGAAATTATTGGATGTTATTTTGAGACAATGTACTAAGAGATGGGCGTTTCAAAAGAACATCCAAAAATTTTAATGGTCTTTATGTAGGATACAAAGTTAAAAAAAAAATCAAGTCGAGCAATTTATCAAAAATTATAGTTTTTTGAAAATTGAAATTCTAGTATGTTCTTTTGAAACACCCATCTCTTCGTACATCGTCTCAAAATAACATTCAACAATTTCAATTTTCAAAAAATCATAACTTTTATTTTAGTGATCGTAGAGCCTTAATTTTTTTACTGTGTTTCACTACTTTTGGATGATCTTCGTGAAATTGCTAATACTTTCTCCGAAAAAAAAATTCCAGTTAAAATCTTATTTTTTTATTATATAAAAAAGGAATTAACACATTTGAACAACTTACTGAAAAGTAGGCTGTAAAATACAAAACAAAATTTAAATTATTACAATCACTACTATAAGTCATGATGCTTTTGTAGTTAAAATTTTTTGATGTTCTTTTAAAACGTCAACTTCTTGTTGGTTGAACGGTTCAAAAAGTTTCATTTGATGGTTCAAAAAGTTGATTCTAACATCTAGTCAAAATATAATCGATTTTGACTAGTTGTCAACTAATCAACTTTGTGTTGATTCAATCGACTGCACCCATCAAAGATATTTCTAGATAATGGCTGAACAATTTTTGTTGTTAAATTTTAAGTCTGAGATCTCTAACGTAAAATTTGATTGGCTGGAAGTTTTAAACAAGACTTTTATGGGCTGTCCGACTATCCATGTGTCTACATTTTATTTCATAATTTGCAGGTCGCTTAATTCTGATTGGTGTTTTGTTGTCTGCCTTCTTCATGGTGCTTCTCCTCTGTTGTGTAATCGCCGCTATGGGACGATTTCGTTCGTCACGTCGGCGCAGAACTCTCCTGGAGAAAATTGAATTGGACCATATGACTGCTGAGATTGGTGCAGAACAGTTGGCAAGCTCTGGACAAAATGGGGGACACAATGTTCCACTCCTCTTCACCAATGAGATGAGAGAGAATGACGAGGATCCAAGAACTGCTCAACAAATCGCTACACCTCATTTGTCGAATCACCAAAGGTAATAACATTTTCATACTTTTTCCATAAATCCATCATTTCTAGCTCCATCTGAGAATATCTTCGACAATAATGACGAAAACAACTATGTTTAGAACTAGAAGTAAGTTTACTTGTTTGCATTCAATGAAGAACTCTGTTTTGTCCTTAGGTTCGAAGGGTCAGAGTCAAAGGGTCGGGACAACGAGACGCACTACTCTCTGCTTTCAACAACCGACATTGATGAAGACGGAGGCAGCGGCTGCGCAAAAAGGCCAACGGGAAAAAATAGTGGGCGCTGTGAGTGGAAGGAATTAAAAAGAAAGCTCCCACCAGAACCCAATCCCTTCAGGGAACCTCCACCACGGACATTAGCCCTCAGGAGCGAATCACAAGAATCTACCCGGGGCTCAACCAAAGTTGTGATTAATTTAAAAGGTGCTAGGTCGAGCAACTATTGCCCAGACGAAACAAGACATGCGCAGAGAGTCCCTGATCTCATCACTCAAAAGGAATGGACAGAGTTTGGGAGCTTATCACGTCATGATAGAAACACGCATGATAGGTAAATATATCAGAGCCCGACAAACCAATGTCGTTGCAGTGGGTTTTGATTTAACAGATAGGCGGATGATGATGGTGATTTCAATATTCTACATTGTCTATGGATAATAATTATTACTACGGAATCATTTTTTCTAAAAAATTACTGAAATTTTTTCTTAAATTTTTAACAAAAAGTGACAAAAACTTTGTTAAAAACACAAAAATCGTGCTTAAGATTTTTCTAAATTGAAGAGAAAATGTTGAAACTAGAAACCCTTTTCGACTAGAAAATGGAAAAAAATCTTGCTAAAAAAGCTAAAAGTTTTTGGTAAAAGATAAATCTTGCTAAAAAGTAAATAAAAATGCAGTTAACCGGACGATAGATAAGATTTGAATCAAGTATGAAAATTAGCAAAATTTAAGAAAGAATCCGTAGTACATAAATAATATTATGACCTTATAACATGACCTTATACTTCCGATAGTTTAATGAAAAACTATTTAATTTTACCAATTTTGACCAATTTTACTACTTTTATGCCTAACTTTTTGATAACATGTTAAGTTACTTAAGAAAATGAGTTTTTGACAACTATTTTTTCTCAGGTAGCCTGTAAATGGCATATATCTAGCTATCCGTTATGATTCCTACTGTCTTAGCTGTCATTTCACTATTCTTAGCTCATGATATCCTCTGACTAATTGTGAACTACTTTTCCAGATATTCAGGAAGCTACTTCCATCGACGAAATAACTCCGACAGCCAATCACCGCTCCTATCACAATCCTTCGGGCACTCTTCTGAGAGACTTCCCGAAGGAAGATACTTCTCAAGCACATGCGTCGGAGTTTCTACTCCGAGCCAATGGACGCCATCGCAAAGGCTCTCTATGCCCACATCCCCTGTACATGAACCTGCGACTTATGCAGCCACATACGACTACCATGCTGCCCAACTGGCAGCATTTCTTCATGAATACAGGTAACAAAACTTATTTTAAGCACAAAAATTTATAAAGTATAAAAACTTTTGAGGATAATAACTTTTGTTGTCTTTAATAGGGCTCTCCAGTTGGAACTTATGCGTATGAGTGCTAGTTTGACAGCGGAGGAGGAGGAGAGAGAGTCACATTGCGCACGCTCACATCCAAGAAATCCACACCAACTCAAGTCCATTCTCAAAAATTCTTCCACAACAAATAACAACTATATGTCATGACCCGTCTGTCTTAAGCAATCGGATTATATTCTCTTCTTCAAATTGTTCGTTGTTCAGTAAATTATTTGTTAACAAAAATATCTAGATTCCACTTTTCTGACAAAGTTGAATATTGGTGTATATTACGCGTATAAAGTGGAAATTGTTGGTAATCCAGTAAATCGGAAAGAGAAATCTTTTACATGGAAAAATTTTAACTTTACTGTTGGGGGATGTACTGTAGAACCAAAAAATGAAAAATCCGTAGTAACTTCCACCAAATCGTTTCCTGCCAAAATTTTAGAGCCGGCAATCAGCAATGTAACAGGCCTTTGGCAGCTTTTGTAATTTAGTTAAATTTATTTATAACATTAAAATTTTGTATAATTGCATCAACTCATGATCCCCGACCCTAACAATTTTATCCTTGAATTGAATATTTGCATAATCAAATTAATAAGGTAGGGTTTAAAGCATTTTAGATCTTAAAAATCTGCTTTAATAGTGAAAGTGTGCTGTAATAGTCTGAAGTTTCCATCATTACGTTTAAATGGATCTGTTCATCATCCTAAGGAAATATCAAGTTCTGAATATTTTGTTCCAGAAACACTGCAAGGAATTTAATATTTAGCTCACAGATTGCGACCGATAGTAATAAAATTGTAGCATTATATTGACTAAAATTGACTGTTTCTCCAACTAAACACTTTGCAGCATAACGTACAATACAAAGAAGTTGTGTAGTCGCTCACTCTGCGGAGTCATTGAATTAATTTGGAAGTTTTGGTACAACAAAAATTCAGAATTTAGTATTTACTGATTAACAAAACTATTCAAATCTATTTTTTTTTNGAAGTTTTGGTACAACAAAAATTCAGAATTTAGTATTTACTGATTAACAAAACTATTCAAATCTATTTTTTTTTTGATTTAGGGTAAAAACTGTAAATTTTGAGAGTTCTTCCAATTAAAGATTATTTTCAAAATCTAANGAAGTTTTGGTACAACAAAAATTCAGAATTTAGTATTTACTGATTAACAAAACTATTCAAATCTATTTTTTTTTGATTTAGGGTAAAAACTGTAAATTTTGAGAGTTCTTCCAATTAAAGATTATTTTCAAAATCTAAANTTTTTTTTTGATTTAGGGTAAAAACTGTAAATTTTGAGAGTTCTTCCAATTAAAGATTATTTTCAAAATCTAAAATTTTTTAATTCCTCGTTAACTAATTTGATTAAGCAAATATTCAAATCAAAGGACTAAAATTGTTTTCGGAGTGGATTATGAGTGGATGAAATTATACGAAATTTTAATGTTATAAATAAATTTAACTAATTTACAAAAGCTACCAAGGGTGTCATTTTACATTGGTGGTTGCCGGCACAGAAATTTTGGCAGGAAACTAGTTGGTGAAAGTTCTCAGGGTTTTTTCATTTTTGGTTCTACAGCAGCTTCCATGTTGAGACTTGAGACAAAAATTGCGATAAAAAATTAACCATGTTAAGGAATGATCGCACGTCCATCCATTGCATGAATTGCACGCTCCATTTGAGCTAAACGGCAAAATAGTGAACAATTTTGCCTTGTATTCTTTAACTACTCCACAACTCCTGTCTACTATTAGTGCTGCGTTTACGGCATACGTGGTCATTTACCTCAGATAGACAGATTTTGCAAAAGTGAGTAAGACGTTAACGTAAGACGTAGGCTGACGGGAGGTACGAGAGGTTGTTTCTATGACAAAATCCCTAAAAGGAATACTATTTTGTATGCCATGCTTTTACCCTTTATTATGTTCCTATGTCTATAGGAATATATGATGTTCTACTAAGGTGTTTTGTGGTGATTAATAGTAGTTGGTATTATTAATGTTGGTTGGTGAGGTTCTAGATCTGATCTAATCTGCTCTGATCTGATGTCTCGTTGCTCGGAAGGAGTTTATTTATATACGGTCTGGATAAGCCAAATTATGTCACAAATCGAACGCGGGACGATATCGGTGTTTAGTCAACGCCCGAGTTCTACGTTGGATCAATGCCAATCTGAGTCATCTTAGACTCATACGTAACCTAATACCTACCAAAACCACGCTCACCCGGGTTGCTAGACTTACTTAATATTATAACTCGAAATGGCTACTATAAGGGTACTTGTTTCCTAACATTTTCTTACATATGAGGTGGAGGGATCTTTTCGATGCAAGTCCAAATGATGAAATTTATTTTGACCATTCATGACGTCAATAATTGACACTTGAAGGCCCCAGTGGAAGAAATCCAACTTTCAGATTTGTTGATTCTGAAAATCAAAAAACTTTGGTTTCCATGGGCAGACAGTGAAACATGACTAATANAACTTTCAGATTTGTTGATTCTGAAAATCAAAAAACTTTGGTTTCCATGGGCAGACAGTGAAACATGACTAATATATTTATACTATCACTGGTAACTATTACAAAACTCGACAAATCTAGACAAATCTTTATTTTCTTTCACCNATAAGGGTACTTGTTTCCTAACATTTTCTTACATATGAGGTGGAGGGATCTTTTCGATGCAAGTCCAAATGATGAAATTTATTTTGACCATTCATGACGTCAATAATTGACACTTGAAGGCCCCAGTGGAAGAAATCCAACTTTCAGATTTGTTGATTCTGAAAATCAAAAAACTTTGGTTTCCATGGGCAGACAGTGAAACATGACTAATAGATTTATACTATCACTGGTAACTATTACAAAACTCGACAAATCTAGACAAATCTTTATTTTCTTTCACTCCCATTAAACTGAAAAATATTCAATGGTAATGGAAAATACAAACTTCTACTTTTTGTATTAGTTTGCTGGGGTTCTAGAAATTTTCTGATTGTTTATGGATTGATTCCAACCCAACTCAACTCAATTAACTGAGGCAGTTTCGGTCTTGTTATCTATTCTAAGACCATCAACAAAGCATGTTCAGATTGAAAAGCAATTTATGGGATTCCACAGACTGGTGTTCTGCATGACTCCCAGCTTCGGCTGAGTCAGCGTCACTGACTCTATGAGTTATGACGGATTCCGGGAGTTATCACTGACTCTCTAAATGTTGCGAGGCGACTCTTAGAATAATGACTCTGACTTGTGCAATTTTGGGAGTTGACTTTCAGAGTTAGAGTCATGACTGACTCCGAAGTGACTTAATACTAAATATGGAAAATCGGCTAGAACAATCTAAAATTTAAATTTTTTACTCATTTGAAAATGAAAATGGACGAGAAAAATAAGAAAATAAGTCAGATATGCTTATTTGTGCATGTTGAAAAAGAGTCATAACTCCCACCCAACTCTGGGGATCGGCTCTCAGAGTCATGACTCTGATTCGTAAATACGAAGGAGTCAGAGTATCAAATGACTCCTGACTCCCAAAAACCCCTAAGAGTCAGAGTCAGAGTCATTACACAGGAGTCGGTGTCATAGAGAACACTACCGAGGATGTCTTGGTTTGGTAGATCACAAATAAGATATTAAAAAAGGTTAAAGTTTGATCTATAATAATATGAGTGTTTTTAACAATAGAACAACACATATTTTGTAATGGTCATTGACCTCTCAATGAAACCATAAATTGAAAAGTTTATATTGGAGTGCGGGAAATCTCAATTTCTCAAAAAAAAATATAGTAATGTAAATTCAACCTAGTCCACTTATTTTATTTCTTGATTCTTTATATTTGAAACTATTGTACCATTAATTCGGCCTCTTCATTAGCCGTGTTTCACTGTATATCCATCGAAACCAAAGTTTTTTGATTTTCAAAATCAACAAATCTGNTTGACCTCTCAATGAAACCATAAATTGAAAAGTTTATATTGGAGTGCGGGAAATCTCAATTTCTCAAAAAAAAAATATAGTAATGTAAATTCAACCTAGTCCACTTATTTTATTTCTTGATTCTTTATATTTGAAACTATTGTACCGTTAATTCGGGCTCTTCATTAGCCGTGTTTCACTGTATATCCATCGAAACCAAAGTTTTTTGATTTTCAAAATCAACAAATCTGANCTCTTCATTAGCCGTGTTTCACTGTATATCCATCGAAACCAAAGTTTTTTGATTTTCAAAATCAACAAATCTGAAAGTTGCATTTCTTCCACTGGGGCCTTCACTTATTAATTAATAGGTTTTACGCTCAATTATAAAATTAAATACAAATGGAAAAATATTTAGTTGTCCAGCACTCAATTAAGTTTATAAGTTAGTAGCAATTGAATCTGACTAGTGTAAACACGTACTATTCAAAAGCAAGAATTGCTAGATCACACAAAATTTAACTAGGAACTCCTATTGGACGTATGAATGTCTTGCTATTTACTGCCAGAAGAATACTGAAAAAATTTCCCGCTGATTGGAATATCTATTTTATATCAAAACAAACTAAATAACCAGTATTCAGGGGTTTGTGCAGCAACAATCTTTACAATAACCGTGCAAAATGATTTAAAAATTGCTCCATCTATTGGTAATTAAGGCAGAGAAACCGTATTGAAACCTTACTATTCAATTCAACAACTCATCACATATGTATGTGCTGCCATTGCTTCTCAGGATATTAGTTTCAACTTAATTCTTCTCTCCTAGTTTCGACGACAATGGTCTCCGAAATTCTTTTACTCACTAATGTTAGAGGAAAATATAACCAATTATTATTCACATTTTCAAACTTGTGACTCAACTGATGAACAAACTATACGTCTGTATACGCTTTTGGAATAAAAAAAAGGATTATTTTCTATTAGAATCAACAGCTGATTCAATAAAAGATAAGCTAATAAACATATGTATGTTAGACCTGGTACTTAATCAACCTCCTTGAAGTAAATTGTAAAATACTGTCACAATTCTACTCTCTATAGATGTAGAAAATATCTAATGAANATTCACATTTTCAAACTTGTGACTCAACTGATGAACAAACTATACGTCTGTATACGCTTTTGGAATAAAAAAAAAGGATTATTTCCTATTAGAATCAACAGCTGATTCAATAAAAGATAAGCTAATAAACATATGTATGTTAGACCTGGTACTTAACCAACCTCCTTGAAGTAAATTGTAAAATACTGTCACAATTCTACTCTCTATAGATGTAGAAAATATCTAATGAANTCAACCTCCTTGAAGTAAATTGTAAAATACTGTCACAATTCTACTCTCTATAGATGTAGAAAATATCTAATGAATCAAGATCGTCTACCTGTCCCCATCAGAGGTAACAAAAGTTGATCATCATATGAGCTCAGCAAAGGACCCACAAAAATCCGCAAGTCACATACAATGACCAATTCTGATACAAGCTCCATACTTAATGCAATTAGTGTCCTTAAAGTGGACCTCACACTTAGAATTAGCAAAATTGATTGAAAATGGTTGATGAACTAAATCATGAAATAACAACTGAAATCCATAACTTGTCGTCCCAAGTCTATGATTTACAGTACCGAATCACAAAGAATGAAACGAATCAAAGCAAAACTGACAAAAGAATGGATTCACATGAAGATTCGATAGAGAAAATACAAATTGAACTTGACAAATTGAACCTGATTCTACACTGGATGCCTTACATAATTGACAAAAATAAAGAACTAATCTCCAAAGTCGAAAACGTATTTAGTGATACTTTCGGATTAAACTACGTTCTACTAGTACATGAAGCCTATAGATTGGGCAAATCGTTGCCTACATACTACAACAAACCTATCAAAATCTATTTTAACATAATGGAAGGCAGAAACATGGTTTGGTCAAACAAATCCAAATTAACGGCACTTTGTTCCGATATGACAATTAAACACAGAGAAAGAAAAANCATGGTTTGGTCAAACAAATCCAAATTAACGGCACTTTGTTCCGATATGACAATTAAACACAGAGAAAGAAAAATACTTTCTAATGTAAGTAAAAAATGACAACTAGAAATGTCACTGCAAATTTAACACAAGAATCATAATGCAATATATATTGATTTTAACATTTTAAACAGNCATGGTTTGGTCAAACAAATCCAAATTAACGGCACTTTGTTCCGATATGACAATTAAACACAGAGAAAGAAAAAAAACTTTCTAATGTAAGTAAAAAATGAGAACTAGAAATGTCACTGCAAATTTAACACAAGAATCATAATGCAATATATATTGATTTTAACATTTTAAACAGGGTCGAATAGCTAATCAGTCTATTGTTACTACGTCGATGCTGCTGCTTTAATGTTTCTTACTTTATATTGACTTGATTTTGTTACTACTTATTTACAAATTGCTTAACATTTCATTTATTTAGCTTCAATCTACCGTAAACCAATCAACAATAATTATCGTAATCAGCGAATTCCGATACAGATTAATTATATCTGTACACAAGCGTAGCGAACGTGATCAAAGCGGAAGCAGGAGGTGGAAGGATTGCTAATTGGAATCGACTTTGCGACTAGTAGTAGGCAGAAAGCCGGTTGAGTCGCTATTCCGCCAGGTGTGTTGTATGCGGACAGTTTGGCTGCTATGGCCATAGCGATTCCACGCCGCAGATTCTATAGCTTATTCGCAGCCATTTTACTTTTTAGTTTCTTAGACATTATGTCAGCGGTTGCGGAATTAACACTGAAAATCCGTCCTCCAGTATCCACATATTAGTAGGCGATTAGAGATGCAATTGAGAGGTGCATGAAAATGTTTACTGCGCATGTATTTATTAATTTGAATATATATCTGTGTAGTTATGTATCTATCTGTCAAGTGCGTTCACGGTTTATACTATAAACCGTGAACGCACTATATATATATACTATATACACTATATATACACTATATATATACCGTGAACCGGTATAAACTTTGTACCAGTTGCCACACATTTCCTTTATTTTATAAATCTTGTCATAACTATTAACACGTCCTCCTCCTTTCAATTCCAAAGATCGAATCTGTGAGTACAATATGTCTTATCCAAGGATGGCCTATTTACCATTCTGTTTGTATTCAAGAAAATTATGATCCTATCTTGGATTGAAATAGTATATTTAATTTATTAACTTATTTCTAAAAAAAATTTTTACAAAGCATGAAAGAATATTTGGAAATACAATTGTGGCGGGGCTAACCCGACACTTTGAGTTTGGGACAGGGATTGCCACAAAAATTTGGTCTCTGGTGGGGTATGATCCCACGTCTTGGGTTTTCCGGACTCAACGCACTAACCATTTGTGCTACAGAGCCTAGTTGGGCAATCCTGTTCTCAAACTCAATACAACTCCGAACTCTCCTTCCTGGTCATTCATTGCCAGGTAAGAAGTCTACTGTCTCATTTATGAGTACAGTAGTGGAGATTGAGTCTTATGCTCAAATCCCCACACTTTCCCGCCGCCAAGAGCGCCCCCTCGGCCTTCGGGAACCGAAGACTACCGGCCCTCCGCCCCTTAATAAGGGGAAGGTCGCGGATGGTCGCCATGTGTGGCGGGGCTGACCCGCCACTTTGAGTTTGAGACAGGGATTGCCACAAAAATTTGGTCTCTGGTGGGGTATGATCCCACGTCTTGGGTTTTCCGGACTCAACGCACTAACCATTTGTGCTACAGAGCCTAGTTGGACAATCCTGCTCTCAAACTCAATACAACTCCGAAACTCTCCTTCCTGGTCATTCATTGCCAGGTAAGGAGTCTACTGTCTCATTTATGAGAAAAGTAGTGGGGATTGAGTCTTATGCTCAAATCCCCACACAATATTGAGTGCTCCGGATTACGGAGTCGACTTTCGAGTCAGAGTCTAACTTTCAAAAATTTCTTTTTACACATACTTTGACTGATATTATGAAATCAATGAGTTAGGAAATCCATTCGGTCGATTTTATATATACGCCTTACGAACTTTTAATGCTAAGTACATGGAAATCTCAACCATCAGTCGACCTAGGCAAAAAGTTTTGATTCTTTGGAAAAAACGTATGTGTGATGGCGGATGCTGCCACTGAAGTGTTACCAGGACGTCCCTGATGTGAATTTACATGAGGTAGAAAAATTTGTATTTAAATTATTTACGTCCGCTGTTAAAAAAACAGTTCATCCGCGACCCATTTTGGCTACTGATTTATAAAATATTTATTTTGTTACTTTTCTCAACCCAACACAAAGATTTTATCTAACCCTATCTTCAAATCAACTTGCAAAACTGTGTGCTCCAGGTAAGGGGAAAAACTTAAGCATGAGTTGTACGTGTAATGGTTCGCTTGCTTGGATTTGTAGTGCAAATTTATCAACAACGTCAAAGTGAGACTCATGCTTTGCTAGCGGGTGATGTATTTAGCATGAAATGTACCTGTCGTTTGGTTAATTCATTTTTAATTCTGTAAACTTGTATAGAACGACATTTTATGCAAGGTTGACAAATGACGAAATCGAATGTGACTCATTCTGACACCTAGATTGCATGGAATATGCTATGGGTGCGCCTAGCGTTTCAGTGTTGATTTAAATCTTGGGGATACTTGAACAGACAACTGCCAAGAAATGATTCCGAATAAAATTAAATAAGGCTCATATTTTCACCATTAGCGCACGTCATATTTAGCATGTGGCGCACCTAAAAGCTAGTTGACTCGACGTGGTACTGATGTAATTCTAATCAACGTAAGTGAAGAACCAATCCTTTTTGCAAGTGAAATTGAATTGTCAAGGAGTGTAGCAGAAGTTTCGTGCTTCGTGGGATTGATTTGAAAGTAGTTGTATAATTCAATACCCATGATACATATCGTGCAAGTTTTAACATCCCATAGTTACAACATGATGACAACATATAATGGTTTATATTTAATACAAAATGGTTACAACCCGTAGCAAACCGTGGACAGTGTAACAATCAATAAGGTGAAAAAGTTTAAATCCTTCATTGGAGGCAAACAAAAGGTAGGTTGGAAGCTGACAAAGGTCCTCTGTCAGCAACGTTTAATGATTGTAATAACAGAAAATTGAAGAGCAACAAATACAATAAAAGTTAACTGACAAAACTGCGTTGATCATAGACAAGATGGGGATGAAACATGGACAAAAAATGGAAGACTCCTGGTAAATTGCTTGTAGTTATGAGATATCATGACATGAGTATGTCAACTACGAAATCAAAGTATTACCCATGATGGATTTTGAGTGCACATGATAGAATGGAAACCTTCATTGGTTCCTTATGACCACGGACACTTTAATCGCATAAAATGTTATATGTTGACTGTTTGCTTTTAATAAGCACTATAAATGCACGAGCAACATGGGCTTAAAGTATTCAAAATAGAGTACTTTTGAATCCAAAAAATAAAATTACCACTTCAAAATTCATAAATGTCTTTAATAAGCTCAAAGTCAAATGGATAAATCTATTGTTGGAATGTTCCATAAAATCCTACAATCTACTTATTAATAAAAATTCTTGTTAATTTGCCACAACATAAACTTTCTCAAGTGCCTAGTTGTGATAATGTTGAGACAAAGTGTCAATTACTTTAGCTACTATTGCTTTACACGACTAGTTGCATACTACACACCTGGAGTATTAATATATCAGTGTGAAACCATTAAAAGTTTACGTACAAATTTCATAAATGTATCAGAATTTCTGAACCATGCTAGCTTTTGCTATACAAATATTATCTTATACGAATTTTTGGATTTTATTTCTCCTTATTATCCAATTGTTGTGTCGACACCTAGTTTTGATTACTACAAGAATGACAATTCTTGCAAATTACACGATAATTTAAATCCCTGGACTGCTGGGAACAATATTTGTCCTATTGTAAGGAATAATTTTCACATCAAAGGAGTTGTGTGTCTAGCTATTACGCTTGTATTTCCAATGTATGTTAATGATATATATGATGCAATTTCATATATAAATCACTACTGGAGTGGATACAAGTTTGATAATAAATTGGTGATACCTATAGTTGACAAGAATGGAAAAACCACTACAGAACCTAAGGACCGCGTCAACATAGCATTTTATCCCTCAAGAATATTTTTACAGGTCTTGATGTCTAAATCACAATTTTTAAACAAGTTGCATAGAACACACCAAACTTGGGTTGCTGATTATATACCACTTTTATTGTTGCCGCTAATAATAGTTCGCGTTGAAAATACACAAAACTACTTAGCAGAATTTCGTATAAAAAAAACAAGTGTTAGGTTTTTTATAGCTATGCATACTCTAAGCAGTCTAATTCACCGATTGCCATCAAACCGTAAGTAGAATCAATTAAATCAATTTACACGTTAATATATTATATATTGTAAATATATTATTTTTTTAAATACCCCAGATGTCTCTGTATTTCCATCACCAGTAGTGCACTGTAAGGCATCATTTAGCAGCGTTATTGCGAAAGAATATATCTATCCATATCTGCAGACCCATTTCAATCTAAAAAGAATTTGATTACAACCGTTTACATTCTTGTTAGGGTTTGAAAAAGTTCGTTATGGCTATTTACACAGTGGTTGGTTAGTTAACCGTCGGTTAAAAGGCCAACTATTTCCTACTTCAAACTTAATTATCTTGATGGCTCGACTAAGCGGCTCGCTAATAATTAGAAGTGCCTAGTATCCCTCCCCCAATTAATCTATGGTTAAAGTTAATTCCCAGATTTTCTCCGATTAAAATATAATCAATGATTAAATTTTCTTTAACCGCCGGTTATAACTGACCGACAATGATGCACCAAGATATTAATGTTGGAGGCTCCAACAATGTCATCATCTGTGCTCCAAATTGGGGTTGGATTGCACCAAAGGGGACCCAATATTTTCCAATTAGATCCTTCCAGCAAAAAAAAACAAGAATTTCACAACCATGTTATGTTTTTCTCTTGAGCGATGAAATGACCTCTACAAATGTTGCTTAGAATAGTTTAGTGACCAACTTTTTCTAATAAAATATTTTTTTGTGATCACTTGTTCAAATTTTTTAATTTCTTGGAAATTTAAAAAAGCTTGGAAAAATTTCACAACCATGTTGTGTCCCTCTTGAGCGATGAAATGACCTCTTCAAAAGTTGTCCACAGTAAAAGCAGTAAGTGTTTGTTACAAGAGTTTTCGCTGTTGTGACCTAGAGTCAGGGCAAACCTAATTTTAAATAAAGTTCAGAAAAACTTTTTTGGAGACGTCTGCCAGAACAAGTCTGCCCAGGGCGGAGGACGTGGACCCCTCTCCGACTGCCGCTCCAAAAAGTGGTTTTTCGACTGGGTACCATCCAGTTGTGGTTTTTATCCTGGGTACCATCCAGCGCTTTTTTTAACTGTGTTGCATCCCGATTCAGCACGGTTTTTCACATGGGTCCCATCCAGGTCTTTTTATACTGGTTTGCATCCAGACTGATGATGAAATGATGTATTGAAGTAAAAGTTAGTTAGCATCACAGTCAGGGCATTGGCAGTTTTCAACCTTCACAGACTCACGAAGTGGCCCTGGGTAGACGCGCCCAATATCTTAAATAAATTTGAAAAATCTATCCAGTTGTGGTTTTTATTCTGGATTCCATCCAGAGCTTTTTATAACTAGGTAGCATCTAGCATCCTCGAGGTTTTTTTACTGGGTTCCATCCAGTGATTACCGTTGCTAGATGGTATACTGTTGCGAAGACTATTAATAATATTTCTTGCAATTTTTCTTAAGATTATCAATTCTATTAAATGTTGATGCACAATTTGGACAGTTAAGGCTCTTTTTGACCATATTTTGATTTGGCGGCCATCTTGACGTATTTATCGTCCTGTGCTACATACTGCATGATACATGAAAACCTTGTCGTCTATTTAAAGGGCCAAATTTTGGACAAAAATTTTCAGAATCTGTTTCAGTACTGATCAATGATTTCAATGAATGAGTTTCATCAATGATGCAGTATTCAGAGTTCACTAGAACAGTTTGTGTGACTTGAACCAGCGGAACTACACGAAGGTCCGTGAATGTGCTAACAATGTTAAACTATGCTCCAACCTTTTCAAACTTATGTTAGGTATATTTGACATCTAATTTTTCACAGTTCCAGTAATAGTTTTTCTGGAACCTTTGCATTATTGAAGTAAAAGTAATGCTTTGTCGAGTGTGACTGCGACTTTGGAAATACGACCCATCGAATGACACCGTTACTGCCTTTTCCACCATTGTCTCTTGTTTTGGATGTGAGATGGTTTCATAAAATGAACGAAGGTTTTTTTTAAAATTCTCTTGTCAAATCGTGATTGACGACCTTTGACGTTATGTTATGAGCAATTTTAAGCTACCAGGAGGTCTTAATTTTGCTTGAAGGGCTCTTTTTTGGTAGTTTTTTGTCAATTTGACGAAAAAGTTATTTTGGACTTATTTTAGGTATATATTGTTAGGTTGTTAGGTGATTAGATTCGAATTACTGCATTCAAAAAGCACTACCGTGAGCCGAATCGTACTTTTTTGAGAGAACTTTTCTGGAAAGTAATCTTCTAAAGACTTAATGCTTCCGATGCGAATATCTGTGACATTTTAATGCCGACATTTTTTACGAAAATATGCAGATATCAAGGACAAGGTGGTAAATAAGTGTGTAAAATTTGAAAAAAAACTAGCTCCAACGAAACTCGAGATATTTGAGTTTCTAGATTGGTAATTTAAAGTTCAATAACCCTGTGTCACTACCCATCATGCCACAGTGGCATCAAGATTTATAATATAGCTTTACTGTCTTAATGGATTAGCAAGAGGGTTTTTGAGCATATTCCTAATGTCTTCTTTCCATAAGCCCAGTACGCGCATAATACGCGCTATTCTTTCTTTTTATTATTCTTTGCATAATACGCGCTAACCTTACCACTGATGGTATTCCGGAAAGAAAACAATTTATACGTTGCTAGTTCTGATGAAATAGCAGTGAATTTTTTTGATGCCGATCCATGATTTTTATAGTACCCGATGAAATTTTTTGATGCCGATCCATGATTATTGTAGTACTCGACTAAAATTTTTGATGCCGATCCATAATTTTTATGATAGCCATGAATTTTATAGTACACGAAGACATTTTTGATGGCGCCGATTCATAATTTTCAAGATACTAAATTTGGATTTCTATGATGCCAATTCATGATTTTTATACCTGAAGAAATGTTATGCCTATTCATGCTTTTTGAAATCTGAATTAAATTTTGATGACTCCGATTCATGATTTCGTTGTCCTTAAATCTCGTATACCTGTTATAGAAGTGGTTTTCTTCAGCAAAAACTGAAATGTGGCAACACTCAGTACTAATTTTCGATACTGACAGCCGACATCGATCCGGTTCGGCGACGCTCGCGCGCCTGTGGTAAATTTTTTTTCTATTTAGCCTTTCCCGATTTATTATGCTCAATGGTGAAATTTTACATTTTTTATCAATGCGACATGGTAAACTTCAACTATTCTTTGAGGTGTTCTGGAATTTGAAGATTTAACGATGAAGTTCACCAGCAAAAATTTTTGACCTGAAGTTGACCAACTGACAGCTGTCATTCGTTTGGTCCTCAGAGGGTAAACCTTTTTGATTATTCTGTAGTCCTTGTTAGTAAGCTCGTTTCAAATTATCCAATACATTGGCTTGCTTGGATGTGCTGAAACAAAATGTTTCTTTGAACATAAAGCAACAAATATATTTAATACTAATTTTAATTTTATGATTTTTTAAGTAGATCTCAGTTCAAGCTTTAAAATCTGACTGACTGAATGAATCACTTTACTTTCGTTTAAAAGGAAAAGGTGAAGGGGAAGTGCAATTTGATCATAAAACTTTCGGCAGAGGGACATGAAATAATTTTATTAAGAATTCTGCCATTCTATGGTTGATGGTGTTTATTAATTTACAAATAAATATTGTAAACAAATTTAAATCCTGAATTGACTATCTTTCGTCGGAACCTTGCATATCATACACACTCCTACAACACAGGCAGCATAGCTCAGGAATGTAAGAAAAAAGGAAATGTAGACGATTGCTGTTAAGCTTGTATTGTAGTAGCATCTGTCAGGATAAGCCATTGACATCGATAAAATACATTAGTAAATGTCCAATGATGAAGCGGTTAAGTAGCAAACTGTTTTTCAGAATTTCCAATATAGCTTATTTAAGTTTTAATTTAAAAGTTTCCAAATTTTTAAGTAGGGAGCAGTATGAGGCAATGGACCTAATGGTGTAGCAGACGCTCTGTTGGAATAAGTAGTATTCATGTCATGTATCTTTATTTCGCTATTTCGTATTATGTTTCAGCTTTTGCTACCAAATGAACGCGGCTAATTCACAATAGTTCTACTGAAACGCCACTTTTGATGCAAATTTATAATCTAATTTTTTTTTAGATATAACATGGAAGCTGTTGGAGAATGTACGTGCATCACGTGTTATTACCAAATTTTCCGCACTTGAATACCGTAGTGCGAACATTGTGAAAGTTTATAAAACCTTCATAATGGACAAATTTAATAAGAGTAATAGCCGCCGAGATCCAAATTACTTATCAACAGAGATCCTATACAGTTTAAATTTGTTAAACGAGCAACATAATATAGACACACGAAGTAACTTTTTGCCATTGTATGACAAACCATGGTCTATTGCTACTTCTGCTGGGTTGAAATCATACAACAATTTCCAAGACTACTTTGTACCATTTCAGCTAAATTTATGGTATTTTATTCTTGGCTTTACCGCGTTTCTGTATATGTTCCTGAGTTGTATTTTTAATTTAAAAAATTTTTGCGAATCAACTGGTATGCTTCTATATTCAACATATCTAGAACAACCCTGTCAAATTTCATCAAAGTTAAGCAAAGAATTTTACATTCGCTTCATCACTGGTGCTTTATTTTTAATAAGTGTAGTACTTTGTAATGCATACAAAGGAATTGTTATAACATCATTTGTAAAACCATTAGCCACAAAGGGACTCGAGTCCATAAAAGAAGCTGTTGACTTAAATTACACATTATATTTTGATTCATTTGGACGTAAGGCTGCTTTACATTTTATAGACGCTTGTAACTCAAGCCTACAACTAGATTCTCCAGTAGACATAGTTAACATTACCCAAACCTTTGGACATGAAATGTTTCATAACATGCGGGACATCATTTTGTTCTCATCAAATTTGAAGAAGCTTCTTCTTGGAACTGATTACTTGATGTCCACTACATTTATAAAACAAATACAAAAAGTAGGAGGTAGGAAACATCTTCAAAATATCATTAAACTCAACAACAACAACGGCCTAGTCTTACATTTGGTTCGACTCGCTGAGCCCGTACCGTGTGACAAGCAAGTTGTCGACGGGGAACTCCTTAAACAAAACGCAATGTATATTAAGGGTGCACGTGAAATATTGTCATTGTTACATAAAGCCGCATTTGGGGTAAAAGATTTTTCTGGAATATATATTCTCAAGGATTCTACACAATTGCTTTCATCGCAAATTTACGGTTTCACAATCCGGCGTCTAAATTTTATACAAGAAATTGTGGGTTTAAACGCAAAGGCATTTGTTGAATCAGGCGTTTACAGACACCTACAAAGTAAAATGGATCAAGATGACTTTTTAAAAGACGTGGAACTCATACGCAATGTAACTAAAACATATAACAATCCTCAGTTAATACCGGTAAAGCTGAGTTTTAATCAAAGAGTTGGTATAACTTTTATTGTATTTCTCATTTGTATGTTGCTAGCTACTCTGGGGTTTTCTTCTGAAATTGTATTTTCATCATTATCAAATTGGAGGAAATCATGATAAACACGAATAGTGATTGAATATTTTATTCAACTTTTCCTTTTAAGTTACAACACACTCAGACTCAAACTGAGAGTGTGAAAGTCGAGAAAAATTAGGTCGGTCCAGACCTAAACCTAATATTTAAATTCCTCTAATGCAATTAATTAAATTAACCGATTGGGGTTATATGTGACAATATAGAATAATGTATAGGTTGAATTTCGCTGAATATCAACCGTATGCAATTAAAAGTTTGTATTAAAAGATTACTATCATTACAGAGCGAGTGTCATTCTTATTCACAAAATTTTTAGACAGATCTATGCATTTTTGCAGTTTTTACAGTGTACAATTTTTTACAGTTAAAAGACCGAACGAGCTAACTACCGGTCATCGAAGGATGTTCAAAACTAAATACTTAACTAATTTAAGGATTGTTTCCTAGCATTTCCTTTTGATCTTTTCTGAGAACATCTTAATTCTAGATGTTCAAAAACCTATACTGAAATAAGGTTACGAACAAAAGTACAAAATTTCAAAGTTTGATTATGATTTGTTTTAAAAACTTGAAATATCAACTTGGAATTGAAAGAATCAATCATCATCCTCCTACAATTTGTCCGAAAAAGTTTTAATTTTTCTAAATTTGGTTTCAACAATTTTTTTTAAATATTGATTGTCTTATGCATCAAATATACCCCAGAATCCAAAAATAAGTACATATTGTGGAAAGGATTCTGTATCGCCAGGTGATTAGATGATAGTGAAGAGACTCGTACTCTAACAGTAGCCAAGCGAGGCTTTAATCCCCAGAGATAATGACAAGTATGAGTCAAAAACTCTCCTGTGAGATAAGGAGACCCATGGTCCAGTGTAGAAATACACAGGCTACTCTACTATTTGTCCCACATAAGATGGCCAGCAGAATCCCGGTTCGAGTCTCCCCAACCTCGAGACTTTTTCAAAGTCTTCCAGGGTTTTCACCTTGTTAGTTAGGTTAGGTTATCTCTTTAGTTATTAATAATATGGGCGTTTGAATTTCCGCCATTTGCCGAATCCGTAGAAAATTAAGTTTAGGTGTACTGGGTTAGAGGATACAGTAGGCTCTTGAGAATGAACACTGGGGACCAGTGTTATTGGGAAGGGGGGTTCTGTGGAAAGGATTCTGTATCGCCCGGTGGTTAGATGTGAGGGGACTCGTACTCTAACAGTAGCCAAGCGAGGCTTTAATCCCCAGAGATAATGACAAGTATGAGTTAAAAACTCTCCTGTGAGATAAGGAGATCCATGGTCCAGTGTAGAAATACACAGGCTACTCTACTTTTTGTCTCACAATATGGAGAAAGTCTTAACTGCAAAAGGAATGTGTAAAAAATTAAGGGGTTGGTAATCCCCTATCTCATTCCAGTCTAACTCTTAACAAACTCACCTCTTCCTTACGTACACAGTTGAAACTATTCGATCTTTGATCAGATCGAGATCGCGATCGACTTTCTTTGTTGAACAGAAGATCGAGATCGGCATCTTTTTTATAGTTGGTAGGAAGATCGAGATCGAGATCGAAAGTTATCTTCCCTTTGGTCGAAAGATCGGGTTCGAGATCGGCGTCCACCGATCTCTTGATCTAGAGATCGAGATCGAGGTCGATAGTCGTCCATCTTTTAACCAAGAGATCGAGATCGAGATCGATATTTTCACAAGATGTTCGAAATCGAGATCGGCTAATCTGATTAACTAATGAGTGAGAATTACTTAGAAACTATCAAGGGAAACTCAATATTCTCTACCACAACCGACTTTCACCCATTCGTCCACATATATTTTGCTCAGCGATGCTTCATATCATAGTTCAATAACCTTTCTATTTTTTATATGGGTGTATGTTGATAGACAGAACAACTGACCAAAGTAGTTTTGCGTTTGTTACTATTAGCGTAAGGCAACAAATGGGTTCTTCATAATAAGTGTTCATTTAACTTTTTTGTGCTTAATGAAACATCAGGTCTCAGGTCTACTCGATTTTCACGACGCTCTCAGCTACTCAATTCACGTATAAACACTCCAGAGTGTCTCATTTCCAGTTCCACCTCTGAGAGTTATGTATTTTAAATAAATTATTTAACCAGGAAAAAATTACTTATATTTTGATTACATTTCATCAATAACCTATCAGTATTGTTCAAGAAATATCCAAAATGCATAAGAAACGTGACAAGAAGAAACGAAAAAGTATTAGAATATAGGATTCAAGAGTATATCAAAGATACCACACNTGTTCAAGAAATATCCAAAATGCATAAGAAACGTGACAAGAAGAAACGAAAAAGTATTAGAATATAGGATTCAAGAGTATATCAAAGATACCACACCGGTGTGGATCCCACTTTGAATTAATCCATCGAATAGTTGGTTAATTCTAAGAAAAAGTTATTATAATTAGCCTAGATTATTCAATGAAAATAATAGTATCAATTTCTGATGCGAAACCAGTGCTACATACTGATGCATAATTTGCTTTTAAGATTATTCAACGCTGATTAATAAAATTGTTAACAAAGATCTCAAATGTTCTAAAAATTACAGAAAATGGCACATATTTCATTGGAATAAAAATTTAAAATAAAACTACTACTCATTGCCGTGAGAAATGAAACATGTATCAATTTAAATTTAACTGCATCAAATTTTTGCGATCGGTATAGATCGAAAGAATTAGATTGACAAAGACTTATTTTAACCCAAAAGATCGAGATAGACATTGACATAATTGTTCTTCCAACCAAAGATCGAGATCGAGATCGATAGATCTCTTGACGAAAAGGTCGAGATCGCGATCGGTAGTAGTCGATCTTTCTTTCGTAAAATCGAGATCGAGATCGATACTTATCGATCGCTCAACTAAAAGATCGAGATCGAGATCGGCCCTCAGTCGATCATTCCAACTAAAGATCGAGATCGAGATCGATGTCAGTAGATTATTCTATCAAGCGATCGAGATCGAGATCGGCACTCAGTCGATCGTCTCAGAGAAAGATCGAGATCGAGATCGGCTACCATCCATCGCCACCAAAAGATCGAGATCGAGATCGATGGGTCAGTGTTGCAACTGCACTTACGTACTTATTTTTGAGCTCCAGGGTATGGTAGTGAACGATGGGAATTTATATTTCATTAAAGGAAATACAAATTATGTCACACGATATGAAAAATAGGATTACATGAAAAAGAAACAGAATTACTTGTCTTTGGAATCACCATTAATGGAGAAACAATTTTTGCACTCATTTGATCAAAATCAGAGTGCAATATTTAGTTTGATTGCTTGGAATTACACTGAAGGACTGATGAGTGCACGAGTTTTTTTTGTACGTGTTCACCTAGTACCGATCCCTTCAGAAGTAGTTAAAGCTTTTTGAATTTTTTCCCAATCCCTGGTTCGCAAACCTCACATATAAATATAATCAACCTAAATACTAAAACTTTCTCATAGTGTAAGCCTACCACTATGCAGAGTCGGGCACTGTAAAAATTGCTCAAGATTCCCATGGTATGCGAAAAGTTATTTTATTCTGAGAAGCAGACCAATACAAAAGAATTGAAAATTGGGAATAAAATTCTGGTTAGGGAAGCAGTTGGAATCGGCCGTAGTCATTTTATTTTTTACATAGCCTTATGGAAAAATACTTTTAGAATAATTTCCAGATAGAAAATTCAGCAATTCTTCAAGATTAATAAATAACAATTCAATATCAATATTTTTGGTTGGGGTATAGATTTTAGGGGGTGTTTTCTTTCAATTTAAAGAGACAGTATTTGAAAAAAAAATCAAGTTTTTTTTGAAAATTTTTTTTTCGGATGTTTGCATTTCTATACAAGAATCTTGACATTTGAGGATGTTTGTTAGGTTGTTAAGTTGTGTTCAAACTAACAAAATAGCATAAATAATGATACTTTTGGGCATTTTGCAAAAATTATTTCGAGAAATATAACTTTTTTGTTTTAAAAATTCTCCAAAAATCTTCAATTGTTATGATTCGTAGAGAATGCAAAAATCCAGAAGAGAAAATTTTTTCTAAAAAAAACAACAAAAAACAAACAATTAGACCGATAGTCCCCAAGTGTATACCCAAACCATATTTTTAACTTCACTTTCTTTGGATTAAACTTCGACAGGTTAATTCTATTTAAAATAAATTCAAAAAACTTTTAAAATCATCAAAATCAAAACAAACCAAAATTATACACCTCACCTCTTCAGAAATTGAAGTTAAACTGAGGCTTCCGTAGCTTACCGTTAGAGAGGGAAAAGGTGGGAGACCATATGTGCATCTGGGTTGGGAAGCGGTTGGGGAGAAATGAGTCTCACGCAATAACAATGACAATCCAAAATCAATAAATAAAATATGCGAGGCAACTGAAGGCGCGACTGCAAAAAAAAATCAAAAAGCTCTAACTACTTCTGAAGGGATCGGTACCTAGATTAGTAATACTTCCGTTATGTTGATGTAGGGAGTTGGTCAATGGCTATAATTCAATTCTATCAGCTCATCAATTTATGATCGAGAAAAATACAGACTCTTAAAACGAGTGAAAAAGTAACTACTGTCGTTTGAAAAAAACCACATAAGTGCAGCTCGAGTAATTCAATTAGGTAACTAGGTTTAATTATCCTTTGCCTGATGAAGAATCAGAAAGAAATTTAGTTCACTTTGTTTAAAAATTCCAGATCCATGGCTTCAGCATTTTTGCTTTCTCGAATCAGACCCCGCTTGTTTTAAATGTACTTTTAAGGTAACCCTTTCAGGTGTCTGGTAGCAAGGTTACATTTATACTACTACGCATACTTAACTTACTTTACAAGAAAAGGGTAAGCTATTGGTATTTATTTTACTCTGATGAAAAAGACTTAAAGTAGCATTTTAGTACAAAACTTGGGTCCACAAGGCCTATCACAAAGGCAATGAAAGTCTGGTTCCAATCCTTGTCAAAGTACTTAAGGACAGAAAAACCAACAGAAACTGATCTTATGCCAGTGCTGGATTGTTATTCTAACTCAAGGATAAACACCGATCAAGAACTGTATCCTTAGCGCACTCAATAGGTCAAATTACACAATTTGGTATGTGCAATGAACCATCGTAAGCTCGATTTCAGTAAGTAAACTAAGAAAATCCTCGTGATTGGTCACTCAGAATGTAAAGGTAAAAACTGCGAAGGATACCACGTCATTTTTAGAATAATACCTGTATCGTTGAGAGGCTATGAAATTCTCCTTATGGTACTCCACCAAACGGAATGTGAATATGTACCTAGGCCTTTCCTACGGTCCACCTGATTATTTGGATTGGGCCGATCACTGGGGTTAGTGGGCACACAGTTTCGGTGTAGCCTAAAAAGTCAAAATAGGGGAACTCATATCGCAGGGAGAGTGCGTAGTATGTCAAAAAACTTGCATGGATGGGTTAGCTAGGGGTTGCGCTCAACCTCATCTTCACAATAAATACATTCCGAATTAACTTCTAATTGTATTAGGTTGATAAATGTAACTGCAGCAGGTGGAATGGTGATAACGACCGAATGATGATGCATTCATGACAAGTTGAGCCATATCGAGTTGCTTCTTCCATCGTGATCATTCATAATCCTCTATCCGACTACTAAGGATCTAAAACACAGTTTGCATTATAACATAATTTGGATTCAATAAAATCAGACAACTTTTGAGAGATACGATTCAGCATTCCACCAGTATTCAAATTAAGTGTTTGTGTTAGTGGGTTTGAACTTGCAACATGTTCGCGTCAACAATTATTCAAACAGTAATTCTCATTATGGTTTGTAATATCTCCGTAAAAGGTTTAAACAAAAAATATGTTGTATGGTTTCCTACAAGCGACAAAATTGGCGACACCGGCATTTATTTAAGCGAAAAAGAGAAAGTAAGTTTATGCATTTATAAGTAACCAAAAAATATTAGAGGAATTTAAATATTAGGTTTAGGTCTGGACCGACCTAATTGTTTTCGACTTTCACACTCTCGGTTTGAGTCTGAGTTTGTTGTAACTTAAGAGGCTAAAATATTAAGTCCAGACCAACATTTGGCTTGATTGGTTGGATGCTTAGATTAACCACCAGTAAAATTTAAGAAAACTAGTTACGATTTTAATACTTTAGATGACCACTGTTTCCTAAACTTCCTGTTTCATAAAAATGATATGCTAAAATTATGAGAATATTTAAAAATAATTTAGCATCCACAGAAAATGGATTAACTGACTGTTCCTACTGAAACAGCCAGATCGTACCTTCGATTTATTTTTCGAAATTAAACCTTTTTTAGATCCAATACTTAATTACTTATTAAAAACATTATGTAATTTACAATTAAAACTAAAACAAATGAAACTAAACTTAAATACAGCTTATAAACTGAAGAAAACCAAACAAAAAAAAACTCTTGGTAAGTGAGAGGGAATTAGGTCTGGAATTAAGTTTTTGAAAGACGGACTAAGTCTTGAGGAAGGAGAAAGTCCTTCTACGTCACATATTTGTGGCGCGAATCTCATAATTAGGTCTGATACAGACCTAAACTTAATATTTAAATTCCTCTATTAATCCCGACGTTGAACCTAATTTTGTGTTGTTTCCAAACCATAATATTTACTATCACTTTGACAGTTTACCCTACAAATATATGGAATTAAAGAAAAGAAAATGTTGGAATATTTTGATGTTAGACTTCTTTATAAATCTGAATGGGATACAGAAAAGTTAGTAAACAAAAAAATTTTTTTACCAATATCTAATGTCTCATTGCTTTTCACATCTCCACAGCAGTAAATCAATTGGTGTACTTTTCACGAAATCGGTCGATTTTAAGCGACAGGCTGAACTGACAAACTCACTTAACACAACAGACAACGGAAAACTTGTTAAGCTTAAGAAGCCAATCCAAGTCGACTCCGGCACAAAAAAGACTACCAAATGTTATAATTTTATACAAAATGCTTTCGATATAACGCCGAAATTGAAATATGATGACCTACAGTTCAATGAGAAAGTGCAAATTGACGATTCTACTATTTCCTCCAAATATGTTTGTTTGAAATTTACTTTTAAAGTAATTTCTGAAGGCGTGAAATGGATGAAAAAAAAAAAAAAAAGTACCAGTGGTGTAGGTGTTATTTGTAAATATTAGTAGGTTTATTGATAGGGGAGATTTCGAAACAAAATTGAATACTAACATATCCCGAACGGATAAATGACTATTGAAATTCGTTCTTGTTACTGGGTAGTTCCACAATAACAAATTCGGAACCCTGCGCACTTCTACCTTAGATTATGCCTTTAATTTAATTATCTTACCTGTAGACCTCCTAGGACACGGAATCCGTAAATAGTTTTCAAAAATTAATTGATTAAGTTAATGAAAATTGAATTTAAAATAAAGAAAATTATGATTAAATAAATCTATAAAAATCTTAATAGTGTAAACAGAATGGGGGGTGGAGAACACTAGAAGTTTTTGTTTGACTCACCTCTCTATGTCGCAGTCGGTTGGGGCTACTGAGTTATGCATCAGTGGAAAGCTTGTCTCAAAGGGAAACTAATATAATGAAATTCATTAGCCCCGATACACTGTAACATAGGTTAGATTTGATAATAAAAGTCCTTTTATTTTCATGGGATTTGAATTATGATTTTCGCGCGCACTAAAAATTTTTTACTACAGTACCCTAAATACGCTGTAAACATCCTAGTTTCTAAATAATTTTCATCATTAATTACATTGGGAAAAAAATCAAACCAGTTTCAACAATAAATT
>NIPM01000046.1:230531-348259 GCA_002738285.1 Holacanthella duospinosa | reverse complement strand
ATGTGCTTAGGGTAATTCAAATGAATCATGCATGGTTCTAGGTTTGGATATGTCAATCCTATAACGACGTAATTCATGGATAGTAATATTTGAAAAAGTGGTGATGAGATAAAATTGAAAGTGGTCATAAGCAGAAGATCCAACGAGAGCGGCATTTATTCCAACTAAATTTTTAGTTTCTGAACTTTGTTCGGCTATACAGCCGAAATTAACACTTATATGTAGTATTATAATCATTGTCATATTATTTTACTAGTTCACCTAGTTTTTGCGATTCATTACAACTTAAAGTAAGAAGACATAAATAACCACGGCGAGTAGTTGACCACGAAAAACTACAACTTAGTATGGATTGACCCTACTCCAGTTTCATAGTAAATAATAAAGGCACTGGGAAAGGACTTATGACCCCATGATCTTTGCTGGAGAAAGCAGGTACAATAGTAAAATTAATGAAAAAATTACATCCTAAAGCGTAGTACTCATCATAAGGGTAAAACCAAAAGCTAGGCAAAAAACCAAGAGCCAGGTAAAAAACAGTCATTTTACTCCAAGATTTTTACCTAGCGCCTCATCTCTGATTCGCCTAGTAAAAACCAAAGGAAAATCTTTGCTCAGGAAAAATTTTACCGGGCTCGACGGTAAAATCTTGTCTATTTTTTATGGTGAAAAATCCCCATGCTCTCCTGTGTTGAGTATTAAAATCGAAGAAAAGAAGGAAGTGGAATGTCATTAAAAGGCGATAACAGACCTCGATTGACCCTTTTTGTATTCCGCTTCCTTCTTTTTGAACCTTTTTTTACCTAATTAGCATAATTTGAATGGGCTTCAATACCCTTTTCACATTCCTCTTCCTTCTTTTAGATTTTTTAATTTTCGACCCTTCAAACATTTTATCTTATTTCTAATTTTTTTCAAGAAATGATGAATACCGTACGAGGTAAAATACAAGTTTTCACTCGGCAAAATAAGTTTTGCTCGAGAAAAATTTTGCTAGGTAAAAACGACTTTTTTACTCGACCCCACATTTTGCGTTGGTCCCATGATGAAACCCGCCCTTAAGGAAAAAATTTTTAAGGAACTGTTTTATCTGGTTCGAAAAGACAATCCAAAAGTAGTGTAACAAAAAAAAATAAGGTTCTACGATCATTAGAAAAAAAAGTTTACATTTTTTGAAAAATGAATATTTTTGATGTTTTTTGAGAAGATGTAGAAGAGATGGGCTTTTAAAAATTTCTTCCAAACAAATTCCCTATGATGTAATTGTTTTATTAGTTGAAGCCTTACCTGTTTTCTCCAGTAAAGACAGTACGTTTATACCAGAGTTCGAAAAAATCGGATTTTTATATAAAAATCCAAAAAATCCGATTTTTTGGATTTAAATCCGATTTTTTGGATTTTTTGGATTTTTATTTTTAAATTGTCAAAAATCAAAAATATGATGTCTGAAAGGGTATTGAAAAAAAAATTTTTTTTTTTTAATTTGCAAATAACGAATTTTTCTGAAAAAAATTCTTCAAATTCAAAATTTACAAGTGTTAAAGTACTTTATTTCACCAAAAACAAAATTGAAGCTAGGAATCTGAATTTGGATGTAGTGTTAGTGCTTAAATTTATGTTCAAGTTTGTCTAATTAGGTAAAAAATAAAAATCCAAAAAATCATTGATTTTTATTCTTGGATTTAAATCCGATTTAAATCAGGATTTAAATCCGACTTCGAACCCTGGTTTATACTACTAAACAGTGAAAGCGTTATTTACGAGNGATTTAAATCAGGATTTAAATCCGACTTCGAACCCTGGTTTATACTACTAAACAGTGAAAGCGTTATTTACGAGTATCTTACTTACTCCAATTTACAACGAAATGAAAATGTAAAGTTGAATTTTCGCTACTCATATATTTTAAATTAAAGTTCTACATTTCAACTGGATCAAATTTTATTCGTTCTTTTATTCTTTTAAGACCAGTATTGTATTATTTACTTTCTGAGAGCTTCTCCGTAACGAAATAAGGCCATGGATTCTATTTACATCACTACGGTAAGAGATGGAATACGCAACCAATCAAGGAACGTAAATTTAGAAACGAATAACCATAAATATGTTGAATTTTATTTCGATACTTTCGTGAATAAACATTGTAACTATGTAAAATAATTTGTAACTAACCTAATTATGAAGTTGAACCTTAAGGAATCAGCCATTACTAACTTAGGCATCCAGATAGCGTCCGCCTCTGGCTCATGAACCGTCTGTAACTCTGAGTTCATTCGTTGCTAACTGAGGTATCAACCATAGGTTGCTGAGCTTTCAGCTATAGGGAGCTGATGTATCTGTAGTTTGTAGCTGAGGCATCAATCTTTACAAGTTGATATGTCAAGAGTTATAGTATGTACACTAATTGAGCTATACTGTACGGAACGACATTTCTGGACAGACATACAGACTACAATTACAAAACTTTCCTACTATTGAAATAGTTCATGGGTTGTAACTGAAGGTTTACCTGTGACGGTTTAAAAATCTGTTTTATTTGATATTGTTTAATTGATAAGTTCTTGACAAGGTAATTTTTGTCAACGAGTTTCCGAGAGAGAGGATTTTGTACAAATCCATTAATTCATTAATTTTTTAGCGTACTGGATTTTCACATTTATCGAAAAGTTATTGTTCAAACGGCAGAGCGAATCGTCATACTAGGGATGTATCAAGTAGGCGTTGTATTTATCTCGCTTTCATGTCAATTTGCATGATTAAGGTAATTAAATCCCATAACGATTTTCAGAAGAAAGTTTATAGAATTATTCCGACAAGAAATTCAAACTGCAGTAATTAAAGATAAACGAATAATGTATGGTCCCTATTAGTTCCGTAATGGCCAAAGCAAAAGAACAAAATTTTAATACATTCATGTTTGTGTTAGTAAACTGCATGGGTCAGCTGTTATAAGTACACATTTTTGTAAATGGTAAAATGATGTAAAATCACAATTTGCAATGAAGACATACAAAAATTAGTGACATGCAAGGGGATTGGAGGGGTGAGACTGTTGACGTGAATTTCTACGAGAATGAATGAATTTGTCCCGATTAGCAATACGTTGTTTCTACTGCTGATCCCTGTTTGCGTTCGCTAGGATTTTCAACTGGTCCCCTCCATTTCCNTTCTACTGCTGATCCCTGTTTGCGTTCGCTAGGATTTTCAACTGGTCCCCTCCATTTCCACTAGGTACAAATTTTCAAAGCTCTTGTTCCGTTTTATTACCAGTTAAGTTTGAACCAATAGTATACGTAACGTAGTGAGTAATAGAAAAATCAGGCATAGCACACCTACACTTAGCAAGCGTTGTATTGTGGAAAGAATAACCGGCTGAGTTCTATTTTCCCTGGAAGATTTTTGTNCACTAGGTACAAATTTTCAAAGCTCTTGTTCCGTTTTATTACCAGTTAAGTTTGAACCAATAGTATACGTAACGCAGTGAGTAATAGAAAAATCAGGCATAGCAAACCTACACTTAGCAAGCGTTGTATTGTGGAAAGAATAACCGGCTGAGTTCTATTTTCCCTGGAAGATTTTTGTGGACAGACTCTCCACAATTTTGTGGAGTTATCTCCATAAATGTGGAGAACGTATTTTGAGGAAATTTGTGGAGAGCTCTCCACAAATTCAAAACAACAGCCCACCTGCTATATTAAGCAGCTATAAAAATAATTATAGTTCATATGTCCCGAAAACAAACGTGGAGAGCTCTCCACAAATTCAAAACAAACAGGCCGCAGAGGCTATTTTGTGGAGCGATTTGTAGAGAGCTCTCTACAAATTCAAAAAAACAGCCCATCTACTACATTAAGTTTGTAAGGCATGAATCAAAGTTATAAAAAAAATTTTTTTTTTGCGACGCTCTAGCTGGGAAATCTAAGGTTGAGATATTGAGAAAACCAAATATATTCTGAACTAGAGATGAGTACGAGTACACCTATCTATGTCACAGAATATATTTGACCCAATTATGTAATTCAATAGAAATAACACTATAAGAAGAAAAAAAATTTTTTGTTATGGGAGCGCTGCGAAACAATTTCGCCCTGGGCGTCATATTTTTTGTCCAATCATGCTTTCTGTAGATAAAAAATTCTAGGCTTTTAGTGCCAAAAAGGCCAATTTAATCGAAAACTCGTTGCTATGTTGTATCAATTATGAAAAAAAAAATCGTATGAAAATAAGTAATCATTATGTGGCCCCTTGTAATAAACAATGAGACGAAAAAGATTCGTCATTGTCAAGACATGTTATCACGAAAAGTTAAATTACGTTCAAACTGCAAATAATTTCCGCATTTCCTTCGTCGTGAGTCCTCCACTCACGGTCTTCTTATTTTCCAGTAAATTATTCGCAAGTTCTAATTTTTCTTTTTGAAGTTCCAAAACTCGGTTCTCCATGGTATTCTGAGAAATGTATCTGTATATAACAAAAAAAATATATATATATATATATATTTGAAATTACTGAAAATGACATAAATTTCAAAATTTCAAAAATAACCGGTAAATTGTCACCGGCTTCTTCTGTCCGAATCTGTGAATTCTGTCTTGTGCCTGAAGTTCCAACTGAGGGTTATAATGAAGATCCAGAAAGAATAAGTGATTGGCTCCAACTAGATTCAAACCAACTCCACCAGCAGTCAGAGAAAGTAGCATAATTTGTGGTTTCGGATTTGAGCTATTGAACTTGCTCACAATTCCGCTCCTATCTGTAACTTTCACTTTACCTATTATAATAAAAATAAATAATTACAAAATCACTCATTGTGATTACTCATTGTCATTATCAAAAATTAGGTGTCAACTCACCACTGATTTCACATGTCCTGTATCCTGCATTGATGAGATGTATATTGATAATACTCAGAAGACTCGACCATTGAGAGACAACAACCACTTTGTCCATTTGACAACCCTCTTGTTTACAATTTGTGCGAATTTCATTGATATCCATCAATAGCTTTAAAAACATCACAATGACATATAAATATGGTTACAAAATTAACAACTTTTAAGGAGAACATGTGAAAACAACGTACTCTTGTGATTTTTGCAGATTCAAAATGTTCGTTGAATACGGGATTCCGTAATGAAATGATTTCATCATTTTCGGGAAGAACCGTATCATCCGAGTCACTATCAACATCTACGTCGTCTTCAATCATCTGTAACAGAAAATTTAGAAGAGTTTAAACTTTATCCTTTTGCTAAATAGAATTTAGTTTAAATTCTAAAATCTCTTACACTGTGAATCAAGTAAGGAAGAACACAACACTGTCTCAGTCGAAGAATTAGTGTAAAAACATGTGTATAGTTGACTTCTCCTTCTGCTTTTTTAGGTCGACGTCCTCCAGCAACATATTTATCAGCTGCTTTCTGCATTTCTTTGGTTGCTTCATCTTGACTTTTCAAAAATATTTTGAATTGGCTCCTGAAAATAATTAATCAATAGGGAAATTAATAAAAAATTAAAAGTAAAAAAAAAATACTTAAGATTTAGTCAAGACAAGAGTGATCAACTCTAACAGAACAACTTACGTAGCGAAAGCTTCCAAATGATTGTATATCTCCCGTTCACCTTCAGTTAGCTCAANAAATATTTTGAATTGGCTCCTGAAAATAATTAATCAATAGGGAAATTAATAAAAAATTAAAAGTAAAAAAAAAATACTTAAGATTTAGTCAAGACAAGAGTGATCAATTCTAACAGAACAACTTACGTAGCGAAAGCTTCCAAATGATTGTATATCTCCCGTTCACCTTCAGTTAGCTCAANCTCTAACAGAACAACTTACGTAGCGAAAGCTTCCAAATGATTGTATATCTCCCGTTCACCTTCAGTTAGCTCAATCTCAATTTCTTTGATATGTTTCTCAGGTATGGTAGGACTATTCTCATTTGCAGCCACCTCTAATTTCGTTCGGCGTAAAATAAGTGCTTTACCAATGATAGCTAAACGCATTGCACTGCCTTGAATTGTTGAAAGTTTGGTGAGTCCAATCCAATAATCCCAAAGCTTTGAATCATCAAAGGGTTTCAATCCAATGAACTTGACCAACGAGTGCATATCAGAAGGTCTGAAAAATTAAGTCATAATTTTACAATAAATAATTTCAAATCTGGTGAATTATTTTGAAATTTACTTGTTATGAACAGGAGTACCGGTAACAACCCAACGATGACGAGCAAATAAGTGACAACAAGCAAAAGCAGAGTTGGTTTTACCATTTCTAATGTTGTGTCCTTCATCCAACACAACCCTTTGGAAATTAATTCGCATCAAAACACTGTTACACTGAAAAAAAAAATTAAAATATAAATATAAAAGATAGAAATTTTTTAAGTTATTTTATGAACTTATTTAGTAAGTTTTATTATACAAAAAGTGATTTTTATAAATCATGAATAATTCTCTTACTCTGTAAACCCGATCATCTCCAGCATTTGGTTTAGGAATCTCAGAATTGAGTGTCTGATAAGTTGTCAAAACGATGTCCTGACGACTGAGCCTTTGAATTACACAAATTGATGGAAGTGACATAAATTAGGATGTTTAGACCGAGGCAATTCAAGGGATAGGCTCGCCATCTCTGATTTTGTTAAGTTTGAAAAATCTTCATTAGTATTTTTTCTTTACTTACATAACGGCAGAATCTGGACGTCGAGGTCCATAAAAGAGACAGAAATTTAAACCACGTGCACGAGATTTTATTTCTTGTTCCCATTGCCCTATGACACCGGGTGGAACAACAATTAGGGTGCAGTTACTTGGGACGAGTTCTGAAAAGAAGAGATTGGTCTTACAAATGGTTCTACACCAATTTAGATAATAATTGAGTAAACTTAAAAAAAAATACTTTTTTCATTTGATAACCAAGCTTCGTTCTTCTTGACTTCATAGTGAGGTTCACCGTCGGCCTTACATTTCAAAACAAGTGAGATCATCATGATGGTTTTTCCTAATCCCATTTCGTCAGCTAGAAATATGTAAATGATTTCAATTTATGAGACATCAGATAAGTCTAGATTACTCAGAAATAATTATTATTGATTACTATCTTACCTAAAATTCCACCTCCAGGATAATTTTGTTCCCTCCACCAAAGCCAACTGAGACCATAGGATTGATGTGGGTAGAGTGTAACCCGAAGTCCATGTGGCTCTGAAGCAACAACTTCAGATCCAGGAACAGTATTGATAATTTTTACCAACTTCTTCAAAGCATTGTCAACTACAGAGTAGTCAGACTTTGGTAGAAATAGTACCCCTTTGGCAACGTCCACTTTGACTCCTTCTTTATCTGTTTCCACCACCTCCTCATCCTCCTCGTCACTTGATTCAATTTCTATGAGTTCAGAAGACCCAATATTTTCATTCTTCTCGGATTTGTTCCCGATATGAGATTCAAGCTCTATCACTTCAGGAGTGATTTCATTTTGTTTAGGTTTGAAAACAAAGTGTTTCTTGGGACTTGCATTTTCAACCAATTTACTATTTCCTAGACCAATATTCTCAACCCGAGATGAGATGTCTTGAAGAATACTTCCGTTGTCGCCAGAATCTGACAAAACTTCATTTTCACTTGTAGATGAATGAGAAATTATAATTGTGACATCATCTGACGGAAGAATTTTGACTTTTGGTGATTCCGTATCTATCACTGTAACGCTGTCACCTTCATTAATATCCACTGGGCTTGAGTTTTCACGCTCATCATCTTCATCTTCATCAGATGAATTATTTTGAAGAAACACTGGTGATTCTGAAATTGCATTTCTCCAAGCCATTCTCCTAACGATTGAACTTTATACAATCAAAACACAACTCATTAAATTAGTTAAGTCATTTGGTTTGGTTGAATAATTCTACTTCTCGATTCAGAAGTCAACAAAGAAAAACAAATTTTTTTTTGTTTTACTTTTCATGAAGAAAAGAAATGAAAAAAAAATCTTACCTTTTTCTGAATCGCTAAGGTAATGAATGTAACTAAAGGGCAAATTTTTGTTGTTTTTAATTGCTAATAAATTACCTAATTTGGCCTTTTCTTCGTGTAGTCGAGTAAAAACTCCTATTCTTACAAAATGAACACACCTCGTTATTTAATAAATAATAACGGACGAGAAATGGCTTTAATGCGTGAAGCAGAGAGCAGAGCAGAAATAACAGGGAAACACACGTAAACACCTCTCCAGAACAAAACAGACTACAAATGACTGTAAATCAGGAATGACGGAAACAAAAACTAACCGGCAGAGGAATAATATTGCCGGGGCGAATGAAACTGTGAAAGTGGGCAAATCGGGAGAAACTAATAAAAAATAGAAAAATAAACTGATATGTAAACCTTAGTCAACAGGAGTCAGTGTAATTTATAAAATAATAATTTAAATTTACTTATCTCCTTTAATTTTTTTCTAATTAGTTATATTATATTTAATTAATCTTTCACCATCGTTGCTTGATATAATGATTGTTAATACGAGTAAAATAGTTACAGATATCTGTACAAATTAAAATCCGACGCTAGATATTACATTTGATTTTATCTAAAATNCGAGTAAAATAGTTACAGATATCTGTACAAATTAAAATCCGACGCTAGATATTACATTTGATTTTATCTAAAATAAGAATGCAGGAATATTTTCCAAATTTATAAAATATTAGTGTTGAAGTTCTTGTCGAAGTTTCAATTTTAATTAGTAAAAAATTTAATTTACCTCAACTAAAAGCATGTATAGCTCAAAGCGAATAATACTTACTCTCGAACCAAATAGCATTGAGCTCACGAAGTTCTCGCCGCGAGATTTCTTATTTTTTATTTTGAGATGTACGCGTCTTCTCATTTAAATTTTTANGCTCACGAAGTTCTCGCCGCGAGATTTCTTATTTTTTATTTTGAGATGTACGCGTCTTCTCATTTAAATTTTTAGCGGTGAAGTTAAAAAGTTAAATTTGCGATTCAGATAAGTCTTATTTTTTGATTTACTTTTAACTTGCCACTAAAAATTAAAAAATAGTGTTTTAAAAGTGAAACAGTTTCTAAATATGTTGAATGAGAGTGTATATAAGGAATTGGGTGGAAGACGCCTAAGAAATTTCAATAATTTCTACACAGATACTGCTATCTATATAATTTTCTAATCTTAGAACAGGATTTTTGGTAGCTATGATGAATTCCATGTTTCTTTCAATTAGTCTATCGCGAATCCAATATTTATTTTTCACTCATGTATCATTTAGAACAAGTTGGCTGCATTTACTTTGTATTTGATNATCGCGAATCCAATATTTATTTTTCACTCATGTATCATTTAGAACAAGTTGGCTGCATTTACTTTGTATTTGATTGGAAAGTCCAGATTTCATCACAGTAAAATATGTCGTACCGTGTCCCGGAAATGTTTAATGTAGCGCAAGTAGTACTCACGTTGTGCTGTTGTCATTTCATTCCAGAAATACAGNTTGTCCCGGAAATGTTTAATGTAGCGCAAGTAGTACTCACGTTGTGCTGTTGTCATTTCATTCCAGAAATACAGGTTTACTGAATAATTTACGATATCATTTTCTGAACATTTCTTTACCAACTCTTGGGATGTTGTCACCTCATGACTTTCATAAAAGCGATGAGAGATTTGTTTGATTACAGAGATTGTAAACGAATCAATTTGTTTTGTGTGATTATCAGGTGTATCGTTTTCGGTTTTTGATGGTAGAAATGTGAATGACCTTTTTACCGTAGATACGTTAACACCACATGCTATAGCAGTGCCTGATTCACAATTCTAATTTCAATTTTTTTCAGAATTTTTTTGGGTGTCTGCCGTCCAATTCCTTGTATACATTCTTCTTCAACATAATTAGAAACTGTTTCACCTTTGGTACACTGTCTATTTGAATTTTTGGTAGCTAGCTAAAAGTAAATCAAACAATAAAGACTTATCTGAATCATAAATTAAGCTTTTTAACTTCAACGACTAAAACATTAAATGAGAAGACGCGCACATCCCTAAATGAAAAACAAAAAATCTCGCGGCGAGAAGTTCGTGCGCTCAATGCTATTTGGTTCGAGAGTAGTTAATAATACAAGATAGTTAAATTCCTTTCGCTTAATATTATTTTTATTCAATTGATTTTTTGATTAATTTCTGTGCTTCATAACCATTCTTACAGAAACCTTCAAATATGTTAGATACTAATAAATATAATATATGATTAACAAGTTTGCATTTAGTTAACAATTAATTAATTGCTAAGATAATCAAGATCAAGCTTTGCAAGTACTGGTGTTATGTTTTAAAAATGAAGTAGAATTGAAAAATAACAGGAAACACGTGTCGCTCTGACTGAGAAGTAGTGAACTATTTCGTCAATTTTGCCCATGTTTTAGCCGTTTACTCTTTTCATCCGGCAGAAATGGGCGAAGTGGAAAATTACATCTGCTCTACCACAATTTTCAAAAGTTTAACGGACAAAAAAAAGGAGGGAAGCGAACCAGTATTGATAGCATTAAATAGCAAGCTACATAAAGTTAGCAGATCAGCACCATAAAGTTACCCGACCAGCAAATCAGTACCATAAAGATTAGAAGATCGGTATTATCTGACCAACAGATCAGACCGTATACTAGACTGATCGATCAGGAGATCCGACCATAAACGTAGCCACCAGAAAATAAGCCCTTAAAGTAACCCGTTGACAGTAAAGTAGGACGATCAGAATTAGCCGTTCAGCTTTTCAAAACGTAAAGTTAGTAGACGAGAATTATCAGACCAGAAGTTCAGATGATAAAATCATCGTATCAGTAGATCACATTAAAAGCATTTGTTTTAAGTCCAAGCTGCCCAGAAAAATAAGTTAGTCAACGACACGAACATGACTATTTCAGGGTTAAATAGTTTCCTTCGTTTCTCCCTTCCGTTATCGTTTGGAACTACTGAGTTTGACAAACATATGGGACTCCCATGGCTTTGATGGCATCTCTTGTGGAAGCAGGCATTTGCGGGTTAGCAGTTCTCCAAACATTTTCATAAAACAATGATATAACTGTTCAATGCACATAAATATAAATTTCTAACATATGAATGTTGGAAATGACAAGTTCTCTTGAAAGGAAGTGAAGGAACAATCGTCCATGTGTTCTTTTTTTGGTCGGCTTCCATTCCGAGTTTTTCTCCGAATGATGTAAGCGTTGAGAAATGCTACGTCAATCAGGAAGTAAATTAACTTCATCGGCCATCTTTTAGAGCCACGTTGGCAAGTGTATTTTTGAACTTGCCACTCCACTGTGTTCACACTCCCTTGAAAAAATGTAACATTAGTTATTATAAATAGTTATGAATTGTTATAAGTTGTAAATACCTTTCGTCGCGTTGTAATCAAGTATTATTTGAGGTTTCAACATGCCTTTCTTTGATATTCCGTCTTCGGGAATTGCATGCTCTGTACTCAGTAACATAACATTTCTCTTGGACATTGGTTTGTAGCTAAGCATAATAACCGTAATGTACCCATTATATTTGTATTCGGCGTCGGCTTCCGGTCGAGTTTTTGTGANTCTGTACTCAGTAACATAACATTTCTCTTGGACATTGGTTTGTAGCTAAGCATAATAACCGTAATGTACCCATTACATTTGTATTCGGCGTCGCCGAGTTTTTGTGTTTTTAGTCTTGAACTCAAACGGGACCTCACGTCTTCCCTGTCGGATAGTTCCGAAAAATGTTGCCTTCCTTGAAAGCAAGGATTGCGCCGATAGTACACGACATTCGCCACCCTACAGAAGGTACTCCCTACCCGACACCCGACAGTNTTTTAGTCTTGAACTCAAACGGGACCTCACGTCTTCCCTGTCGGATAGTTCCGAAAAATGTTGCCTTCCTTGAAAGCAAGGATTGCGCCGATAGTACCCGACATTCGCCACCCTACAGAAGGTACTCCCTACCCGACACCCGACAGTTGTCGGGTAGGGAATAGATTTGACCCGACAACTGTCGGGTGTCGGGTAGGGAGTACCTTCTGTCGGGTGGCGGGTGTCGGGTAGGGAGTACTCCCTACCCGACAACTGTCGGGTGTCGAGTAAGGACTATCCGCCGAACTTATTCCGCATTTTTTCTGTCTCTTTCTACTCAAGTAAAAGTGAGTTGCTTGCTAATTTGTTGCTCAAGGCGCTAAATTTAACATAATGGTCATGTGTCAGATAATGGAAATCGAAACCATTTGGTAGTATGAACACACGACTATAAGGTTTGAGTGCTTGTTCATTTCTGATGTAATAAACATAAGATTTAACTATACGTTTCTTGGTAACCAATTCCTTCGTTGTATACAAAAGTAACCATCCACGACAAGTTCATCAGAAAATGTTCGTCACATGGATAGTTAGTCGGACGGAATAATTTACCTGACGACACGAATCATGTTGTAACGAATATTCGTGTGACGAAAAGTCAGGGAGCACAATATTTCACGTTGTCTTACCCCACTCTTATTGCAGGAGTTATACGTGGGTAATTTCAAAGTACAAAATTGTTTTGTCTTTTTTACCCTAACCTGCCTACACAAATCTAAAATAAAAACACTTGTGAATATTGTTCTTGCTGCTGATCAGGGTTCGGATTTTTTCTCGAATACTATTATCTATATTTTTGGATTTTACGGGAGAAACAGTATAGAATAAAAATTTATGTACATCTTGTTTTGCTATCTTTAAAAAATTTTTTTTTTAAGTTTTATTAAGTGTTTGCACTTTTCGTGAACATCCCATATATCTTCTACACTCTTTAAACATATTGTGATCCAAATTTAATATTTGTATTCATATTTGACGGATTACAATCTTTACTCAGAAATCNTCCCATATATCTTCTACACTCTTTAAACATATTGTGATCCAAATTTAATATTTGTATTCATATTTGACGGAATACAATCTTTACTCAGAAATCATTAATTCAGTGAGACACCAAAAATGAAATTCAATAAAACTCTGAAAAACTCTGAAAAATAAAAATTCCAAGAAATTCTAAAAACAAAACTATTTAAATGTTTTGAAAATAAAAGTCTTTTGTGCTCATACTTACATGCCTCCGATAAAGTGATATGCATTTCACAATTAGTTTATAGTCAGTCATATTTCAACATGTAATTTTATTATTTTTTAGTGTTTTACATTTGCGATCTCCCAAAATCGATTTCCGCCTTGCAAAATTAATTATGCAAGTTGGGAAATAAAACAAACCATATACAGTAAACCTCGGATAAGCCGGATTTCAAGGGACCGGAAAATATGGTTCGTGGTAACCGAGGTTCGGCTTAAGCGTAAGCCGAACATACAACTTGGGGAATAATTTGTTCGTCTTAGCCGAGGTAGTTTTAATTTACCATTACTTAATAATAGTAAGTTGTTGTGGAGACTAAAAATGACTAAAAATATATCATTGGGTCATTTTCTGTCGAATTTCAATGTTTGAAAAGTCATTCAAAAGAAGTTATTCGTTAAATTTTATAAGAGAAAAGGTGAAGATTCTTTAAAAATTGATCAATTAATTGGTGTTCGTGTTAACCGAGGTAAAAAAGCATGTGCCTTATGGACTGGGAACACGGAAAGGCGTTCGTGGTAGCCGAGGATTCGGATTAACCGAGTTCGACTTAGCCGTTCCATTTATACACAAATTCCCTATCTCAGGGCGCGGACCGGACCAAGTGGTTCGTGGTAACCGAGGGTCCGTGGTAACCGAAGTCGGCTTATCCGAGGTTTAATGTATGTAGCCACTAAAACAAGTATTGTAGTGTTTAAAATTTTTTTATGATATCGGTAAAATACACCATCGTCTAGGTGAATAGATATTACGAGTCCAAAGGATATGTACAAGAGTTATATTATTAAAATATTTTTATACATAATCCGACCCCTGCTGATTATTACGCTAATCATTGTAAATATTGTAAGCATAAGCTCTGTCTATGTCTGATAACTTTAATAATTGGTATTTAGTATACTTGGTCGGAAATTTCAACAGTTAGATAGCAAGGTCGAAGCAATCACGTTAATAATGTATATACTACAATTTATTCTGTCGGCTGCATTGGTACAAATATCATATGGAGAAATTTTAAGTGTCTTAAAACCTTTTCTTTATAGTATACAAGATCGTACTTTGAGTTTTGGATATTATTTGTGACTTTTTGGTCGATGGAGATGAAGATTGGGTATGGTAAATTTTCGGTCTGATATCCAAGCACTCAAATGATAACTTATTAAAGTATAATATTAAATTATTCTAACTATTATGTAGAACTGGATGGAATTAGCAAACGATCCGATAGAGAAGTTGTTTCTCAAGTACTATGATCGTATAGCAAAATATGTGTTAGATACACAAAATCATAAAATTTTCAATCAGAAACTAGAACTCTTTCAACACATAGAATTCCCTGATACGAATATGTATACTCTGTATCTTCTGCTAACGTTGACCAGCTCATCAAAGTCAGTATCTGATAAGAAATTCGCTTGGGTTAAGATTGTACAACAGGTATATTATTCAAATCGGACAACAAANAAGTCAGTATCTGATAAGAAATTCGCTTGGGTTAAGATTGTACAACAGGTATATTATTCAAATCGGACAACAAATGTTATAATGAAACATGAATATGGGCTTAAAGCATATGACGTAACGAGAGCAGAACTTTTATACGACATTGTAAAGGATATGGGGTTTAAAATACAGGTAAAGTAACTGAAGTTTACATCGCACTAGCAATTTTAAATTTTATTAAAGAAATTTGTGCAGCANAAGTCAGTATCTGATAAGAAATTCGCTTGGGTTAAGATTGTACAACAGGTATATTATTCAAATCGGACAACAAAAGTTATAATGAAACATGAATATGGGCTTAAAGCATATGACGTAACGAGAGCAGAACTTTTATACGACATTGTAAAGGATATGGGGTTTCAAATACAGGTAAAGTAACTGAAGTTTACATCGCACTAGCAATTTTAAATTTTATTAAAGAAATTTGTGCAGCATACTGTAGGAATGGTTTTTTTTTACTAAAATGGTTTCCTCTGATACCCCACTGACGATACCGACAATTAGACATTAAGATAGCTATGTTATACAAAACAGATTTGAAACATAAAAATACCAAAACATTGTTCAAAGAATTTCCAAGGTCTTCAAAAAATAAAGGTATTAAAATGCTGCTTAACCCGTATAGACGGTGGGTTAATGTTTACATACGTCGTAGCATAAGTTGACTAGATTTAACATGTAAGGCGTTAGCTGACCTTTGAGGTGCTTTTTTACTCACTTTTTCCCGCTGACAGACAATAGGTGTTCTGGAGTCACCTCCAAGTGTATAATTTTTATCGTTCGAAGTAAATATATATCTTCAAAATACGCACTATATATAAATATAGTGAAATGTTGTTTACTAGTTACTAGCGAGGAAACTCATAACAATTCTGAAACACAACAGTAAAGGATAAGCGTCTCAGAATTACAATCGAAAACAATTGATTTTCAATAAATCATAACTTTTGACCCGTTGATCCTAGAGATCTGATTTTTTACACGTGTTTCTAACATTTTTTCATTCAAAATTTTCCATGTGCTTTCATAAAATAAGATATTTAACCCTTAAAATTTGGCCCTTCTTAAATAACGTCACATCGGCGTCGATGACAAATTTGTTTTCGGCCCTTACAGTATATGGTGTAGATGCCATCTGGCAACAATTTAAAAAATTACAGGCATGCTGTCAATTTAGCTTTCCACAATAGCATACACACTGCCTACGTCCCTTCTCTTACCCCCAAGTCCCTCCCGCCCACATCTCTTCCCCCAAAGTTCATTTCACTCACATCCAACTCACCGATATCCCATCCCCTCACATCAATCCCACCCATATCCTCCCCCCACATTCATCCCGCCAAAACCTCATCCCCCAACATCTCTCCCGCCCATATCATTTTCAAAAACACAGGTTAAGTAGTTATGGCCATCAATTTCTTTCAGGCCGTATTTTCTAAAATCCTCATTTTTATAACCTGCATTTTCCATTAGACTAATTTTCTTCAGGCCGTATTTTGCAAGGGCCGTATTTTCAAGACCGTAATGTCAAGGCGTCTTCTACCGGTTGTATTTCCCAGACCGTATTTTTGCAAGCCGTATTTTCGTAGGCAGTACTTTTGTAGGACCATCCACATCCGCTATCTCTGAATGCACACCTAACAACCTAGCATTATATTCATGTTCTTAACTTTATTAGGAATGGGGGGGGGGGGGAAAGGCATACCAAGAAACTATTGTATACCAGGCACAATACAAGATTACCATGTTAATTGAAAATCGTTTGAATGACAGCAAATAATTGGAGCCGGAGTCGATTAATTTTAAGTTAAATAAGATGAAGCTAGTTCACATACACGATTCAAATACGTACCCCGTTGTGTCAAATGGAATAAAACCATACATGCTTATATATGAATATATGTCTGAACCGAAACAGTATGTTATTGCAAATATTGGGATGAAACAGAATGACATAAAATTATCAACACTATACATTGGAAGCCAAGATGATTTTGGGCTAAAGGCGTTAATTCTTTTGACGCAGGTTGCAATTCAAGAAAGACAATCATAACTGCTTTTCTAGCGATCGAACAGACTTGATTTTTTTGACGTCAAACGCTACTTTCCAATCGTCTTTCTGAATTTGAAAAGTGTTTCCCCAGAAAAATTTTTGTTTAGAAGATAAACGGCACAAATTATAAGAACGCTCCTTTCGCCAGCAAAGAGCATGGGTCAAAAGTAGCTTCCAGCGTTCTTGAAGAATTTCGTACCACTGTATTATAAAGAGCGAAATAATGAATTATAAATTAACAATTGTTCACCACTAGTTTATATTTAGTCTTAAGATTTTTAACGCATCGGCCACACCAACAATGCAGGAGAAATTCTAACCAGTTTTCCTATGCCTTATCAAAAAATTAATTACAGAAGGAACGCAAAAAACAGTATAGTGATGCGTCTGCGCCATTTCGTCTTTGCTACGTCGCAACAGAAAATTTTATTGGAAGAAGCAATAATGGTGCAGACAGAAGTACAAACAAATCTTCTGTGCTACTCCTCTTTTATGTATGCCACGTCAACCAAAAAGGGAAACTACATTTTGTCTGAGGTTGTTGACGGAAGATTTTTTTAAAGTTTAACATTTTCATCTTCAGTAGATGATAAATGATGAAAAGACAGCTAACTTTTGGTATACAACATTAAAATCTTTCTAAAAGAAGCGATGTCGGAGGTTCTTCGTTACACTTTCACAATGCGATATATCTGCAGGAGAAAGGGAAGTTATTACTTCTTTTTTAGAAACTTATTTTACCTTCCTCTGATAACATTTTTTGGTATGGCATGTAGAAAGACGAAATANATTAAAATCTTTCTAAAAGAAGCGATGTCGGAGGTTCTTCGTTACACTTTCACAATGCGATATATCTGCAGGAGAAAGGGAAGTTATACTTCTTTTTTAGAAACTTATTTTACCTTCCTCTGATAACATTTTTTGGTATGGCATGTAGAAAGACGAAATAGTACCAGACACTTTGTAGTTGTAGAAAAGTTGGTCGAAAAATTTATAGTTGGATTGGTGTGGCCAGAGTTTAAGACATTGATTAAATTATTATACGGTTCCATACAAAATTAAATATTCTGAAAAAAACTTATTGATTCTATTTGAAATAGAAAGAAGATGCTGGAAATAAGATTTGCACCATCAACGAAGCCACCCTCATTCTAACAGAGATAAAAAAACAAGTTTCTTCCCTCACTAACTCTGTGTCTGAAGAGTTGCGGCTGACACCAAGCTACTATGCGTTCAACAATTTGATTTTAAACACTTCTAGTTCGTTTGTCTTAATTGTGTACCAACTAACTACAAGCTAGAGTTATACGAAAAAGTACGGTAGTAAATTTATTTTAGCAGAAATTCCTGTATCTTCTGACCTATTACTTTTGGAGAATGGAGTTCGCTGTGAGTTGATTGACACGAATGTATTGAATTCGTCTACTATTCATGAGTTGCTATGCGATAGAATACTATTGCGTTTGAAGAAGGCAATTGCAAGCGAATTACTGAAGGTAAATGTTGTCAAACTTAATTAATATAAAGCCATCGATGAATTTAATATTAGATTTTATGTGACAAATTAGCTCTACCACATTCTTTTTTTTTAGTTTACAATCTACGAAGTCAAAAATATAGTACACTTCGGTTATTAGATCATGCTTTACAAGACCAACTAGGTTATTATACTCGGAAATATTTCATTGGTTTGTTCCAATTTATTTAGCATGGACGATACACCCGCTACAAAACCAACGGATATAAGGCAGTAATTTAAGCCTTGATAATTGAGTATTTGACTGGTTATATCAGCGCGCATAATATCACATAATTTTTTATAAATGCCGCATAATATTTTCANGCTGTCAAACTTAATTAATATAAAGCCATCAATGAATTTAATATTAGATTTTATGTGACAAATTAGCTCTACCACATTCTTTTTTTTTAGTTTACAATCTACGANAATGAATTTAATATTAGATTTTATGTGACAAATTAGCTCTACCACATTCTTTTTTTTTAGTTTACAATCTACGAAGTCAAAAATATAGTACACTTCGGTTATTAGATCATGCTTTACAAGACCAACTAGGTTATTATACTCGGAAATATTTCATTGGTTTGTTCCAATTTATTTAGCATGGACGATACACCCGCTACAAAACCAACGGATATAAGGCAGTAATTTAAGCCTTGATAATTGAGTATTTGACTGGTTATATCAGCGCGCATAATATCACATAATTTTTTATAAATGCCGCATAATATTTTCAAGCATAAAAACTGGATCCTTGTCGATTAGATTAAAGAATCGGAATGTCTTGTTTTCTCTTTCAATTTGTCTAAATCAGTGACCCTATTCGAAGCTTCATTCAATTGGGAGACAACGTTTTTCAATCCGTTTTCTTTTTGGCTGATGGCTCTCTCCGGGCTCTACCTAGATGATTAGATTCTAGTTAATATGGTGCGTCCGTTTTCGGATATAGACTAGATATTAGATAGTTTAGNGAAGCTTCATTCAATTGGGAGACAACGTTTTTCAATCCGTTTTCTTTTTGGCTGATGGCTCTCTCCGGGCTCTACCTAGATGATTAGATTCTAGTTAATATGGTGCGTCCGTTTTCGGATATAGACTAGATATTAGATAGTTTAGCATTTTTTATTAGAATTTAGAAGCCATTTAGAATATTTTATCCAATAATTGTTGGTCTTGCTTTCTCTAAACTAAATCATGTTGACTAAACTTTATAAATTTANCTACCTAGATGATTAGATTCTAGTTAATATGGTGCGTCCGTTTTCGGATATAGACTAGATATTAGATAGTTTAGGATTTTTTATTAGAATTTAGAAGCCATTTCGAATATTTTATCCAATAATTGTTGGTCTTGCTTTCTCTAAACTAAATCATGTTGACTAAACTTTATAAATTTACTTTTTTTGTTAGAACTGGAAGACGTCTAATAATATTGCAATGAGTATTGATGACTATTATATGTTAAATAGAGGCTCTACATACACCATAGTTAATGAAGAATTTACAAAGAAAGTTAAGACTGAAAAATCTGAGAATCCGCTATACTCAGATCTTATTCAGATTGCTATTGAAAACTCAGGAAATTACAAAAGGTATTACGCATTGTACGGATTGCAGTGGAAAGTCAGAGACGAGAAAGTTCATAAAATTTTTGGAATCATAACATTAGAAATCAAAACGGAAGAATTTAAAATAAAAAAAGTTCATGAACCTCGAGACAGTATTGACAAAACTGAAATTACTGGAAGAATTAGTGGAAGAAGGTGGTCATGAGCTTATGGTAGAGTGCTTTCATCCAAACAAATTTTTTTTTACAAATTAATCTTCTAATGAAACATTTTCACACATATTAGGAATGGATGAGTGTTGAGGTTTCTATCAAGTATACCTTACCTAATGATTTTGCTGAAAATATTATAAAAAGCGCACTGAAGAAGCTCAANGAGGTTTCTATCAAGTATACCTTACCTAATGATTTTGCTGAAAATATTATAAAAAGCGCACTGAAGAAGCTCAACCTGGACTGTAATGACTTGAAATCGTATACTCTTGAACAAAAGGAGATAGGTATGACCTGGAAAAATAAAAAGGATGATCCGTTATCGAACAGGTTTATTGTTATATTCAATGTGACGGGAACATTCAAGCTAAAAAAGTACTACTGGAGTAAATCCTTAAAAAATCCNATTGTTATATTCAATGTGACGGGAACATTCAAGCTAAAAAAGTACTACTGGAGTAAATCCTTAAAAAATCCATGGATATATGCCATTTTTGAAATTCAACCAAATGCAAATGGAGGAGATATCGTGATGGGAAAAACCGGGGACTTAAAATCGGATTTAGCTGAAGCAAAAGGAAGCATTTTGAAAACGAACTTTTATTAAGATTTATTATATTAGAATGATACTTATGTAAGTGCACTTTTACCCTTCTTATGGTTTCATTGAGATATTTCCTGATGTTTCAAGTAGACTCAAATCCTTCAAAGACTTTTTTCATCATCATCACATTACATAATAAAAATTTCTTATCGATTGTTCCCAATTTTGTATCTCAGTAAGCAGCGAGATAAAAAGCTACTAACAGTATGTTTGATACCGTTTGGGGAAATAGGACATGGTTCTTTTTGGAATTTACTTTTGAAACACTCATTCTCACCAGCAAATCCGCACCTCCCACTACATCATAACACCCATAATAGATGGACACAACTCAAAATATGTGTTCATATACACATCAGTTTTCAAATATTCGCTACGATCTGTACTGAGTCAGTGATGAATACTACAATCAGTTAGTCTGGCTCTCTAAAATAATGTAGCCGACTCTCGGAGTCATGGCTCTGACTCCTTCATTATTGGGAGTCGACTGAATATTATTCAGTTTGTTATTTTTNTAAGTACAAAAATTTAAGGCCGCATCGAACCCGGACCGAACCTACACCGTGTCCAACCGAACCGAACCCGTAACTAATTAAAAAATAAAATATATACCGAAATCGTATCGAACAATGTTCGGTTCGGTTCGGGGTTCGATGAAATTTTCCCGAACCTCAAGGTTCGCCGAACCTCAAACTCCCATGTGTATTCTTACATATTGTTTGACTGGAATATCACGGTTGTAACTAAAGAAGCGCCGCTCTTGCTAAAGTGCGATAGAACACTCCCGCTCCCGCTTCGAGCGGCAGCGGAGAAATTTTTCTCTACAGAAGCGGAAGCGGGAGCAAAAGCGGGGTGTCAGACGCGGAAGCGGAAGGAGAAGCGGGATTATTTTTCTCAGGAGAAGCGGAAGCATGGAAAATTTTTTTACAGAAGCGGCAGCGGAAGCGGGGTCTCAGATGCGGAAGCGGTTTTCTTTCTTAACCTTGACATTACCCTCGGGATCTAATTAATTACACACCTTATCGACGCAACGAAATTTAAGCAATGCTGCGATTTTGCATTGAAAGTTTCTGAAATTGATGCTAGAACATGTTTTAAACTATGGAAAACAATTTTCGACCCGATACCATGTCATACGCTCGAATTTAGCAGATTGTTGAAAAATAAATATACGGAAATAATGCAGCAGTGTGCACGTCATTACTAAAGGGGTGTAATTAAGTTTTTATTAAGAGAACCGGAAGTGGAAGCTTGATAATTTTTCTCAAATGAAGCGGAAGCGGAAACAGGAGCTGGATATCAGACGCGGAAGCGGGAGCGGTAGCGGGATTTTTTTTATTAACAGAAGCGGGAGCGGAAGCGAATTTTTTTTCTTAAGAGAAGCGGAAGCGTTCACAATGATCGAAGTTACAACCGTGCATATGAATGGATAAATGAAATAGAGTCTGGGACTGGAGAGAATTTATTTAGGCGGGATTGTTGTGTGAGAGAGGGTGGGTGAAGAGGAATACGGGTGCGCATTTGTTGGTGAGAATGAGTGATGCAAAAGTAAACTCCAAAAAGAACCATGTCCTATTTCCCCAAACGGTACTATCTGAGAATATTTTGCTTTGGCTTTGATTATATTTTAAGCAAATTTCTCGGTGATTCCAGCCAAGTCCTGAGGCTCTATGTTGCTATTTTGCTGTGATAATTATTTCGTTCGCGGTTTTCTACATATTCTTACATAATTTTTTGGTGACTAAGGTCAAAATTTAACTCCTTAAAGTAAGTAAATCAGAGTAAGATTTTGCTCCTGACTCGACTCAGAGATCTTAGCACATCATGATCCTGAGTCGAATATACACAACTTACTGTAATTACTCCCTGTCTCGATGGTTTCGGTGAGTAAATACGACAAATAATTTGAGTTGATTCCCGATTGAGTCCATCAATAGTTTGATTTTTGAATTTTTTTCTAAATTCCGTTCGTCTGTAGCTTTCATGTACTTTCTCCTTGAATATATTAATTCGTGTGTGCTACAGAGTGAAAACGAGTTATGGCAAACGAATTCAAGATTATTAAATTTTCGACTTAGTAGGAACAGAAGCATAGAGCACTAATCAAAAAATCCGGGCAGTTTGAACTTTTGTCCAAAGTGAAATTGCGGCACTGCACAGATGAAAGTCGATCCTTGAGTCGATCCGTAGGTCGATCCGTGGATCGATCAGGGTTCGTGATATTTTTGATTTTTTTTCGAAAAAATCAATAAAATCGGACTTTTTTGATAATTATCCGATTTTTTTGATAATTATCAAAAAAAAGTTATTGTCGATAATATGTGTATTTTCCTATGAATTCTGAAAAAGTGAGCTTAAGCCTGTCGATTATTCCTTGAAACTTTTTCCCACACCTTTTACACTTGGCCCACAAGCCTTTATTATTCTCTTTCTTACTGGAAATAAAGTGATCTCAAATAGGATAATTCCCACTAGGCATTTTGCTTGGCAATAATTCCACAAATATCAAAAACACAACTAATAAGTTCTAGTTCTTATGTATCTAGAAAATCAAAACGCAACATTGTTATTTTTTTCCGTAAGAATTATTCGAAAACACCCATAGGTATAAAAGTTATTGATCAGAGAATGGTATTTATTTTAATGAGTATTGTATGCGAAATATGCAACACGTTTATTGATTTGAAAAAATCGAAAACATCATGATTTTTTTAAGCTTGATAATTATTATTGATAATTATCAATGATAATTATCACGAACCCCGGGATCGATATCTATCAAAATGTCAATGCATCTCAGATTGGTATCGAAAGATGTTTTAATTTTTGACTCGGATAGTGGATCGGTATCGGAAGTATTTTACTGCTTGCCTGGCATCGCGGATTAGTATCGAGTGATTTTGTGACTAATCGCTCGGATGGTTGATTGATATGTATCAAAAGAGATTTTTACTCTTGGCTCCTATCGCGGATAAGGATTGAAATAGTTTCACCTTGTTGGGTCGGATCCGGATTGATCAGTGTTTTTGCTATACGATCGGATTGATTTGTTTTTGCTGTTCTCACGAATCGATCAGTTTTCCAAGTTTCCTCTGTGACAAGCATGTAAATGAAGCTCGATCTGCGGATTGAATAGGATTCCTTGTCTTGCCAATGTGTACAGTGAGATGCATAAATATGAGTACATGGAGACAGTTTTAACTCAATAAAGTGTATAAAAATTTTTGGATTGCGACCTCCCATCTCATTCTCATCTACCCATCTTTCTGTCTCTCAGCGTATATTGATGTGTAGCTTGCTTTAGAAAATATGTACACGTTGTGATTAAACAATTTGCAAGGAACCCTTGATGTTTGACATAAAATTTAAATTGAAGTAATAAAATTTCCCGCCCGATAATGAATAAAATTTAAAAAAAAATCAATGGATTTTCAGTTTTTAAGTGGATTAATTTCTCATATTATTAAAACATAAAACCACTTTCGCTAATATTGATTTAGACTTCCTTCAGTTTCCAAATGTGCAAGGAAATGACATGGCAGCTTAAGCACGGCTGAGTGCCGATTCAACAGAATGTGATGAAATTTTCACCAAATATCCTCTTAACCTAAAAATGATGTAATATGTNGTAGCTTGCTTTAGAAAATATGTACACGTTGTGGTTAAACAATTTGCAAGGAACCCTTGATGTTTGACATAAAATTTAAATTGAAGTAATAAAATTTCCCGCCCGATAATGAATAAAATTTAAAAAAAAATCAATGGATTTTCAGTTTTTAAGTGGATTAATNTAATGAATAAAATTTAAAAAAAAATCAATGGATTTTCAGTTTTTAAGTGGATTAATTTCTCATATTATTAAAACATAAAACCACTTTCGCTAATATTGATTTAGACTTCCTTCAGTTTCCAAATGTGCAAGGAAATGACATGGCAGCTTAAGCACGGCTGAGTGCCGATTCAACAGAATGTGATGAAATTTTCACCAAATATCCTCTTAACCTAAAAATGATGTAATATGTCACAAGGTGGAGCATATGGCTTCGATTTTGATTTAACCTGGAATGTAGCTAACTATGGAAAGAAAGTCATTCAGATGTTTCCAATTCATTTTACTACATTAGATGAAATATTATAAATTATTGAAACTTTATAAACTTCAAACAGATAATGTCGAATTTCCATTAAAATCATGAAGCGCATACTTACTTCCCACAAGGTTTGGTTCCAGGTAATTTATTTGGCCTCACGACAAATGTCATTGCCTAATAGTTTTCAACGCCTCAAGCTTCATTTTCTAGTTTTCCACTACAATAATTCTTTCATAAAGTTTACAGCATTAGTCGAAGAGTAAATGTTTAACACAAGTTAATGCGGATTCTTCCAATATAGACATTTGTAACACACATTTTACAAATATTAAATTGAAGGAAATAAAATAAAGTCAACATTTAAATATTTGGTTAAATGAATACAAGTGGCTGAATGGGCAAATTAGCCAATTTTTTTGTGTCCCGTCTTATTACAGAAATTTTAGTTTGCAACAATTTACAGCACACTCATTAAAAATATTCGAGTTTCAATAAACGCAGAATTTTACTGTTCCTCCATGGATACGATTATTTTGTTAAATTCAAAATCAACAAGTATTTTTGTTACATGACTCACTTCATTTGTATAACGGGGATCGGTCAAAGGAACATTTGTAGTATATCGACGCCTTCGAAGATTCAAGTAAGTGATGTCAATCAATTGGAATTTTAGGTATTACGAGTCTTGGTTTCCGATATTGGAGTTGGAATACTGTTGGAAAAAATATTCAATTTATTTTAATAACAGAGTATACAACTGACATCGCCGCTGTCTGTTTCGGCTAGATAACATCGAATCGTTGAATATTGTCGGTGAAGGATTTCTACCATGATTAATTTGACATAAAACGAACCATAAGTGCCCTGAATCTTTGGTTCATGGTAGTCGAGGTTCGGCTTAATAAGTAGGAAATTTGAGTAGTCAAAAGATAATGCAGTAGTAATACAGGGACAGGCAATAACAACTGACAGTGGATACCCCCACTCCAACCAAGCACCCTCTCAAACTTACACAAATGGGCAAACAATTTATTAATTTCCTTTGGAATTTAGAGTTAATTTTAAAAATAGGTCTGTACACTAAATTAGTTTATCATATGCTTAAACTGACCACTATCCCTTTCAATGCAATGGCCAAGGCGGTCATAAAATGCCCTTCTAACGTTCTGTGGCATCTGCGGATTGTTATTTAAAGTATCAACAAAGTTCTGAATCCGATTCTTCGGTTGAGAAATATTAATTGCGCGAGGAGGATTAAAAATTGTCGACTTCATATACCCCTAAAAAAGTAATCGAGTGGATTTAAGTCCGGGGATCGAACTGGCCACTCCGCAGGCCCTCGCCTTCCGATCCACTTGTTTGCCCAAATTGAATCCAAAAGGTTTCTAGTCAGATTTGCGTAGTGCGCGGGAGTCGTCCGGATGTGGTACTTGATTACAATGAGTCACAGGTTTGGTGGTATTCGCATGACGGATAAACAATGGACGAATGTACAGAAAAACGAAACACCAAATTGTTAATATTGCGAATAGTTTTAATTCAATTATCTTTTACAGCATCGATTATTCCGATGTCACACTCATCACCCTTCCCCCAACCATTAATTAGCTTAAGTTATTCACACACCCTTTTTTACACTAAAAATCAATCAACATGAAATGTTAATTGATATTAAATTATGTATGAAGTGGGATATTCTTTGCCCATTTATGGTTGAGGATAGGAGTAGGAGTGTGGGGTATCCCCTGTCAGTTATTATTNTGTATGAAGTGGGATATTCTTTGCCCATTTATGGTTGAGGATAGGAGTAGGAGTGTGGGGTATCCCCTGTCAGTTATTATTGCCTGTCCCTGTAGAGAGAGAGGAATGAGAGTCAAAATCCACATTGTAATTTGAAATGGAGTTTTAATTCAATTATATACTTCCCTTTTAAATATCAGTTTGGATTTTGACCTCTATTGTTATTATATGAATATAGAGGTTGGATGGTATATCAAATTCAATAAGTTCAATTGCAATATGACTTTCGAATAGCAATATTATTTTTTCACTGTCAAAAACCGTAGTTTGTTTAAAACTGGTTGTGAAATTCAGTTAACCGGTTGATTCAAAAAACTGAAACATTTCAAAAACCGAACGTCTTAGATATTGCTCCTTGGAACGAATTCTAATGAATTAAGTCGCAGAAACCACTAAATTTTGATTGCGTGTCTCGGGTTTTTCCAGATATAATGAGTTGTGAGCATCCTAACTTTCAGTAAACTTCAAACATTGCTTCAAACATTGAACGATAAAATTTTAAAACTTTAACTAGAGAAGCATTAATCATGTAATTATATCAACTTATTAAATTGTATAAGTTTTTTCCTAATCTTTGTGAACATGCAAGTATTTCAATAAAATATATATTGTATCAGGTTATTCAAATTTGAATTTTAAAAATCAGTAACTCCAGAACGCTCAAAAGCTGTGGAACAAATTCACTTTTAACTTGCAGTGCAAGAAACAGTGATCGTTGCAATTTCAATATGAGTGTTTATAACCGAGCGATAGGTTGTAGAGCAACATGTGACGGTCATATAATTTATGAAACAAATCCGACCGAGGGATTTATTTTTCTGTTGAAGTGTTCTTACTCCAAAATTTTAATTTTTCTAGTCATTCTCGCAAAATTGTCACAATGTGTTTCTGAAATATCACATTTGGATTTCCACAAACAGAAATCAGATATGACTTGCCAACATATGCTATTTGACTGGAAGGGATATACTTATGATGATTCACTCTTCATAGATTATACGGTGCCTCAAATTCATCTAAAATATTCTTTTAGAAAGTTTGATTTCCGTAGACAAGAAAATGATTCGATCACACTGGGATTGCCTAAGGCATGGCTTTCCTGGAAGGTAAAGTGTGTAATTGTTTTNCAAGAAAATGATTCGATCACACTGGGATTGCCTAAGGCATGGCTTTCCTGGAAGGTAAAGTGTGTAATTGTTTTTATTATGTTTCCACACAGATCAGGCATATTTCAAGTATTTGAGTCGTTAAGTTGGCTTATTGAATGTTTTGAAAGTTGTTACGGAAGAAAAATGTTCGTATTAGTAGTACGCTATGATAATATGAATTTTATTACTACGTTTCATAAAGAACCAATACATGAACTTTTTATAGATCATACCACATCAGCCGTTGTCAAAATTATTACAACATACCACCCATGTAATGCATCTGTTTCACTGAAAGTGACAAATAATACGTTGAAATCTTTTTCTAGATTTAGTATACCAGATTTTTTTGATAAATTAATGGATGAAANCAAGAAAATGATTCGATCACACTGGGATTGCCTAAGGCATGGCTTTCCTGGAAGGTAAAGTGTGTAATTGTTTTAATTATGTTTCCACACAGATCAGGCATATTTCAAGTATTTGAGTCGTTACGTTGGCTTATTGAATGTTCTGAAAGTTGTTACGGAAGAAAAATGTTCGTATTAGTAGTACGCTATGATAATATGAATTTTATTACTACGTTTCATCAAGAACCAATACATGAACTTTTTATAGATCATACCACATCAGCCGTTGTCAAAATTATTACAACATACTACCCATGTAATGCATCTGTTTCACTGAATGTGACAAATAATACGTTGAAATCTTTTTCTAGATTTAGTATACCAGATTTTTTTGATAAATTAATGGATGAAATTTTCATTGAATCTTGTCAAATTTTATGGGAACTAAAGGCTTACCAGTCCTCCATGGATGGCAATGTTTTAAGCTTAGTTACCGGAATCAAGACATATGATGGAGTTCAGATAAGACATCAATTTCTCGACACGCCTGATGCAAAATTTTTGTCATTACTACTTAGTTACGTTAGTAATTCTACAATTGTATTATCCTTTATGCGATATTCAAATCATCAGATCTCTCACTTTACGACACGACTAATAGTTACCATTCATATTGGTAAAAATACAATTATAAGTTATCCAGTTGGAGGAACTAGTAAATCTATTTACCTGAACACATTCAAATTCTATACACACCAAGCAAACTACAACTTTTTAACTTGTGACGGAGCTCATACCTATATATCGTTTCATGCATTTTTGATTCCTTTCACGGACGGGGTATGGATAGCGACATTAACTATATGCATTCTTCTAATTATCGTTCTTAGCATACCTATGACTAAACAAAAAATTCTGGAACAAAGTTTTATGCTTTGGAAAATTGTTCTGGAACAAGATATAAATCTTTCCGTAAGATGCATCCTATTTATTTTGCAAATATAACCTGTATTATTGAAACATACGTTTAAAGGTTTTTCAAATAATTTGCTAAGACAATTTGGCATTAAAAGAGTGGCATGAGCTTTGAGGTAAGATGATATCTTACATTCGGTTTTGACAAACAATCAATTAACAATTTTATAAAAAAAAAAAATTACAGCACAAGAATATTTATTGAGATAAGTCATGGTTTAAATGGTTTAAGGAAGTTAAAGTGGATTTAGAGTAAGTAGAAAAATCATNAAAAAATTACAGCACAAGAATATTTATTGAGATAAGTCATGGTTTAAATGGTTTAAGGAAGTTAAAGTGGATTTAAAGTAGAAAAATCACACCCATTAGATTTATTTTGTAACGACGCAATTATCCCATTTTTTGGTAAGTACTGAATAAATTTGAATATTAGTCGGTAAGTACAAACGTGTCAAATAGATACATAATTTCAACTGAAATAGTTTGGTTAGACGCTCAGCAAAAATATAACAGAACTTATATGAAGTCAACGACAAAAGTCAAACGTCGCTGTAGAAGTTTCCAAAATAGGAACTTTCTGATTTCGGTGAAAAAAAAATCTTTATTTCTACACTGCAACAAAATTTCAATTAAGCAGAGTCGAATAATTCCAGTGGGGTTNACCCATTAGATTTATTTTGTAACGACGCAATTATCCCATTTTTTGGTAAGTACTGAATAAATTTGAATATTAGTCGGTAAGTACAAACGTGTCAAATAGATACATAATTTCAACTGAAATAGTTTGGTTAGACGCTCAGCAAAAATATAACAGAACTTATATTAAGTCAACGACAAAAGTCAAACGTCGCTGTAGAAGTTTCCAAAATAGGAACTTTCTGATTTCGGTGAAAAAAAAAATCTTTATTTCTACACTGCAACAAAATTTCAATTAAGCAGAGTCGAATAATTCCAGTGGGGTTGCTCAGTATTTCTACTTTTAGTATTGGAATCGACATGATCACGAGCCTTCGTCTTTTCTGTTTATCTTCAAATCAACTCAATCTAGGAAGTCTCGATTGATTAACCGTTTTTTAAATAATAAAAGATAAATAAAACTTAATAGTATCTCTGACAACAGCAACAGTTAAATTCGGTTAATGGATTAGAATGTTTGGTAAGTTTTCGAAGCAAATCTCTATATAGTCAGTTTAGCAAAGATTCATACACCTGCGGAGCTGATCCACATATCTATTGCCAAAATTTATCAAAATTTAACAAACCTTAACAATTTACGTTTTTTTTTACTATATCCAGCCTGAAGCTTGCTTTATTTTGATTATGTAGCTTTCGAAAAATTTGAAAAGACCTCATTTGCAGTATCTGCTCTGTTTGACACTTTTTGGAAGCTTACTCCTTTCGAACATATACAGAGGGAGTTTCACGTCTGACATAACCGCCCCGATACCAGTGCAACGTATTACAACCATTAAGCAAGCATTGGACTCTAAATATCAGATCCTAGCATATATTCATAGTAATAATAAAAAAGAACTAGAGAAATATGTACTTCAACCTCGTCATCATAAAGTAGATAGAAAATTTCTCAAATGTTATAGTCATTTTTATTTTAATATATATTTCATGCTAGAAAGTACTCACTTAAAAAATTCTACGAAACTGAAATTGGAACAAATAGATAAAGTCTTGAACTTCACGGCAAGTTTTGTAGGATCGGATACAGAGTTACTTAAATGTAACAAAACAATCCTGGTTGGGGACCAAGAGCAATTAAACACTGCAGCAAAGGACATGCAGAAATACACCAAAGTAGACGTAAAGCCAGAATTGTATTTTGGAAAGGATAAGTTTTTGCCTCACCCTGTAGGATGGGATATTGATCCAATTGATTGGGATAGAAAAAATATACTGTACAGTAAACTACAGTACCTAAATGGTGCTGGAATTTACAGATTTATGTGGGCTAATGCTTCAGTTGTGGAAAAGATTCAAAGCGTCACAATACAATCAATATCACTTTATCACAATTTCACGATTTCTTCGTCCATTATCTATGTTTGCAACATCATTATTTGCTTGTTTATACTTATCATTGAAATTTTCATCAGAACATGGTAATTATGCTAACATTGCGAGAGTGTAGCCAAAATGGTGACAGCAAACCCGGAGTCACAGATGAGTGACTAATAAAAATTAATAAACAAAAAAACTCAATTAACAAGAAAAATAAAAATAAAAACATTGAACAAATTAAAGAAAAAATGAGACGATGAGGATTACCGTCCGATCCAGAATCCGTGAGAGTGAATATCTGGTCTCAAGGCCAGACTCTTCACACACAACACAAACCACGTCGAAAAGCAAGCAACAACTCTCACACATTGAATATAAACTCATCTCTTTATTAAAATTATACCTAGTAGGTAAAAATTTAGATACCTACATTCCAGAGAAATAAGAATACAGTTAAGTACGGATATAGTGACTCCGGGTATATCGAAATATGGTATATACCATATGCAAACCGTAGTCTGCAATCCCTGACAAACTATTGGGAAATTATGTTGGATAGTCGGCTATAATGAACTTCCGGCTTTATTGAACTGAACTAAATCTACACAACGATGCCTTCTTATAAAATAATGAGTGATGCAAAAATTCACTCCATTTGAATCATAAGCTAACAGTTTACAAAATGACGAAGTCACGTAAACACCGCAATCCCCTTCTTTGAACTATATATTCGATATCACACCTGCACTCCAATATACCTTGGCTAACGCTATATGAGAAACATAACATCGGAATATCTAGTTTGTCATATTTGGAAATCAAAGTCTAACATTGAAGATGTGTAAAGAATTTCTGTCATAAGCAAATGAAGTGTTTATAATTCAATTAGTTCATACACAAACAAAAGGCTAAAATAAATATCAACAACCCGAAATATGAAAGTTTAGTAGAAGCCATAGCAGACCGGTATTTAATTGTGAATTATCCTGTAATTACGATATAATTGTAGAACTAGTCAGCAAATTTCATGCATATGTTTTAGTATTGCCGAATTGAACTCTCATTTGATTAGTTTTGGTTAATTTTTTCCTCCCCCCCTTCCCCCAAATGTAGGTGGAACTGAATCCTCAGGTGCGGGAGTATGTGGTGCTTCTATGGTCGGACTGAGTGGAGCTATAAGATAGGTCCAAAAAAGAAGAATTGGAGTACAGCGAGACAAACAAGATTCCACCAATAAATCACTGAGATTCAACGAGTTTCAAAACATTAGGATCCATTCCTCCAATGCAAAATAGAAAACAGAAATCCAAATTACAACAGATTACTTGATCGCACATGTTAACGAAGGCAATGTGTTTATCCATGCATTTAGCTAAAATGAACCTAGATGTGAAGCAACAGTCCAACGAGCTGCAGATTAATATCGAACACGACAGTCCAATCCGCCTCGGAAAAACGGTAAAATTTAAAGACATAACATAATTGTAATCCCGCTAGCATCAGACCGCAAATTTAACTTCCAAACAACCAAACATAAGCGAACCAAAATCTTCTCCCAAAAGAAACTTCATACATCAATTCGGACTGAACAGAAGAGGCGTCGAGAGCAAAGCGGGACTCACAAAAACGGAATTTTGGAAAATTATTCAATTTGGAAAATACCAATCTCTGGGTATTCCGGCACAAATTTCCTCCATCCAAATTAGCGAAGTTCAGTTTCCTACCCGGAATTTTTATAATACCCTACTTCGGGTATTTTCCATACCGCAAGCCCGTTGGTCTGGCGGTATAATTAAGTACTTGGACTTGGTTTATGTTCAGATCCCTTCGCAACGGAGTGATCTTTACTTAGATCGCCTCGCAACGGAGTGATCTTTAGTTAGCTTACTAACAAACCTTCAAGTTAGTACTTTGAGCGACTTAAGGATCTCTCTTCAAAAGTGATCTTTATTAATAATTAGATTGCTGGTCCTGGCCTCACAAGGGGAACAATCGGAAGTGTACTAAATAAATGGCGAAGTACAATTTAGGTTTACTTTGTAATAAAGTAGAATGATAATTTATTATGTTAGAGAAACCCAATAAAGATGTGAACCAAGCGAGTCACAGAAGGAATAATCTCTCTCTCTAAAGTCTACACACTCTGTCTTCTACTGCCTTCTTTGGAGCTTACCTTATCTCTCCACCTACCTGTAATCCTCTCTATATTTAACTCAAGAATAATAATTATATGTATATAATATTTTAACTAATATTTAACTGTGGCGTCTTGTGTCTTGTTCCCTGACTGTCGCAAATATTGAGGTCAGCGACATCTGGACATTTGTTAATTAATCTGCTAAATTCATCAGAATAACTTTTGACGAAGCTAGAAATGAATTCAAAACTCATATCTTGAAACAAAATAAGTTGCTTACGAAACGGAGTTGTAAAAAAGCGAATTTAGGTTAAGAAATCAGGATGTTATTTAGTTTTGTTTATTGGTAACATTTTTGATAAATATTTTAGAAATAGTGTTGACAATGGTGTTTTATCACTTCAGCATGCATTTTTTGGATGAATTTTTAATTACCGAAACAATTTTGTAAATCTGGCAAGAAGAAAATTATCTAAATTTGGAAGAAGGTAACTAAATTCAAAAATTTCTTTCCAATTTTGGAATTTGTAGAGAAAATTTTCAGAATTATCACGAAAAATTTTCGAATTTGGAATGACTTGATTTTCGAAGAAAATTTTCAAATTGTGGAGCAAATTCCATACACTAAAAACAAAATTCCGAAAATTGAGAAAACTCAAGAAAACAAAGTACGCGAATTTTGTACGGATTTTATCAAGACGTTACTCGAATTTGATGGGTAGAAAGGACATTCAGCTGCTAAATTGTTAGTTTATGNGTACGGATTTTATCAAGACGTTACTCGAATTTGATGGGTAGAAAGGACATTCAGCTGCTAAATTGTTAGTTTATGACTAGCAAAATAGTCTGACATTTTTCATACAGACCAAGGTTCAATTCCTAAGTGACGCCCTGCAGAATTGTCTAAGTTATTACAGTAAAGTTCGGTTATAGTGAATGTGTTGGGACCGGCCAAATTTGTTCAGTATAGCCTGAGTTCATTATATCCGTATAGTGAACGGGCACTTTAATTTAATAATTGTTCATTATATCCAAATATTTCACTANCAAGCAACAACTCTCACACATTGAATATAAACTCATCTCTTTATTAAAATTATACCTAGTAGGTAAAAATTTAGCCCGTTGGTCTGGCGGTATAATTAAGTACTTGGACTTGGTTTATGCTCAGATCCCTTCGCAACGGAGTGATCTTTAGTTAGCTTACTAACAAACCTTCAACTTAGTACTTTGAGCGACTTAAGGATCTCTCTTCAAAAGTGATACCTTTATTAATAATTAGATTGCTGGTCCTGGCCTCACAAGGGGAACAATCGGAAGTGTACTAAATAAACGGCGAAGTACAATTTAGGTTTACTTTGTAATAAAGTAGAATGATAATTTATTATGTTAGAGAAACCCAATAAAGATGTGAACCAAGCGAGTCACAGAAGGAATAATCTCTCTCTCTCTAAAGTCTACACACTCTGTCTTCTACTGCCTTCTTTGGAGCTTACCTTATCTCTCCACCTACCTGTAATCCTCTCTATATTTAACTCAAGAATAATAATTATATGTATATAATATTTTAACTAATATTTAACTGTGGCGTCTTGTGTCTTGTTCCCTGACTGTCGCAAATATTGAGGTCAGCGACATCTGGACATTTGTTAATTAATCTGCTAAATTCATCAGAATAACTTTTGACGAAGCTAGAAATGAATTCAAAACTCATATCTTGAAACAAAATAAGTTGCTTACGAAACGGAGTTGTAAAAAAGCGAATTTAGGTTAAGAAATCAGGATGTTATTTAGTTTTGTTTTATTGGTAACATTTTTGATAAATATTTTAGAAATAGTGTTGACAATGGTGTTTTATCACTTCAGCATGCATTTTTGGATGAATTTTTAATTACCGAAACAATTTTATAAATCTGGGAAGAGGAAAATTATCTAAATTTGGAAGAAGGTAACTAAATTCAAAAAATTTCTTTCCAATTTTGGAATTTGTAGAGAAAATTTTCAGAATTATCACGAAAAATTTTCGAATTTGGAATGACTTGATTTTCGAAGAAAATTTTCAAATTGTGGAGCAAATTCCATACACTAAAAACAAAATTCCGAAAATTGAGAAAACTCAAGAAAACAAAGTACGCGAATTTTGGACGGATTTTATCAAGACGTTACTCGAATTTGATGGGTAGAAAGGACTCGAATTTGATGGGCTAAATTGTTAGTTTATGACTAGCAAAATAGTCTGACATTTTTCATACAGACCAAGGTTCAATTCCTAAGTGACGCCCTGTAGAATTGTCTAAGTTATTACAGTAAAGTTCGGTTATAGTGAATCTGTTGGGACCGGCAAAATTTGTTCAGTATAGCCTGAGCTCATTATATCCGTATAGTGAACGGGAACTTTAATTTAATAATTGTTCATTATATCCAAATATTTCACTATAAATTCAGCTAAGCCGATATAGAGAAGCACTGGGTAATGGGGATTTGCTTGAGACCATTTGATGAGCGCAGAATCCAACTTTGGATAGTTACATCGGCGTTGGCATTTTATATTCTAAAAATTTGATATTTGAATTTTAGCTAATTGCTTAAATGTAACCTAATTATATTTCAACACTTTTATTATTAACTTACACCAGAAAATCTTTGGAAGTCTTCTTCAATTTTCGATTTTGATTCCAAAGTAAGAGAAATTGTAGAGTTTCCAATCTTATATTTCTCACATAACGTTTTTTGAAGTGTGTTGGAAGACAGTGCAGCAATGATATCGAATTTATCGTTGAAGGGCAACGCAGTGCGATTTTGGCCTGATTTTGACATTGTGAATTAGTAATTTACTTAATAAACTCAAACTCACTCATAGGTCAACATGCAAGTCCGGTGCATAGATGGGCAGGCATAAAAGTATAAGGAACAGTAGTAGCAAATAATCTCATTACGGAATTCAGACATATTTCACTATAACCGGACAAAATGACTCTGGGGACCGGTAGGTTTGGTTCACTAAGGCCGGAAGTTCAGTATAGCCGATTTCATTATAGCCGGACTACTTAACACGTAATCTCCCATTTGCTTGGCAGGGACCGGACAGTGTGGTTTGCTATAGCCGGAGTTCTATTATAGCCGGAGTCACTATAGCCGAACTTTACTGTAAATATTTTCAAATTTTAAAACTTGATAATAATTTATACTTTTATTTATATAACTTTTATTTAAAAAAAAAACCATCTGATGCGATCTAACCTGACGACACATGCAAAATTTGTTTTCAAATACAAATCCACTACATAACTATTAAAAAAAATCGATTCCGAGATGGCTTATTCGTCGAAGTGGTTGAATTCCTTTTTATACAATGGGAATTTTATATTTAAATTCCTTCCCCCCCACCCCCCGTCCAATATCCTTATTCTTTATTGATTATACCAATTGTACTTTTACTTATAATTTATATAAGCACAATATGTTGTCCTTGTTTCCATTCATTTCGTTTCTATTCCCTTTATTGATTATCTCAATTTTACCTGTGGTTGGTGTTTGAATAAAATATAGCCGTGTTTATACCTGTATTATACGACTCATCTCCAAACACCATCACACCATCCGCTTACACTCAACAATCAAATAGAAATACTTGATCTTTGTATAAAGAGTAAAGCGAAATATGTATATCTTAAAGTTTTTTAAACTTTACACCTTAGTAATTAACCTTTTAGTGGAAATTTTTTTAATAATGATGATATATAAGAAAGAGTTGATTTTATTTTGTTGGTAGATCGCCTAGGCTCTAACCGTCCTGGTTTTAAAAAACCTGACAAAACCCTAGAAACCCCAAGATGGACCAAATTTGGTCCACGGTTTTTAATTTACCTAGGAAAATTAGTAAAAAAATTCACCCATTATCGACCTCAAGTCGATTCCACAAGTTTGAACTGAAATTGGCATTGGAAAAGTGACAGCGCTGTATGGTGTGAGCATCTGAACTTAGAATAAATCAAAGTGGCCGAGCGACATTTTGAATTGTCTTCCGCTGTAATTTTCTTAGAACCCCAACTTTTGACCGAAATTGGTCCAAGCCAAAATATAGCTTCCCAACTTTGGACCAAAAATGGTCCAACTAAATTTACTTACAATGTTGTTACTTCTATTACAAATCACTACTAGAGAAACATCCATTCCCGCATCCCTCCCACACTATCCCACATTTCTCCCGTCAATTTCCCCATCCATCTCGTACTATCCCACATCCCTTCCGTCAATTCCCACATATCTCCCGTACTATCCCTCATTTCTCCCACCCATTCGCGCATCCCCACCGCACCATCCCACATATTTCCCCGTCAATTCCCACACCTCTTCCATCCATTCCTTCACTATCCCACATATCTCTCGCAATATCCCACAACCATCACGCAGAGTCACGCATTCCTCCCTCACTATCCCACATCCCTCCCAACCATTCCCGTACTATCTCACATCCCTCCCGCACTATCCCGCATCCATCCCGTCCATTCCAGCACAATCTCGCAGTGTAAAAATATTTGATCATAATCGGAGTGGGTTCCTAGTTCTGAAATATTAGCATAGTTTTACTTAGCTTATTTGCTGAAATACTATAAGTACAAACGTGGCAATGTGTATTGAGTTAAAATGACGTATTTAGATGTCCGCGCCTTTTGGACCGAATTTGGTCCAAAGTTGGGCCAGGTTTTTGGTTGGACTAAATCTGTGCAAGAGTTGGGGTTGGCACTTTCGAAAATCACCTGGGAGCACCAGGGTTTTTGACATGTATTAAAATTCAATAACTCTCGAAAAGCTATACAAAGTTAAACTCTGAGAGGACCAAATCATTTATTTAAGTCTGAGTCATAACTCTGACTCAAATTCGACTACAAAAGTTTAGAGTCAGTCATTACTTTCAAAGTCGGTGACTCTGACTTACAATTAGTCAAGCTGGGAGTCATGAAGAATAGTATAATAAAGCACGTTTAGAATGATAACAAAAATTACTCTGGAAATTTTGCCCATCTGCTGTGGATATTTATTTGAAGTAAGTTACTTATTTTCTAGTGACAACGGTAAAAAAGAAATTAAATTCTCAAAAAAAGTGTTGAGTCGAATCTGTCAAAAGTATACAGCAAGTAATAGCCCGCTGTAGCAGGCTGCTGGGTCTGNACAGCCCGCTGTAGCGGGCTGCTGGGTCTGTCTAGAGTCCACTAGATTTAGTAGCGGGCTGCTAAATTTAGCAGCTCAGCCTCTAGATGTAGGGGCTGAGCTCCTAGATCTAGCAGTGAAACTACTACGAAATTATCATTATCTAACTAATTATCATGAATTTTAGTGTGTTTGAGAATGATTCAGAGAAACTTTTCGTAAATGCCAGACTTAATTTACTAACTTGATTAAACTAAGGTGATTCAGGGTTACTCAATTTCCGATGTGCATGTTTTGCAGAACAAAAAAAAATTCATTAAAATTAAAAATCTTAAACATTACTTTAAATTTGCTGTAGTATTGCTAAATTCATATGTAAAATTGGTTCTCAAATCAAATTTTATGTACTTGGGATTTATCTGAGTCACAATGTACATAATTTCAAAAAAGAAGATTTCATTCCCAAGCTTTNTGTACTTGGGATTTATCTGAGTCACAATGTACATAATTTCAAAAAAGAAGATTTCATTCCCAAGCTTTCCTCATTCGTTTTTGGTTTTTATTATTGGTTGTTATTGATTTTTCTTATTTTTTTTATATTATATACATTTTCTGTAGTAAGTTAAAAAAAATACACTACGAAAGGTAAGCCGTAAGCAACACTGCAAGTCCCTAGAAATAGAACCTACTCTCGAACCAAATAGCATTGAGCTCTCAAAGTTCTCGCCGCGAGATTTTTTGTTTTTTCTTTCGAAATGTGCGCGTCTTCTCATTTAAACTTTTAGGNGACAACGGTAAAAAAGAAATTAAATTCTCAAAAAAAGTGTTGAGTCGAATCTGTCAAAAGTATACAGCAAGTAATAGCCCGCTGTAGCAGGCTGCTGGGTCTGTCTAGAGTCCACTAGATTTTAGTAGCGGGCTGCTAAATTTAGCACCTCAGCCTCTAGATGTAGGGGCTGAGCTCCTAGATCTAGCAGCGAAACTACTACGAAATTATCATTATCTAACTAATTATCATGAATTTTACTGTGTTTGAGAATGATTCAGAGAAACTTTTCGTAAATGCCAGACTTAATTTACTAACTTGATTAAACTAAGGTGATTCAGGGTTACTCAATTTCCGATGTGTATGTTTTGCAGAACAAAAAAAAATTTCATTAAAATTAAAAATCTTAAACATTACTTTAAATTTGCTGTAGTATTGCTAAATTCATATGTAAAATTGGTTCTCAAATCAAATTTTATCCGAATTGGGATTTATTGGGATTTATCCGAGTCACAATGTACATAATTTCAAAAAAGAAGATTTCATTCCCAAGCTTTCCTCATTCGTTTTTGGTTATTATTATTGGTTGTTATTGATTTTTCTTATTTTTTTTATATTTATATAGATTTTCTGTAGTAAGTTAAAAAAAATACACTACGAAAGGTAAGCCGTAAGCAACACTGCAAGTACACTACTTCTGCTAGATATAGCGTTCACTACATCTACAACAGAGCTGCTACTTCAAGTGTATCTAACCTTACTCATGTGTAAGTAGTTTTTTCAGACAAAAGCAGGACCAAAGAGAAATTTGTTTTGTAATTTTGAATTTTGAAATATCTTCATTCTCATTCAGTATANGACAAAAGCAGGACCAAAGAGAAATTTGTTTTGTAATTTTGAATTTTGAAATATCTTCATTCTCATTCAGTATACCGTTGTTGACTCGTGTTTCACACAATATTCTCATACGTTGATAAGTTCGACAACAGTACAGTCAACTAAGTAATTGGAAGTTGTGGAAGTTAGTGAATGAATCTGCTTCAGAAGCTTATATAAAATATTTGGTAAAGTAGTTAATTTGGCATTATAGATGAAAACTCGAGCCGCGGAGCGATATTGATCAAAATATTTATGTATCGATTAGCTTATCGGTATCGATATGTTGTTTTATTCTTGTCTCAGATCGCAAATCGCTACCGAGTGATTTTCTCTCTGATTGCTCGAATCATGGATCGGTATCAAAGTCAAGACTAGGCTTTCTGTATGGTATCCACTAGGTTTCTTATTTCTAAAGGATTCTTCCGGAAACTTTGGGTTTGGGAAGCCACATTTTGGGGTATGGATACCGATCCGGTGGTTGGATTTAACCAAAGAGTACCCCATATCATACAATAATGCTCCTGCACCGATATAATATTCAGCAGCAAAATTTGTCTAAAAATAGCAAAATCGGTGCAAAATCGTCAATTTCTCGCAAAAGAGTACGCCTATTTTCAAAGTAGGTACAAACACCAGAGAGATGACAACTATTTCGGTTAGGTTGGTGAAATCCGTCTCTTTCGATAATATCGAAAACAATAGGAATCACTTAGAAGCACGCAGAGCATTGCAAAATAGTTCATATTAGGAGATAGTAGGAAATATTTAAAACTTGGGAGAGATTTTCCCTCAAAGGTTGCACCAAGGTTACTATGAGAAATTTACAAAAACCGTCTGATAAGGTTAGTCCATAACTTGGCTAATTTTCAACTTTCGTTTTTTTTTAAGCTGGATGTCGAACCGACATCTAACTCCGTTCCCAAGGCTATATTTTAACATATTTCGAAATTGAGAAATTGGAAAATTTAAATTTTTTGAAATAGGGTAAGGCACTAACCTTATCAAAGACGTCAAAATTCTTCATAGCAACCTTGGGTTGCACTGTGCCATTGTTCAACGCGCGCATTGCATCGCAATTCTCTGGCAGGGCCAGATCGGAGAGTTGTCGCTATAGCGTAAAAAATTTATATGATGAACTTTTTCTCTCCCTCCTTATCGCATAAGGAAGGGTTAGCGAAATACAAAAGATATAGAATTTTGCGTAAGGGCAACAGAATCNCTCCCTCCTTATCGCATAAGGAAGGGTTAGCGAAATACAAAAGATATAGAATTTTGCGTAAGGGCAACAGAATCGAATCGAGTTGTCAGTGTTCAATATATACCTCACCAAAGAAAGCAAAAAGTTAGTAGCTATAGTGCCAAAGAGTATTAGCAATAGTGAAGAAGTATCTTTTTTAGCGGTGTTTTTATTGAGCGCGCTGTATGATAAAGTGGTTTTCGCTACCTTAGCAAAATTAGAACTCCTTGCTTACCAGATTAGGCCAGCCGCATGTATAATCAATTAGTGTTCAATGATTTGAAGTCTCGGCGTATCCGCGAGGATTCAGGGTACTACTAATTTTGACAAGCAAAGAATAAATGTGCACCAAAATCATGAACTTATCAATAATTTTAGTGTTGCCCCGAAGCTTCGGCTTACCGAAGCTTCGGCTGCCGAATCGGCCATTTTTCAATTTTACCGAAGCTTCTGCTTCGGCCGTTGATTATTTCAGCTTCGGCGGATTTGCCGAATCACAAGCCGAAGCAGATAATGTGTGGAAATAGTTCATTTATTCCGGAATTATTATAAATTCGTAAATTATTCAATTCATTGAAATATCCTCCACTTCCTCTTCTGATTCATTCATGATTCGTGTCTGCTGATTTAATTTACTCGTATGTGTGAATTTTAACAAAAAGACGATAGAAATTTCTAAAGTGGTAAATACAGTGGTTTTAGCTTACTGTCACTACCCCTTCATGTCACACTTCGTTTATTGTCAACCTGTGGCTTTCCCCCGGCTAAACTCCATGCTCTCATGTACTAAATACTCTGACTATTGTCACACCTCCTTTTGTCAACCTCCGCCTATTGTCTTCCCATTTGAAGAGAATGTATGGCACATAACCACACTTTAATGGAAACTTTCGGTTCTCAGGCCCACAATATACTCGTGTTTGTTTAAATGGTGTGTGTGGTCACAGATCCTTGGGGGAACTGTTTCATTCACCTATTTGTTATATTCTAATATGCGATCGTCGATCGTGAAAGTTTATTTTTTTAAAGACTCGTCCGCAGTCGCAGGTTTATTCCAACCGCGAGTATGTCAACTTTAGATGGGCACATGGTTAGGATTAAGAAACTTAAAGTTTTAATGATAAGTAACATTGGAAGTGAAGGACATTGCAAACAATAGTTTGGGAGTTTCTGACAAGATAATATCTCAAAGCCATTTCTCTGGCATATTACAAAAATGCTTGCTGATTAGATTACTTTAAGAAGTAATATGCTTTTAGAGCATTCCAAATTTAGATAATAACTTCAAAAGCTGTAAAATAAATCGAAAAAGATATCGTATTATAAAGTTCGCCTTTAAAACCAGGAACTTCTGTTTATGTCACCTAATCATTGAATTATCAGTCAGTTGACAGTATCGGCTATTGTCAACCGATTTTTTGGCTCCCTCGGAGGTGACATTAAGCTAAAACCACTGTATTAAGATTTAAAAACTAGTGAATGACGTAGACGTAGTAAAATCGACAACTTCTAAATATAAGGAGAAAGTCAAAAAAATTGTAAATTGTGCAAGTGATTCGGCAAATGCTTCGGCAAATGCTTCGGCCACAATTCGGCAAGCCGAATCAAGGGCAGCCATTATTCGGCCGAAGCCGAATCACGACTTTTTCCGCTTCGGGGCAANGCAAGCCGAATCAAGGGCAGCCATTATTCGGCCGAAGCCGAATCACGACTTTTTCCGCTTCGGGGCAACACTAAATAATTTATGAATTTTAGACCTGATCAGACTTGCATATTTATGGCCGAAGAAATATCCAAAAAAACTGAAAAAAATGAGTTGGAAGAACTACTGGAGGATTTCGAAGCAAAATTAACAACTGATGACAATCTTAGAGAGGATAAAAAATCGAAATTGATGGAAGGATTGAAGAACAGTCTTAGAACGTACTGTTACTTCCCCAACTGGTTGAATGATAAAGAGCTGGAGAAATACAACCAAGACAAAAAGACACTCTTCAGCGTCCTTATAGACAAAGTCACAGAGATCAACTCAATGGCCATGGATGATTCGGAAATCAAAAACAGTCCAATAGAACTCATCTGTAAGAAAATATGTCATCTCTTCTTGTGCGTGGACTTTGGAAAACCGTTGGATGAAATTCGTGATCAGCTTCAGAAGAACAAGGACTTTGTACAACAGTGCGAGCACAGGGAGTATATCACAAAATTGTACTCAGAAGGATTTTTCTATCTCTTCAACGGCTTGGAAGCACTTGCCTTGACCCAAGTACCAGCGAACGAAACTTTACTCGAAGAATTGGAAATTCTCATATCCAAAATGAAGGGCTACACGGATATGTCTCAACCAAGCCAATCGGTTGTGATTGCTGTTAAACAGAATTTTATTGGCCAGTTTGACAGAGAAGCTTACTCTACCCAACTTGGAATCCTAGAGCAAGTAATAAGTTGATTATTCACAAGTACCTTTGACATATAATACTAAATACATTATTGACTCACAATACTGTATAAGATTTATGTCTCAAGCAAATTCAAAAGCATTTCATGTGATTTCAATTTGAGTTAGTGAAAGATGTTTTGCATTTTTTGATACATCATAAATTTTGTAAAAAAAAATATGTTCTGAAATGGTAAACTATTTGATATTGATTTGTATTGATATTGATGGTATTGATTTTGAGAAATTAATCACAAATATCAATGATAGAAAATTTTTTCATCATTGATATTTGTTATTTTCTAAAAAAAGTAGAGTTGGCCCTAATACTCGGCCCATTTTTAACAAATTGCTATTTAAACTCGAACTCGGTCATTAGTAACAGAACTACTTGTCATAACTAATGAACTTTGGTCACCTCAATAGGTCAAAGTTCAATTTTCAGAGAGGTTGATGATGAGCAAAATTAGTCACATACAGCTAACTAATAAGTAAGAGTACTACACGAGATGGCATCTTTCATTTTAGAGATAACAGTNAATTAGTCACATACAGCTAACTAATAAGTAAGAGTACTACACGAGATGGCATCTTTCATTTTAGAGATAACAGTTGCCTAAGTGTGTTTCTGTTTGTGTGGTGTGCTTTCGATTTCCAAATGACAAAATTTTACAAAGTTGTGGAAGGAAATTGTTGCCACGATCTTCGTATATGAGGTCTTCCTTTCAAAACAATCGTTTGCTGAAAGAAAACGATATTTTCATATGGAAGACTAAATAGTGAANAATTAGTCACATACAGCTAACTAATAAGTAAGAGTACTACACGAGATGGCATCTTTCATTTTAGAGATAACAGTCGCCTAAGTGTGTTTCTGTTTGTGTGGTGTACTTTCCATTTCCAAATGACAAAATTTTACAAAGTTGTGGAAGGAAATTGTTGCCACGATCTTCGTATATGAGGTCTTCCTTTCAAAACAATCGTTTGCTGAAAGAAAACGATATTTTCATATGGAAGACTAAATAGTGAAAAATTAATTTAATATGAGTGGATAAATGGAACCAGTCCCCAAAAACCACAACGTCAGATCTTCTGTTATTGGTTTCAAATTTTAAATTTCAAAAATTATTTTTGTTAAAAATTAAATTTAAATTTGAAATGGTTATATAAGTAAGAGTCTCACTACACTAAAAATAAAGTAAATTTCATTCCGTTTTAGTAACAAAAAACTCGTTTAGTACACGAAAGGAATTAGTCAGTCAGAACTAAACGACAGGATTTTGTATACAGAGTACACCAAGTACTCGTACTTGGCTTTTTTTTTTAAATCGGCCGAGTATAACACTATTCAGCTCAACTCTATTAGAAAACTATCTAAACATCTCAATGTGACAATTCCTCACTGTACTGAAAATTGGATTCTATTAGATTTAACAAATATAATTTTGTAGCTATTGTACCTACTAGCTACACAAAAATGAACATTTTATTGCAGGTGTTGACACTTGACGTAAATCCAGAATACTTGTTATGGGTCTACCAAATTTGGCGGTACAAGCGGAAAGCAAACTGGGAAGGTCGGAAACCACCCGGAATAGAAGAAATAGGAGCAATTGTTGATGCAGTGAAAAGGTTTCCGGATCATCCACATGTGGTTATGGCTTTTTGTAATGTAATTGCAGAGTCTGTCAAGGACAAAGACGTTCTGTATCTACCAATTACTATCGGTACTTTGTCTTTTCATAATATAGATGATGTGATAGATTTCCTACACTCTGAAACCAGGTAATTATGACTCTTTATAATTCGATGTTAAGTATTATTTTAAAAACCTACTTGTTCAATTTCTTACACGTATTGTTGTTATTTTTATAGAAGAGTTCTAAGCTTGGATCCAATGTCGGTGTTCACGAATATTACAACTGCTGAAATTTACCAATCCATTCTTCACAAAAAATTTCGGAATATGAGCTTTGCAAAAATGTGCATTGAGAGAGCTTTACTCTTTCATCCTAACTCCAGCAAGGCTAATGTACGGATGGGAATGTTCTTTCTCACTGTAAGTATTTAATATTAAAAATTGCGATCAAAGGTAAAGTTACTATACAATTTATAATCTGTGTTGAACGTGAGTGGAAAAGTTGCTCAAAAAGTGATTTGAGTCGGGTAGTGTACGATCCGGCGTCGCTCTATTCCAGAGAGCTGCTCTTACCAACTTGAGCTACCAAACCTTATGAATTTTTTTTTTCGTTCTATCCACTACTGATTTCATTCTCATTCGTCTATCACATCCATTGTGAAGAAGAGTCTATCTTCATTCATAATAATTGAAAAAATTATTCTGGTTTTTAAAGTTTTCCAATTAAAACTTAATCGGATATTTGTTTTTATTTTAGAACAAGGAGTTTGGAGATGCTACAAAATATTTTGAGTATGCGTTGCAATCGGACCCACGAAATTTTCCTTCCTTCATTGAGCTCATGTCAATCTACTTGGGAAATGTTAGAGTTAACAAACAAAAAATTATGGATCAATTGAAAATTTCTTCCTCAGCTGCTTACTGGAACAACGAAAAAATTGGTAGAATGGACTGGTTCGAAGGAATGTTTCATTACGCGTGTCTTGACGATCAAAAAGCTATTGACAGTTGGGTTCGAGCATACTTGAATCATCGGGACTCAATTAAACCATTCAAAGTAACAAATCAGAAAATTTCTCACGAGTCTTAATGTTATGACACTATTCCTGACACTACTTCTGGAACGTGTTCTGTAACGTAAAATTAATTTTTTTCCCTGCCTCTTTATGCATTCACCAAACATCTTCACTATCAATGACCCATTTTGATATTGAATTTGATTTTTTTCACATTTTGGTGTGTAATGAATGCATATAAAGGCTGAGAAAAAAAAATTTAGAACCATATTGCCGAGGTTTTGCCGACAGTACTGTCCCCTCCACTAATTCGTCAGCCCAAATCGAGTCGATAGACGAACTGGTTGTTTACATGTTTTTAACCGATTTCCCTATAGTAACACGACTTTAAGTATAAAACAGTGGAAAAACCGCGCCCCTAACACGACTAACTAATTAATACTAATCAGTAACTCGACGGTAAAACAGTGGAATCTATTCCCCTTCTTCCAAGACACCTCGCTGAGCTCTTCCCTTCTTCTATCTGCATACTTACCAAAACGCTACTGCAGTTACAACTGAAAGTGTTAAATAGGAATAATACATGGGATATGAATCTCCCACACCACTACGAAAATAGTTGTACCTGCAGCAATTCCGAGAGCAAAGGCTGACGAAATTGTTCCGAATTCAGAAGTGTTGGTAACCGTGGAAGGAGTGGTGGGTATCATGACAGTGATGGAGGTCATGACAGTGATGGAGATCGTGACAGTGATGGAGGTTTTATTTTGAAAGAATAGGTTCAACTGTATTTTTAAGCATTTTAAGCATTTTAAGCATAAGCTATAACGCCAATTTTATACTTTGCTTTCTCCATCCGTTGTTTCGAGAAAGTTCAATATTATTCGTAAATTTTATTTTAAAATGTCTCATATCTAATAACATTGTTGAAATCGTTGGTAAATTTAATAATACCGACGGAGATAGCAAAGTGTGGAGCGGATGTACCAAGTAAATTCAAGTACAATATTATGATTGGTTACGAAACTTTTCAATAAATATGTTCATACACCTACGAAGAAGGGCAATACGCGATTAAGAAATCGAAAATAAATATTTTTGCTAAAATCATAGTGAGGGCTTTCAATATTGCTCCTTTGGAGTAATTTATGTGGTCTAAATAGACCGATTACAGATTTTTACCAGACGCAGACGGACATTATGTTGCAAATTACCACCGCTTGCTAAAAAGTCGAAATCCCGTTTCTATAGAGAAATCGATTAAAAACATGTAAACAACCAGTTCGTCTATCGACTCGATTTGGGCTGACGAATTAGTGGAGGGGATAGTAGTACAATTTAAATTTTTATAGTTTTGCCATATTTATTTACATCATCATACTTTTGTTTCAGAGCTTCAGAAGTATACAAAATATTTCAGCATTTCACGGAATAGTCTAATCCACAATGGAATTGCTCTTAAAACTTTCGTTAACATTGGTTTTGCGCAAAAAATTTCATTCCATCAACTTTGGAAACGAACCCAATTTGTTGCAAGGGTAGAGAAAACTTTTCTTCCAATTCCTGATTACTCTGATTTTTTTTTACAGTCTAAAATTAGAATTGGCGTTTAAAAATTTTATTCTCTTTTGAGCTTTCAATTCCCCCTTGTTGAGTTAATTGTTTCACCTTTCACCAGAATAACTTATTACATTGAAAAAATGTAACCAAGTGAAACTTAACATACTTACATAGTAACAAGTTTAAGGTCAAGCGTAGACTACTACCAAAATACAGTTTCAATGTTTCAGAAAAGTTGCATTAATGTAACTATGGTTTAAATTTGCTAAGAATACGTTTAGGAAAGGGAATCAAAGTTTTTTTTTAGTGTACACAAAATTCTTTAGTTTTTTTTATGAATTTTTTTAGTGTAAACGAATATAAAAATTTTCTTAGTAGGTCAAGAATTTTAGTGGGTCATAAATCGGCCCAAATTTCAACCGTGGTGGCACCATCGGCACCATACCCATTAAAACGTGACTGGAATCTACTAATAACGATTTCCTTAGGAATAGTCAACAAATAGACAACAGCTATACCTTGGTGCTGTCTTTCAAATTGTCTACCTCAGCTCCTTGCAAATTCTCTTTCATATCTTCCAATAACCTCACATCGGTTGCTATTTCTATCATTCGCTTTATCTGGTAGTGAAACTCAATTCAGAAAGTTGAGATAATTGGAGCATAAACATTGAAATTGAGTGAGCGTAGGATTGGCTTTGGACAGTAGTTGGAGGGACTTGAGAAACAACGTTGAGAAGCGCAACTCCTATGCGCCTTGTAGAATTCTAGGTCGAAAAATATGAATTCCTTCTTTCACTATAACATACTTAACAAATTCATATTTATTGTTTTTTTTTTTATTAAAGAGAGTTGCTTACCACGTGCATCGCTATGGATGGGATGCTTCGATGTTTACCCTCAAGCAGATCAAATTCCGGATTGACTGTGTCGTTGGGACAAAACCTATGGATGCTAGAACGGAATCTGTTATCCAAAAAATTTTTAATGTCTTGAATGAAGGATTGGAGGAGGAAAGAGCCTACTTTTCGGAAAGAGGTAGGCGTGGACATGGACGAGGTTGGAGCGGTAGTCGTGGAGGGGATGGGTTTGGTCGCGGAGGAAGCGGATGGGACAAAGGCGGTTTCCGAGGAAAAGGAGGATGGGGAGATGGACAGAGGTCTTGGGATGATGGTCAAAAACGTTCCCGAGAAATCCCTAAAACGACCCAGTCGCCTCATGAAGTTCTTGGAGTTCCTGTCACTGCTACTAAGAGTGAAATCAAAGCTGCCTATTACAAACTTTGTTTGACAACTCATCCTGGTAAAAATAAAACAATGGGAGTTTTGCGCTAACAATTCAAACACAAGTGCTTTGCAAATTTAACAGTTTTCTAATATCGAATTGGGATATCTAACTGTATTCTAATAACTATAATAATACTGTTTTACTTGAGAACCAGTTTTATAAGTTAAGTTAATATCGTTGTTGCATTCGTTGCTTGTTGCTAGGTTATAGTTATGGCGAAAAAAAGAATTTTTTTTTTCACACTGAACACTAGAAGTATTTAAGACCTTTCAAAATACTTGATTATATTTGAATTTTTTAGATAAAAATCCTCATCTCAAAGGAGCGGAGAAGGAAGCAGGTTTGGAAAAAATGAAGCGGATTAATGTTGCATACGAGACGATTGTTGGTTAGACAGAATATATAGACTTCATTCCTCAAGTTGTTTTATTTAGGGAGAAATACAAACAAAAGGTTTTATTTTATGAACTTTATGAGATTATTGATTTCATCTACAAATTGATTTTTTACTGAATAAAATTGTCCAATTAAATATTAATATCTATACATTGTGATGGGTCTGGGAGGGTTTAACAAAGTTTCATTTGAATTCATATTAATATATATCAAACACTAATTTTTATTACAACCAAAACGGTTATAGTTTGTAATCGTAGGTCACTAGTGACCTAGGTCAACAAATCTATATACCAATTATTATATAAATTTAATTTTAAAATTAAAAAGATTTTAAAATTTAACTATTTCAGAAATTTTTAAAGTTTTAATGAATTTAAATTATTTAAATTTGTTAATTTTATTAATTGTTTTGGAGCATCGAGCTGCTTACATTTTCCCAATTTTTTTTATACAAATCTGTAGTTAGTTTATTTCTTATGGGAGGGTTAGATAGACGAACTGTGAATCAGAGGTGCGAATGGGCTGGGTTAACCCATGATGGGCCTAGCCCAGCCAAGCCCACTGGGCTGTGGGCTAAACTGGGCTGAACTTGTAGCGGGCTGAGCTGGGGTAGGTTTGTGAGTATTAATTTCTTATGGGCCGGGCTGGGCTGGGCTGAAATTTGAAATTTTCAATCNATACCAATTATTATATAAATTTAATTTTAAAATTAAAAAGATTTTAAAATTTAACTATTTCAGAAATTTTTAAAATTTTAATGAATTTAAATTTAAATTTGTTAATTTTATTAATTGTTTTAGAGCATCGAGCTGCTTACATTTTCCCAATTTTTTTTATACAAATCTGCAGTTAGTTTATTTCTTATGGGAGGGTTAGATAGACGAACTGTGAATCAGAGGTGCGAATGGGCTGGGTTAACCCATGATGGGCCTAGCCCAGCCAAGCCCACTGGGCTGTGGGCTAAACTGGGCTGAACTTGTAGCGGGCTGAGCTGGGGTAGGTTTGTGAGTATTAATTTCTTATGGGCCGGGCTGGGCTGGGCTGAAATTTGAAATTTTCAATCTCGCGCAGCTGAAAGTTTCACCTTGAAAGTGAAACTCTCAAGGTGACTCAGCAGAGAATTTCGAAAAATATTTTAAGCAGTAAAAAAGTGTCGATGGTTTTTTGTGGGCTGGGCTGGGTTATGGAAATTCATTTTTTGGTGGACTGGGCTGGGCTGGACCGAAGACCCAGTGGGTCAGTGGGCCGTGGGCTAAGATAATAGATTTCTTAACGGGCTGGGCTTCCGAAAAGTCAGCCCACTCGCACCCCTGCTGTGAATGCAATAATACTCCATAGTGAGTTAGACAACCAAAGGAGACTCAAAAAAAAAAAATTTCACAACCATGTTACGTGTCCCTCCTGAGCGATGAAATGACCTCTACAAAAGTTGTTTAGANAAAAAAAAAATTTCACAACCATGTTACGTGTCCCTCCTGAGCGATGAAATGACCTCTACAAAAGTTGTTTAGAATAGTTCAGTGACCAACTTTTTCTAATAAAAATTTTCTCTGTGATCATTAAGGCCCGGATTTTTACATAAATACATATTTTTCTTGCTTTCTTCGCTCCTGCCTAATCTCCGGATCTCTACGTATCAGACCTCTGTGACCCCTAATATGAAGTTTGATACTACATATCTTCACATATTTATAAATTTTGGTACATATTTAAATTTTCGGGATTCATTGCACATAATTCACATAACAACCTGTGAAAAACTATATTTTCCAGGTATAAGTTTTGTTTTAGTACTATATGAACATAAATGTTTCATATTTTAATTCAAATGTATTTAAGCGCTTTCGAATTTCATTTCCATTATGCATTGTGTAAATTATAAGTTTTAGATTAGTTTGAAAATGCCTAAATTAGAGAGATCAAAGTCTGCTCTAATCAAATCCTGGCTCTCGTCTATTGGAGAACAGTGTACATACTTCACTTCAGATGGAAAAGCGATTCTGTGTCAGGTAGTTATACTTAATTTTCAGTTCAGCTAAGCAGAAATTAACCCAAATTAATTTAAAACAGCCTTGCGGAAAATCAATTGCCACTCAAATGCGATCTCAATTGACACAGCACATCGACACGATTGGTCATCGAGCAAAGGTTGAAAGGTGTAGCACTGCGCCAAGAAAATCTATTCAACCTCAAATTAGTGGAGAAAGTTTTACTCCCAGGAAATGTGAATTCGCTGAAGATTTAGCAACCGCTCGCTCTGTTGGCAGCAAATATTCCAGTGCACAAATTATCCAACGTGACCTTTAAAGCTTTTCTAGGGAAACATATGAAGCGCAGTGTTCCAGACGAGTCGACTATCAGGAAAATTTATTTCAAGCCCTGCTACATGAGAGTAAGGCTAAATTAATTTATATATTAATTCCATGATTTATAACTTCTGCTACTGTATAAAAGATTATTGAGGAAATTCGACAACATATCGGGTCAAAATCAATATGGATTGCGGTTGACGAAACAACAGATGAACGAGGGCGTTACATTGGGAACGTAGTATTAGGTGTATTGGGTGGTCCGGAGCCATCTCATGGATTTCTTGTAGCTTGTAAGCAGTTGAAAGCTACCAATCACTCCACAATAATTGGATTGGTGAATGACACTATGAGTAAGACGATTAAATTGAATAAGTAATGATAGGGTGACAAATTGATTTAGTAATAATAAAATTGAATCTGTATTGGTCTAGGGATGATGTGGCATACCGAAACATCGGAGGACCTCAACAAGCATTTGCTACTTTTCGTGACTGATGGTGCAGCTTACATGAAAAAAGCAGCTAGTGGATTTAAATTAGTTAATCCGTCATTGACCCATGTCACGTGTTTGGCTCATGCGCTCAGTCCTGAGCGACGAAATGACGTCTATAAATGTTGCTTAGAATGATGCAGCGACCAATTTTTCTTTGTGATCAATTGTTGAAGTTTTTGAAAATTATAAAATTCATAGTCAATCATAGAGTAATTTTGAAGCTAGCGTTGATGGCTAAAACTATATCTAACGTTCCCCCCCTCCCCCAATTCTTTAGATTTTGCCTATTATAGCAAGTAGTTGTACCTTAGTTCTCATCATGCAGTTATTTTTAACTTAACTTTTCGGGCATTGCTATTTCTAGGCGTTTTCATTTAGCTCCTCAAACTGACGTTTGTTTCAGCTTCCTTAGGATTTCAGTTTTAAGTAAAACATTTCAAGTTAGTTCTCGTCATAAAGTAAATCTGAAACTAACTATGCGCGGGCTTACTATACATAGGTTGGCTAATTGGCTCTACGTGTGAAAACCAAAATTTTCTCCAGCTGAGAAATGTCATATTCTTCGAACGATGAATAAAAATCCACATCGTTTTGAAAAAATCAACACCGATTTAAGCTTGGACAAACATATAGTAGGTAAATGTTCTGAGCCGTCCTAGTTATAGAAAAATTTAAGGGAAAAGTTAGTTGGTTAGACGTCCTGAACAACTTTTGTATAAGTCAGTTTGTCGTTTTCGGGATAACTGAAATTTGACGTTTACCTATTACGTCAAGGCGTCAACAGAGAAATAAATTTCTCATTGAAAGTTACCCAAATTAACATCCTGACCAACTTTTGCATATGGCATTTTATTGGTCATGTACCATCAAAAAAGTTTTGTACTACTTAAAAAATTTTTTCTTTGTACATATTCTTATATGAAGAAAAACTTTTTTTAAGAAATCTGATGTTAAAAAACTTGGAAATTTTCACGGCCTCCCTTAGATCGAATCCAACCACCTTTGACCTCAAGAAGTCACCAGAGAAAAATGTCATTAGGAAAAGTTGGTCACTCAATCATTCTAAACTTTCGTAGAGGTCATTTGGTCGCTCAGGTTTTTTTCCTAGGAATATTTAATTGGAAAATATTGGCTCTCCATTGGTGAACAAATATAAATTACTGAATCAGTGATTTCTGACTTGAAAAGGTTTCGCAGGAAATTTTACGTTTACATTTTCGCACCAGCATTTATCACAAACCTAATTTCATCATTCATCTCGCAGCCCATGCCAAAAGGTTCTAGGGTATATTATTTAAGTTTAGTCATCTCAAAAACTTTGATTACTGTTGTTTTGTACGGTTAACTAATGGTAATTATTTTTACTGCAGTGAAAGTTTACGTGGATTTGATTTTGTAAAGCCCAATTGGTGAACCGTGTGGGACACCACAGAAGGTACTCCCTACCCGACACCCGACAACTGTCGGATCAAATCTACTTCCTACCACACAGTTCTTTCGGGTCCACAGCACCCGACATTATATACATTGGATACTCCATACCCGACAGACAATATTTTAATTCTACTCTCTACTCGACACCCGACAGCTAAACTTATTTAAAGTTGAGCTTCTTCGGATATACGACAAATAGTCCTGTCGAGAGCCAAAGTAATCAACGTCAAAGAATAGTCACTGGATAAAAGTGAATTTAATAAATAAAAAGTTATTTACGAACTTTTCTTAAACTAACTATTGCAACATTATAAATCAGCGCAGCAGAAAGGAGCTACCGATAGATGCGGAATATGTAAGAATTTTTTGAGTTTTTTTTACTCTCCCACTCTGACCTGCCTCGCATATTTTGTCACTTGGGTTTAAAAAAATAACTCCTGTTAAGTCCAGTGTTCGGCACCCCAGTCACCGTCCCCGTCCCCGTCCCGTCCCCGTTTTTGCTTAAAAAATTTTTTCCCGTCCCGTCCCGTCCCCGTCTTCTCATAATAAAAGACTTCCCCGTCCTATGAAAAAAATTTTCTACCCGTCCCTTAATTATGGATTTTAGTGTACTAAATTGAAATTGTGTATTTTACCTACTTTCGAAATCCAAATTTCGATTTCGAGCTCCTTGCAATTATAAATTTCTATTTCGATCAGCTTGGGGTACTAAATTTCGATTTTAATTTCAAGTCAAAAAATATATGGAGTTTGATTTTGATTTCGTATTGGCTAGATTTGAATTTCGATTTTGAATTGTACAAAAAATGAATTTCAATTTCGATTCGGTAGGCAAAGTTATTTCGGTTTCGATTTTGATTTCTATTTCGAATAGCAAATTGGAAATCGAAATTCAATTTCCATACAAATCGAAATCCAAAACTAGAAAATAGATTCATTTTTCAGTCGAACGAAATCGAACCCTATGACTTTTCAGACTCAGGAAATCGAAACCCATAAAGTTTCAGCCTCGAAATCTAAACCAATAACATTGTAAGCTCTTCAAATCAAAATCGAAACGATTATATTAGTGAGCTCTAATAATTGAAATTTCGATTTCCAATGAAGCTAAGTTGGAAGTCTGTCTGAATAACACCCGTCTTTTAAAAAGAAATGTCTTCATCCGTCCCCGTCTTTCGTAGAAAACAGACTTCTCCGTCCCCGTCTTTCCTAAAAAATCGTCTTACCCTTCTTTCATACTAAACATCCTCACCCGTCCCCGTCCCATCTCCATCTTTCTCAAAAATTCGACTCACCCGTCCCCGTCCCGTCTTTTGAGAGAAAAAAGGGGTCCTAAACCCAGGGGGTGGCGGTACAACACAGAGATGGTTTTGAGGAAGAAACTGTCTTGGAATGACGTCACTGTTATGCACTTCGAATTCCCTGACATTTCTCCTAATGCATTTTCATGACTTCTCGTGCAGTATTTGTAAAATACCCCCCTCTGGAATTCGGGTAAGTAATACATTAATCGAATGGAAATTTATCGTAGATTACGAATTTGACATCCATTATTAGTGATCAAGTCAAATTTTGCAAAATTTTTGTAAATTTGTTTCAAAAATTTTTTTATTAGTTTAACTCACCCAATGGTCGGGATTTCAGCAAGTTATATGCGAATCGACCAGAAATTTCATGCAGATTAGGAATCTGACATCGATCATTGGATGTCAACAACTTGAATCTAAAGAAAATGTAACAATGTAACTAACCTAAAGAGAAACTAGTAACTTAAAAACCTAAAAGCAAACCTAAAAATTTAAAGAAAATTTAACAACCTAAACCTAAAGAAAACCTAACATCCTATACCTAAGGAAAGCGTAACCTAAACCTAAACGAAACCTAACAAATTAAACCTAAAGAAAACCTAACAATCTAAACCTAAAGAAAACCTAACAACCTAAACCTAAAAAACCTAACAACCTAAACCCAAAGAAAATCGTAAGAAATTGTATCCCCTATATCTCATTCCTTATAAATAATATAAATAATATAAATAATAAAAATTAAAAAGAAATTGAAAAAATATCCTTTTTTGTTCAAAAAATTCGACTTGACAGCCAACTATGAATGTTGAATTTGTAATCTGCGTTAAGTTCCTGAATGATTGATGCATAACTTACTGAAATCCGGACTACTACCTTTGGGTAAGTCATATTCTAAAAAATTTTTTTTGGCACAAATTAACAAAAATTTTGCAAAATTTAATTTGACCGCCAATAATGAATGTCAAATTCGTAATCTACGATAAATTTGCAGTCGATTAATGTATCACTTCCCCGAAATTTAGAGGGGGGCTATTCTACAAATGTTCCAGAGAAGTCATGAAAATGCACTAGGAGAAATATTAGGGAATTCGAAGTGCATAACAGTGACGTCATTCCAATACAGTTTCTTCTTCAAAACCATCTAAGTGTTGTACTGCCACCCCCTGTCCTCAACCATATGTTAAAACATGGTATTTCAGTGCAATTGCACTCGTGACCTGGTCACCCTTGACCTCTGGGGAATGTTGCAAACGAAAATTTAAGCGTTTATCTTCAACTTTGTCGTTGCAGAACTTTAAAAAACCTCTCCGTTCCAGAGATATTCGAGTTTAAAATAAGTATAGGTTTTTCCATAAGAAACAATGCATTGGAGAATGGAGCTACAGTATAATAACCGCGAACAAATTGTATGAGAAAAAATTACTTTTGTGGATGAAAAAATTTTTTTTGAGGATTACAGTAATCCGAATTAGTGTTCATAAGTTTATTTTAAACATTTCTGAAAATGCGAAAAACTTGAATGCATATTTTGAAACAAAGTAATATTTAATCAACACAATTTCTTCATATATTGGATCATAACTAGTTGTTGTAGTAGGCTGTAGTTCATAATTATTCGAAAAATATTTTTGAAATGGAGTAAATATTCCTCCAACCGCTATGAAACCTCCGAAAAGATCCATTCCGTTTGCTATAATTTCTATTTCTGGAACAGAGGCAGCAGAAATCAAACTTGCGATTGATAACACAGCAATAATAACTGGTGTCATGTCACTGTTTCAAAAATAATATAGCATGTCAATTAAACCCAAATTATCAGCCAGAATTTTAATGAACCTAATTTAATTTAGGTTAAATAATGAACATAATTTAATGAACATAATTTTAATTAGTAATCATTTTCTTCATCACCAACGACAAAATTTACATGCAAATTAAGCTATAAATCACCTACATAATTAATATCCTCAGCAAAGTTAATTACTACCCCATATATTGTGGCCATAGTTTGAAGCTTAAATTTTAAGCGCATCCATTTGATAAATTGGACAAAATAATTTTTCATACATTTATTATTGTAACAATTATGATATTAGTTAATTTTAAAAGTACTTGCATAAACAAAACAAACTTTATCATAATTTGAGGTGCTTCGGAATACCTAATTTTTTCCCCGCACATTGGGTAAGTCAGTGCAGAATTTTTTTTTTGTCACAAATTTACAAAATTTTACAAAATGAGACTTGACCTCCATCAACGGATGTTAGATTTGTAATCTACGTGAAATTTCTGATCGATTGAAGTATAGCTTACCCAATTCCACAAGAATATTTGGGTGAGACAGTGCAGAAAAAAAAAATTTTTTTTTGCACAAATTTGCAAAATTTTTGAAAAATTTGACTTGACTGCCACTAATAAATGCCAGATTCGTAATCTGCATGAAATGAAATAGATTGAGGTATCACTTACCCAATTCCGCGAGGAGTGCGTTTCCTTTAATTGTTCCATTTTGAGCCCCCTTTCTTTGGTTCAGCCCAACTAAATCTGGAATTCAACTTCGGTCTCGGTGTATNTTTGGTTCAGCCCAACTAAATCTGGAATTCAACTTCGGTCTCGGTGTATAGTGGTGGATCTTATTCAAACTAAACACGAGCCTCGCGGCAGCAAACTCACACTCTCAGATTTGTTGTGGGTTGAGGGAGTTGAAAACGGTTGGGGTGGGGTATACATTTGGGGGAAACTTAGAAATTTTTCAATACCCCCCAAATGTATACACCAACCAGACACTAGTATTATCCAGTGTTCGGAAAAACCAATGGCAAAAAAAATCTTGACAAAATTAATGAAATTGGCAAAATTGGCAAAATTGGCAGTGGCAAAATAAACTTGAGACATTTTTTAAACGCGCAATTCCTTAGAAATTTCAAAAGTTACTTGGATCGAGTGAGCCGGTTGTTGAAAAATTAAAAACCGGGTGTTCTTTATCTTCAGTAATTCGAATTCCATCTTCTAATCAATCTTTTCTTTACCTCTCTGGGTCTAGATCTGTCTTAAATTAAATTTTATTTTAAATCTTATTTTAATTCTCTTCCACTTAAGAAAGTCGGACTACGAGACTTACTTCGCAGAGGTCTGTCTGACTTTCAAAATCATTTTTATAATTTAATTTATCAGTCTCCAAGGTTTAAATGTTTTTGACAATTTTGCCATTTTCATTGTCATTTTGCCAATTTTACCCTATATTTTGCCCATTTTCCAATTTTCCCTCCGAACACCAGTATTTTTTTAGCATTTTTTGCACAAAAATATCGGCATTGGACATTCGGCAAGCTACTCTGTAATTTGATAATCGAATCTAGGTATTCATCATCCCTAGAAGAGCAGAAATAGTGTGACGCAAGAAAAAATTACTTTTTTTTTAACTGTAAGTTTAGAAATATAGTCCAATTAGCTTAACCAAGGAGGAATACTTCACAAAATTATTCATTTATAATTTTCCGTTTAGACCGGACCTGACATAATCATGACCGAAGAGATACCAAAAAAAATTGAGAAAGATGATTTGGAAGGACTGCTGACGGATTTCAGCTCAAAACTGACAACTAGCGAAAATCTTCTAGAAGACAAAAAGTCATTATTGTTGGAAGGATTGAAGACGCAGATTAAATCTTACTTCTATTTTCCAAACTGGTTAAATGATAATGAACGGGAAAAGTATAACAAAGACAAAAAAGCACTTTTCAGCGTTCTTACAGACAAGGTCGAAGATATTAGTTCAATGACTATGGAAGATTCGGAGGTCAAAAACATTCCAATGGAAATTATCTGTAAGAAAATGTGTCATTTATTCTTGTACGTGGATCTTGGAAACCCAATAGATGAGATCCGTGATCTGCTCCAGAAGAGCATGGACTTTGTGGAACAGTGTGAGGACCGGAAGTATATCACAAAGTCATACACCGAAGGTTTTTACTATCTCTTCAACGGTTTGGAAGCACTTGCATTTATCCAAGCTCCAAAAGACCATGTCTCATTCGAAGAATTGGAGATCCTCATATCCAAAATGAAGGACTACATAGATATTTCTCTTCCGAGTCAATCGGTAGTGCTGGCCGTGAAACAAAATTTTATTGGACAATTTGACAAGGAAGCTTACTCTGCCCAACTTGTTATCCTGGATCAAGTAATAAATTTATTGTATGCTCATGTTTATTTGTCTCGTCATGTGTAAATTAATGCGCTTAAAGTCCCTTCTAACTCTTAAAGTATGTATCCTTTGACACATCAAACTTTTCCATATTTAGGGTATATAAGAGCTTCAAAATCAACTAATAAAGTAAAGTTAGTATTGAAAAGACTTCTTTTGTCCAAATCAATCGGAAAATATTGCCTAAAATTTCACTATTTATTACAATATGTAAGTAATTTCTAGCGTAGCTTTTGTTTTGTTACAGGTATTGAAACTTGATGTAAATCCAGAATACATGTTATGGGTCTACCAAATCTGGCGGTACAAGCGAAAAGCCAATTGGGGGAATCGGCAGCCACCCGGAGTAGAAGAAATCGAAGCAATTGTTGATGCAGTGAACAAATTTCCAGATCATCCACATGTGGGCATGGCCTTCTGTAACGTAATTGCAGAATCAATCAAGGATAAACATGTACTGAACACGCCGTTGGTTTTTGGAACTTTGAGTTTTCGTAATATCCAGGATGTGATAGAATTCCTACACTCAGAGACTAGGTAACGACATTTACCATAGCTTATTTCTCAATGGATGCCCTCGCTCCTAAGAATTTTTTATGTACTTTTTTGTATGGGGGGTTATCAGGCGCAGGAAATGCACAACTAATGAATACATGACGAGAACAACTATTTCATAAGTTGCAATGAATTCGTTCATTTTTTCATAACAATGTAAGAGGATTAACATTCTTAAATTTACTCAAGTATTATTTCGAATTTTCTCATTTCAAAAAAAAATTGGAAAATGAAGGTAGTTAGTGTATCATTCAACATTTGAGGAATTGGAATAAACGTGTCACTGAGGGTTTACTGCAGTTACCTCGTCAAAAAAAAAATTAAAAATTGTTTTAATGTACAAATTTTTTGGATTTGATGTTTTCGTTGTTTCATTTACTTTGAGATATGTTAGATTCATTTCCCAATTTGTCTACTAGTTTACTAATTCTAAATTGGAGCACCCCCCATAGAAAAAAAAGTTACATAAAAACATCTTTGGGAGAGAGAAGGTCCATTGGCAAAGACTTTAACCTTTACAATTGGATATAAGTGCTACTTAAATCTAGATATAAAAGCATCCTTCTTTCTTTGATTTATTGTTGATTTAATAGACGAGTTTTAAGTATGGACCCAATGTCGGTGTTCACAAATATCACGGCTGCCGAAATTTTCCAATCTATTCTTCAGAAAAAGTTTCATAATTTGAACTTTGCAAAAATGTGTATTGAGAGAGCCTTGCTCTTTCATCCTAACTCCAGCAAGGCTAATGTACGAATGGGAATGTTATCTCTTACTGTAAGTTAATACTTTAACTCTCATACTTCTGTGTTACTTATAAAGTTAAACAGTTTTTTTTATATCTAATTTTGAAAATAAGTAAAGTCTGCCGACCAAGCGGATTTTCCATTGTTGCCCCAAACTCACTATCGCATACAGTCAGGACCTGATGACAGTTTACACTGGTCAGTATAAAAATTTTTAAAATTTCGTTTATAAAGTTTGTAATATAGCTTCAACAAATCCATCAGGACCTGCCGATTTAGATTTATAGACACATATTAACTGATTATACTCTGAATATTGATTTTAAATGTTCCATTTAGAAATTAATATGGTTTTGATGATAGAATAAGGACTTCGAAGATGCTACAAAATATTTTGAGTTTGCATTGGAATCGGATCCTCGCAATTTCCCATGCTTCCTTGAGCTCATATCAACTTACTTCAGAAATGTGATGGAGAATAAAGAAAATATTATCGACCTATTCAATACTTCTTCCATAGCTGCTACCTGGGGTAGCGCAAAACTGGGAACAATCAGTTGGTTCGAAGGAATTTTTCATTATGCATGTGATGATGATAAAAAAGCAATTGAAGCGTGGATTCAAGCTTACTTGAAGCATCAGGACTCAATTCTACTATTCAAAGTAAGAATACGAACCAACCTTACGTGTAAAAGTAAATCCATATTATTAACAATTCAAGTCAAAACTTTAAAACTTAAGCATTACGTTGACATGGAAGCTTTTATGATGGACAAGTATCAGTCATTTCGTTATTTGGTTTCCCCGGGGTAAATTCATGGAGGGTTTGCTCATTCTTTGCACAATTTGTGATGACGAAGCCGAGGATACTTTTCAAAAACAGAGTTTTAGGTATCCAAAATATTGTCAAAAAAATCTACCAAAATTCCAGTAGTAGGTACTAAAAAATTACTAAAAATACAAAAAATTTTCTTAAAAGCTCCCTGTGAAATTTTTAGACAGAAAAGTGAATCCACTTTCTTACTATGACACATACAGAAAGATTAAATAGAAAGAAAGACCACAGGATGAGTCTTTGATTAGACTTTGTTACACCCTAAATCACAATGATCATAGTTCATAAAACCATAACTAATGTCTCATTACCATAATTTCATTATTATTGTTACATTCTAATAAGTAATAATTGTTGTTTTAAAGAAAATTGGATACTATGTACACCGTTATGGATGGGACTCGTCGTGTTTAAGCCTCAGTCTGATTAAATCCCGGATTGAACGCGTCATGCAAACAAAAGATGCTAAGACGGAGTTTATTGTGCTAAAAATTTTGAATATATTGAATGAAGGATTAAAAGAAGAAAAAGCATACTTTTCCAGAAGAGGTGGACGTGGATACAGTGGGGGTCGTGGTGGTAGTGGGTTNCATACTTTTCCAGAAGAGGTGGACGTGGATACAGTGGGGGTCGTGGTGGTCATGGAGACAGAGGACGAGGCAGCAGTAGAGCCAGAGGACACGGGGGTGGATGGAGAGATGGAAACAGGTCACATGAGGGTAAAGATGGGAAGGTGTCAGATGGTCAAGACTAATTACACCAAAACGTCAAGAAGTTCTTCGGGTTCGAGTTACTGCAAGTAATGTCGAAATAAAGTACGATTGTACATCTGTACGACCTTAAAAGTGTGGATAAAATTCAAAAGACAAGTCCAATTATGAAGCTGGATATCAAATATTATTACGAAAATATATTCGATAACTAACATATATTCAAATTATAGTATTTTCTTAATAAAGTATACTTTAATTAAATGATCTGGATTCATTAATGTTTTTTTAATGCGGCTCTGAGCCGAGCTCATGAGCCGTCTCAAGAGTGGCGGCTTACTCTGCGGCAATAAAATGCCTTGGAATTGAGTCAGATTAGGAAAAATTCAAAATTTTTAATAATAATCAGTTCAGTTGAAAAAAAAAGATAACTGGACCACTAATCATGTTCATTTAATTTGCTGAGCTTTGCGGATCACGAAATATAAGTTGAATTGTTCATGTAGTACTTTGTCGAACGTAAACAACAAGGAAAGTAAACGGAAGGTATATCTTCAATTTTATAGTTCTTATTTTTAAAATTTGCAAATGAAAGTATATTTTCAATTGTATCGAATGTTCTCGGGCTTGGTGGCCGAAGAAATTCTTCGGAAGAATTGAAGACCATAGAAAGTTGGCAACAACGATGAGACGAAGTTGAGTGAAAGTAAAATAGTTGAAAAGGTTTGTAATAATGAGGCACATTGAGATTTAAAATTACAAAAATTTCTCTGATTCAAAAGTTGAGAGATGTTATACATGGTGTGAGATTCGATGGAATTTTGTTATATCATTAAATCAAGTAGTGCAACTTTAGTATAATTACAGTGTAGATCTGTCAACGTTTTGGTAGAATTTATGTACCGTTGTATGTAAATAGATGCTCTTTGTCTTATTTTTTAAAATCTTAAATTAGGTGTAAAATGTGCTCGAGTCAAACACATGTGTAAAAGTTTTTCGTTATAAGTGAATCTAAAACGTATACTTAAATCCAGTCAATGTTTCATTTCGATTTTTCATGTAAACAGAAACGAATCAAATTGAATACAAAACTGAAACCGAAGCAAAACCATCACCGTGAAAGAAATACAAAAATCTGTAAGGGATAAAATTTTTTATATCCTGGCGACCAATTCACTAACAAACCTAGGGAACAAACCCGGAGTCTGTTGAAGGTAACTTCTCCGGGTTTGTGAAAACCTTATTCAGGACGAGAGTTAGAAAGAGGTCAACATACCCAACTTTTTAAGGTTTGTTTGGGATTAACAACCCTAGGTTTTATAAGCGACTATTTGCATAAACGTAATAAATTGGAAATTATTGTTTCGCTATTTTGTAATCATACCAATTGATAGTTAAAGGTTAAATGATAGTTCAAGGTTAGTTGGAGTGTAGGTTTGAAATCCGATTGTGATTAATTACATTTAGTAGGAAATAATCATCACTTCTTCAAATATTAATTCACCTTTTTTTTCCACTTCCGAACTTTCGCTATATACCAATTTCAATCTCAAGTCATTTGATGAGGTTATAAATCATTGAGATTAGTAGTCTCTATAGTAAAATGGAAAATGGAAAATGACATTATTTCCCACCAGAAGTTAAGAATGAATCTACATTATTTAAATTTAAAATTTTAGAATCCAGGTTTTGTGTTTCAAAATTACAACCAAATATATTACAATTTTTATTCACCATCCCTCTACTTACATTATGGCAAATAACCTTCAAATTGATTTTGCAATTATTAAATCAACTTCTGTTGTAAAGCTTTTGTTGAATACAGTAAACCTCGGATAAACTGAATGTAGAAGGACTGGAACATTTTAATTCTTCATAACGGATAACGGACGGCTTATGGCTACTTAAACCGAGGGAACAACCTTCGTCTACAGCTCATCTGAAGTTTACATTAAATTTAAAGTTTACAAGTTTATAAATTTATTATTGAGACGAAAACACTAATAAAAATTAATAAATAAGAATTTAAACAATTTAGTGTTGAGGGGGTCAAATGTTAGTACATTGTACTATCTACGTAAATTATGATTACGTTACATTATTGAATACTTTGTGGCGGGGCTGACCCGCAACTTTGAGATTGAGCCAAGGATTGCCACAAAAATTTGGTCTCTGGTAGGGTATGATCCCACGTCTTGAGTATTCCGAACCCAACGCACTAACCATTTGTCCTACAGAGCCGATCTGTGGAATTCTGTTCTCAAACTCAATACAACTCCGAAACTCTCCTCCCTGGTCATTCATTGCCAGGTAAGGAGTCTACTGTCTCATTTATGAGTACAGTATTGAGTCTTATGCTCAAATTCCCACAATTTTAAAAAGTTTATTGAAAAATACTTTCAGTATTTTCTGTAAATGATCCCCTTATTGTTTGCCTCTCCCTTCAAACTATTACAGATTTGCAACTACGGTTATGTCGGTAAATGCAGATGCAATTTCTCAAGAAACTTTTCAATAGTTATTCATTTCTCTTGTTTTAGCAAAAAACAGGTATCCATAACCAAAGTATAATTTTCAGGTTTAATAACTTATAAATGACAGTAATGATATCAATCCTATCAAATAAAATTTATGAGATCTAATTCTTCTCTCGCAGATACCAGATACCGAATTAATGTGCAATAGTACACGTTCAAATTGTCAATTATTATGTAAATTAACTTTGTATAAATAGTAGTGTCAAATTCATGCCGAATCAGTATCAATCACATCAATACATATTTCAGTATGCAAGAGTCTAAATTTCTTAGAGACGCTAAAGCTATGAAGTCTATTCTAACCATCTTGATTGTTGCTGTTGTTGCCACGAATGGGTTAACACGTAAAAACCTTACATAAAATATTAGAGTAGTAAAAAATGTTTATAAAGTAAAAAAATAGTCTAGTACATGTCAATCATATGACAAAGGTCTGCTGCGCACTACTCTAATATTCCATATTCTTAGTTGATACTAACAGTCATGCGCGCCTAGAACTTGCATGGGAGCTAGACTGTAATCATTGAAATTTTGTTGTTCAAAATCAAAATTGAACTAAAATTTGTTTAAGTAACTTAACCAAAGAATTTAACGCTGCTAAAACTTGAATTATAAACAACCAAATAAATAAACAAAATTGGGTTAAATAAAAATTCTATAACATTTAAAAAAATAGACATTTAATTGATTAAAATGAACAACTATTCAAAAAACTTGTTATTTTTTCTATAGTAACAGCTTCCTACTCTACACGATCCGAAGCGTATCATGCTGCTGCTGGAAGAATGGATATCCTGTACGATAGTTTTCAAGGTATCGTAGGGGCTGTCATGATAGCTGGAAATGACAGATACCACCCCTGGGTTAATGCCACACTAAATAGAAAAATTCAGAAACCAATAAAAAAGGCAAATGAAATTTTGGATGACTTGCGTGCTGGCCTGAGGAATGAAACCTTGACTTCGTACGAAGCAAATTCTGGATTTGATAAAGTTTATGAAATAATCGCAAAATATCAGATTGACATTCAAAGTGATGTGATACAGCTAGACTACTATACCGGTGCAGATGTGAATGTTGGTCTGGAGACCTTCCACGACATAATTGTTGATATTGCTGATCTAATTAACACGATTTTAATTTCAATTTGAATAAAATAATTTCAAGTATATTCTTGGGATGTATTCTTCATTTCATTGGAATATGATTACATTGCTAAGCCAATGTACTGTAATTCCACGTAATTTCATGTTTTTCTTTCTACCTAATTATAATAAATAGAATATTAAATCCAGTCCACTAAGGTTTGGTTCACTGGGAAAAACTCTAGAACCTTAAATGTCAGTCATTTCGCCACATTGTAGTTTGCTGTGAGATACCGTGTATTTTGTTTTGGACACTTTGCGGGCTTTTCGTTTGGAAGCGCAAATGCAAATGCAAATGTAGTGAACATAGCACACACATTAGTTGAACATAAAATTCAAAAAAATACTAAACAATAACTAAACAAAATGTGGTAATCTTTTATTTGAATCCGCACATTTTATGAGAATTTGGCGAAAAGTTTCTTTTTTCATTTTTGAAAATTTTTTGTCTTGGAGACAAATGTCCATGAATTATAAAGTCGGAAAAACTTTTTACGCGCGATAGCGATGGCAGGTATGACGTACCTAGAATTCAATAATTGAACCTTAAACGACTGAAAAATTTGATTCTCGTTAATCATACAAATTACCTGTGCAACTAGAAAACTGTCCCATTCTGTTTCTCCTAGATGAAGTTTTGGAGGATGAGCTTTGACATTTGTTCTTAGAAACCTCAAAAACCGATCGGATGCTCACCCCGTACAATTTTGCATTCACAGTTTTTATTTTTCTAGAAACTAGAAATGTTTCCTTATTTAGCTTGTGGGCATTATACCCCGAGTTTTTAAATTCTATACAAGTTGTGCACAGCAATATGTATAAACCACTGTTTAGAATTATGGCGCTATAGTCTGTAGAAAAGATTAGACAAGCCTGTCGAATAATTTCTACCTAAAGGATTCGGCAGGGAATTGGAAAATGAAAAAAAACCCTCACTTCTCAATTTTCTAAACTCGCTAACACCTACCAGATTCGAACCCACCACCACTCGAAAGAACTCACTTACCTTGACACTTACTCCACACTATCTTTGACTGTCTTCAGTTAGCAAAATACCGAGTGTTATTTCTCATTCAAATGTAACTTATCGAATCGGAAAATATTGATATAGATTTGACTCCGTTGTCCATTGAATTTTAATTGATACCTCAAGCGATCAGAATTTGAGCATTTGAGTATATTACGAGCAAGATATCTAATATTGCTATACTAATGAATTTTTCTTTCTAATAAACACTAAAATTCTTTCTTAAATTCTTATCAAAAATGGTAAAAATCTTGCTAAAGATAGCAAAAAATTGAAAACAATGTTTTGGCCATAAATTCTTTTCGACTAAAAAATACTCAAAACCTTGATAAAAAGATAAAATAAAAATAAAAATATTGCTAAATGAAAAATAAAAATAAATTTACTGTTTATAAAATTCAAAAAATAAAGTATTTTCTAAGATTCATGTAATCGAATAAAGTGAATATAATTTCTTTGATTTTATAACTAAAGTCGGTGTAGTAGATTACTACCTATGCAAAACTTGAAATTAGTTGTTGCTTTTAGTAGAATTTGAAAAATATTTTCAGAAATAAATTAAAAAAAAAATCTACCTCAAATTCTGCGAAATTCCTTCGTAACACTTTTTTTGTTTTTAAAACGTGAAAATCTTCTGAAATCTTTTTTTTAAACGTCATGAAATTCCGTTAATAAGGATGAATAAGACCCNATGCAAAACTTGAAATTAGTTGTTGCTTTTAGTAGAATTTGAAAAATATTTTCAGAAATAAATTAAAAAAAAAAATCTACCTCAAATTCTGCGAAATTCCTTCGTAAAACTTTTTTTGTTCCTAAAACGTGAAAATCTTCTGAAATCTTTTTTTTAAACGTCATGAAATTCCGTTAATAAGGATGAATAAGACCCNCTAAAACGTGAAAATCTTCTGAAATCTTTTTTTTAAACGTCATGAAATTCCGTTAATAAGGATGAATAAGACCCGAAAGAACCATGTGCTTTTGTTTGTTAGCAAAATTTAAAAAAGAATCCGTAGTATAATTATTTCTGGTCAAGTTCAATTTTAGAAAAAAGTGTTTCGAACTTATACCAATAGCAACAATACTGATTAATTTTTTTTTACAGTTTGGTCAATGTACTTTTTCTCCAGATAACGATTGGAGAAGTATAAACAATGTAATGCCACATGCGGAGAATGTCTTTGAATTTGTCTAATTTGTTCTACATAAAAAATCATTGACAGTTTCTGTAGAATTGATTCTGACAGGTTGGCTCAGTATATAATATTTTATGAATAGAGTTTGCTGAATTTTCTCTAGTGGTTTCCCTTAGACAGAATGTGCCTAATTGATTGTACATGATAAGTTTAATACGTATATCTATGTATGACCTATGCCTAATGAGATAGAATCGATTAGTCAGGAATCATTTTAGACAGGATTTCTACAGAATTTAAAAACTCGGTACCGCTTCCAACTTATTCGTAACACTCGTTAACTAATGTTTAATATTATTAATAATCGTGTCAATTTTTGTACTTTTCAGTGATCAGGTACACTCATCTAAGCTTGCCGAACTTATTTTCCATTAATTGACGAAATAAGTTGTTAAAATTTTTTTTAGTTTAAAAAGAAATAGCAAATAGTCGAAGCTACAGAAGAAAAATTTGTATTACATATTTAATTAAAAAGTGTGGCATGTTTAATACCTAAACAACTCCAAAGCAAAGCCTGAGAAGTATTCAAAACAAAATACAAGGTGTTCCATAGCAAACTACAATGTGGCGAGGTGACTGGCTTTTAGGGTTCTAGCGTAGTTTTGGCCCGCACTCTTTACTGACGAAAGTTCGAAAGTTAAAGATGATTCCATGTTCGAAAGTTTGAACATGGAATCATCTACAGTTTCGGAAACATCCTGCAAAACGAGAGAGANAGATGATTCCATGTTCGAAAGTTTGAACATGGAATCATCTACAGTTTCGGAAACATCCTGCAAAACGAGAGAGACGAATTTTTTTAATCATGTCCCTGTGGCTACTACAAAAAAAAGTTATGATTTTTTGGCCATTCATTTAAGATGTCATTTGATACATCGTNAAAAGTGTGGCATGTTTAATACCTAAACAACTCCAAAGCAAAGCCTGAGAAGTATTCAAAACAAAATACAAGGTGTTCCATAGCAAACTACAATGTGGCGAGGTGACTGGCTTTTAGGGTTCTAGCGTAGTTTTGGCCCGCACTCTTTACTGACGAAAGTTCGAAAGTTAAAGATGATTCCATGTTCGAAAGTTTGAACATGGAATCATCTACAGTTTCGGAAACATCCTGCAAAACGAGAGAGAAGAATTTTTTTAATCATGTCCCTGTGGCTACTACAAAAAAAAGTTATGATTTTTTGGCCATTCATTTAAGATGTCATTTGATACATCGCCACAACTAAATGTTCTAAATTCTTCATTTTCAAAAAATCTTAACTTTAATTGTCGTGGTCGCAGAGATTTGCTTTATAAATTTCTCATCTCTGCTTCTAGATGAGCTTTCTGATACTCAGCATATCCTCACTAAAATATTTTCCCTGCAATTATGATTTGGTTTTTTTTTGGTTCACCATTTGAAGTAACATATCAAAGTGAATATCAACAGTACTAACCTTTATCTTGCTTAACATCAAAATCGATTTTGATTCAATTCAATCTATATTTGTTTTTGAAATAAAAGCCGAAATGAAATTGACTGACAAACGTTTTGAGAAATTGTTGCATTTCTGCATTACTACAATAATTGAGAAGTGAAGGATTTTGATAACCTTGAAGACGTCTCAAAGTTTTTTGCATACCCCAAGCTCCAACCATCGCCAAGCCTCCAACAAGTCGTGCACAATTCGTCTGTACGTTTATTTACACAATACAATAAANTCGCCAAGCCTCCAACAAGTCGTGCACAATTCGTCTGTACGTTTATTTACACAATACAATAAATAAATAAATTTAAAACAACAAAAAGTATGATTGTCAAGAAAAGGTACTAATTTTTGATAAAAATTTTACTTTCTCTAAAATATATGCCAATTTCTAATAAGTAATTTTTATTAAATTTATCATCACATATTAATTAATTTTTGCCGTTCATGGATAATTAAGTTGTCTGCTACAGATATTGCGTTTTCTAACATTTCTACCTAGTAGAATCAACTCTCTGAGAATATTGTTCAGTTCAAACTTTTTTTCAAAAATGATGTGGTTCCGTTAAAGTTGATGCCAATGGTTTTGTTGGTGTAAATATTTGCACAAAAAATATATTTAAAGTAAGCGACGAATAGAATATAGCGTTGTAGAAAATACTTCCAACTTGAATCAAACTTATAGCGCGTATGCGTACTACTCCATTTTGCAATCGCAAAAAAAATTCACTTACGTGCAAATGAATACAAATTTACAGTTATTCTTTTCATATGCGCTGACCTCAAATTCAAAAAAATGTTTCGGCATTTGGTCAATTTGTGAAACGTTGGCAAATTTTTGTATCCAATTTCATGGAAGATTGACCAAATTAATTAGAATTAATTGTAATAAATAATATCAGAATCTCTAATACTAATCAGATTGCACATATCACTACAAATTAATACTTAAAATTAGTAAGCTTTTTCCAGACCTCATGTCAATATATGCATGTATTCATTTTGCTAATTCGCCTTAAATCTGATTTACTAAATCTGGAATCAGCTAAACGCGTATACTAAATTTTAGAATTAAATAATTGATTAAATAATTCCGTCCTTGATATATGATTCATTGGGAATACAGTGAACGCCGGATAAGCTGATTTAAAATAACATATTTGGTTCGAGAGTTAGCCGAGGATCGAATTACACTATCGAACAAAACTATTTCAATAAATTCGGAAAAATGAGATTTTGTGAAACTGAGCCTGGTTTTTTGCAAATTAAACAGCTATTGATATTTATAATGTTAAGTTTCAAATTAAGTCTCTTATCCAATTATAATTATTTATCTCATGCAGATGCTATTTAGATAAATAATTTATTAGTAATCCATCTCTTTCGATGACGTTCGGTAGTCAATTTATATTAAAATTAGTTTTGTATAAATAATGGTCCCAAATTCATACCCAATCAGTATCATTCCTATCTTTAGCGAGTTCAGTAAGCAAGTCAAAATTCGTAAGAGACAGCAAAAAATATGAAATTAATTATAGTTATCTTGATTGTTGCTGTGGTTAACATCAATGGTTCATCAGGTAAACACATCGGNAATATGAAATTAATTATAGTTATCTTGATTGTTGCTGTGGTTAACATCAATGGTTCATCAGGTAAACACATCGGAAGTGTCGGAAGAATTCTATGTAGCATAAGTGTTTAAATNGTTAACATCAATGGTTCATCAGGTAAACACATCGGAAGTGTCGGAAGAATTCTATGTAGCATAAGTGTTTAAATACGAGAAAACTCATACTCTCACAGTAGCTAATCGAGGCTTTGATTCCCTGACAATAAAACGTATGCGTTAAAATCTCAACTGTAAATTTAAGAAACCCATGCATGGTTCTGTGTCTTGATATACGCAGGCTGCTTTAGAATTAAATTGAATATGAAGTCGATTCTAAGTGGTTAAATTGCTCCATGATGTATGTAACCAATGCCCTCAGGGCGACAAAATGAGGTTTATTGTTCAATCTCCGGATTAAAATTTTGATGCAACGTCTTACTTCAAAAAATTTATCCAATAATATGAAATAAATTTGTCGGGATACTATAACTTTAGATAGGTTGATTTTTTCTTTAATTCAATATTTATTTTATTTTCCCACGAGCTTGAAATGCATCCTAATTTTATGAAATGATAAACTTTACACCCTTGCCATAATACATAATCAAGCTGTTGTTCTAATCAAAATGGCCACTATTTTCCGAAAATTGAGGAATTAATATGTATAAGATTAAAATTACACTTTCACACAAATTTTTAGAGCTAGATTAATTTATAGCTGATGACGGAATATAGACAATGAATACGTGTTCTAAATTAATCAATTTTGACATTTTTAGGTTGACTTTAATTTGTTTTTGATTCAATAGTTGCTCTTTAGACTGCAAGGTATGGTCTTACAAATGTTTGTCGAAAAACAATTTAATTTTTTCAATTTTCTTGGTTTAATTTTTTTCACCTCATAAACTGTGAAGATTTTCAAAGTTGTCAGTAGAATAACAAAAAATTTTTTTGCCGGTTGAATTTAAATCATAGAAATCATCATAGCCAAAGTAAAGTATATGGAATATATAACAGAAGCATTTCTCTACACAAAAACTATATGCGCCGGAGGCTGAATAGTGACGCACTTTTTGACGAATTTCGACAATAGTACTAGGTGTGCTACAATTCATCTCCGAGTATAAACTCGATTTCAAATAAAATAATCAAGTAATAAATGAAGTTTTGTTAAATAAAAACTGGAATTAATAAAATTAAATATATGATTTACAAATGTAATTATTCTGAATTCCGTTTTTTCAATATAGTACGGACTGCACCACTCGCAAGATTTGAAGCCTATTGGTCTGCTCTTTTAAGATATGTAAGAATTCACATCCTTTTGATAGAAACTTTGAAGATTGGAGAAATAGCTGCAGAAGATAAAATTCATCCCAATGTCAGTGATAAACTTGTCGAAAAACTACAGATACCTTATCAGAAGGCAAATTCCGGTTTAGAACGCCTGTGTAACAATTTGTCTCATCGAACATCAGCTGTTTATCTAGTGAGTTCTGAACTTGACAAATTTCGAATAATAATGACAGATTATTGGATAAGTGTCCAAGAAGATTTGGCACAGTTGACCCCATCAATCCGTGAAAAAGTCATTGTCTTCATGGAATCCCGACACGATGTAATTGACCGACATGCCCAGCGACTTATCTACACTTTAAGTAATGTATTTCCGTGAAAATAAAATACCCAATAATTATAAAAATACTGCTGGGATATGTTCCCACCTCTTAATCATTACTACGATGTCATTTATTTTGCTTTTTTTTTNTTATAAAAATACTGCTGGGATATGTTCCCACCTCTTAATCATTACTACGATGTCATTTATTTTGCTTTTTTTTTCATTTTAATCATACCACAGTTAGCACGAGTATTTTGTAAGAGGGAGTCCGTCGTCTACACAAAAATGTTCAGAAACCATGAAAAGTGGGTAAAGATCACTTTCTCATCCGACAGAATATAAAAATNTTATAAAAATACTGCTGGGATATGTTCCCACCTCTTAATCATTACTACGATGTCATTTATTTTGCTTTTTTTTTTTCATTTTAATCATACCACAGTTAGCGCGAGTATTTTGTAAGAGGGAGTCCGTTGTCTACACAAAAATGTTCAGAAACCATGAAAAGTGGGTAAAGATCACTTTCTCATCCGACAGAATATAAAAATAAAACGCTCATTTGTCAGAAAATGGAAAATTGAAATGAAACGTTGACTGGATTTAAGAATATGTGTTAGATTGACTTATAACGAAAAACATTCACACATGAGTTTGACCGACTGGCGCATATTTTAAAATTAACTTTTTATTTTAGTGAAAATAACAGAAAGATAATCTAACAACGGTGCATAAATCCCACGAAGCGCTGACATATCTACACTGGAATTAAGGTAGAGTTGCACTCCTTGACATATCAAAATTACATCGAATTTCACATCACATGTTACATAACTCAACATTCGAATCAACCAGCTGATATAGTTCTCAAGCTCAACGTACCCCATACATACCTTTTCAACTATTTTACTTTCACTCAACTTAATGCCACATTGTTGTCATCAACTTTCTATGATCTTGCGTTTTTCGGTCAAACCTTCGAATATTCAATTCAATTGAAAATGTAATTTCATTTGCAAAGTTTACAAATAAGAAGTATAAAATTGAAGATATATCTTACGTTTACTTTCCTTGTCGTTTATGTTCGACAAAAAACTATCTGCATGAACAATTCAACTTAGTGTTCCGCAAAGCTCGGCAAATCTAGGGAGCCAGAGCCGAACGGCTCATGAGCTGTGGTTCATGACTTCTTTTTCAACTCAGCTGTGCCTTATTAAGGTTTTTGATTTTTTACTAAGCCGACTCAATTGCAAATTTTTGTACTGCGGCAAAGTAAGCCGGTCTGATGAACCGGACTCAGAGCCGCATAAAAAAAATTCAAGATCAGATGATTTACAAAATGAACTTTATTGAGAAAATGCGACATTTGTTAATTACCGAATATATTTTCGTAATAAAATTGGATATCCATCTTCGTAACTGGCCTTNGAAAATGCGACATTTGTTAATTACCGAATATATTTTCGTAATAAAATTGGATATCCATCTTCGTAACTGGCCTTGCCTGTTGAATTTTCCCACCCTTTTGAGATCGTACAGATTATCTGAGAATCTTTCATGTTCAATGTACTTAAGTTTATTCTAACTTCACAAAACGTAGCATTTTTTTCTTGCAGCAAGTGATTTGCTTGGCAGTAAACTTTTCGTAGAATGATAATAAAATAAAAATATAAGTAATAGACAAATTCTGACACAATGTATCAATTGGTTTTTGTTAAAGTTTTCATTTCTGCGGTTGATTAAAAAATTTCTAATCATTCGTCATTGGCTTCCTCGTAGCCATTAAAGTAATATCATGGTCGAAAATAAAGGTTAAAAAATCAGTTGTAATAGGCTCTTAACCCCNTGATTTGCTTGGCAGTAAACTTTTCGTAGAATGATAATAAAATAAAAATATAAGTAATAGACAAATTCTGACACCATGTATCAATTGCTTTTTGTTAAAGTTTTCATTTCTGCGGTTGATTTAAAAATTTCTAATCATTCGTCATTGGCTTACTCGTAGCCATTAAAGTAATATCATGGTCGAAAATAAAGGTTAAAAAATCAGTTGTAATAGGCTCTTAACCCCTCCTACTTTATGCATAAAACTAATCGAAATTGTACAAAAAGAAAGACTACTGTGTAAATATTGTGACGAATGCAAAAATAGTCTATAGGAAATTGCACACGTTTCCAGTTTATTTGTTATTTTTATTTTATAGTTAAGATTTTATTCATAATCAGATATTATGAAACAGAAATTTCTATTATTATTCTCTTTTTCTTAGTGATGGTTACTTTGTGGTTCGCAATTATGTATGATTCCTAGTATAAATATGGATATCGTTATGTGTGGGTATCAGTCATCAGTTGCCCAGTATTCCTCTCAGAAATGAGGCGAAAGTTCAAGTCCGTCTGGGCCGGAGGATTTTTTAACAATAACGTTGTTTTATTTAAAGGTAAATTTATCATTGCATTAAGCAACTTTGAGCTGAGTAGAGTTTTTTATTTAGAGTTCTTCTCTGTCGATTAGAGTTTTGTTGTTTTTGTTGGTCAGTAGTCGGCCAATTAGACAGAGGTTGAATTGGAGCGGGAAAGGCTCCAATTCAAAGTAAAGTTGTTTTTATTAACTTTAACTTATTTTTCCTTAAATTGATTTTAAAATAAAATTTATGGATGCATTCTGATTGCTGGAGTCAACTCCAAAGTATCAGGAAGTCAATGTTATGGCTCCTGATTGGGCTCCAATTTTCTAAGAGACATACCCAGTACTATCAGCGTCACCTAGCGTTTACTCGCTGCAAATTGGAGCCACGGAGAACACTAATGAAAATAAAAGTGTCAAATTTACAATTAGATTTACAACTACTCTCTACATGGAGCCGACTAACCATCGTAGTGATCGATTACTTGTAATTGTGTATTCAACAATTAGTTTGTAATTGTGTATTCAACAATTACTTGTAATTGTGTATTCAACAATTACTTTCGTTTCAATTACATAGTATTTCCACTTTGATAAATATATTTAACCAGTCTAGGGTTGCCCGCTCACACATTTTCCTATTCTGTCGTTTAGGTTAAGCGGTGTGCTATGGTTACCGATTTCGAATTGGTGACATTCCTTGAGTTAGACTAACAATATAACACTGGTACAAGAATACTTTGGACTAGGCCTCAATTGGGAATGGTTGTAAACAGTGTATATATTAATTAATTTGAATTACAAGTATGAATTAGGCTTTAGGTGATATTTAAAAATCCGTCAAACCTCTTCAAACATTTAAACAATCTCAGAGGTATTTAAGAATGTTCATCCAATCCAGTGATGGAGACATTCCATTCTTGCATTTGTATACTCGTATCTTCACCGTACCTTGTTCTCGGTGTAAAATGGAGTAAAATCGCAGATTTTAATTCAAGTATTCAGTATTTTTTAGGGACATTTATATTTATATTGTTTGTGTCACTGTAGGGAAAATCCTGATGGCATTCCACCGATCATAATACAGTAAAGTTCGGCTATAGTGACTCCGGCTATAATAGAACTCCGGCTATAATAGAACTCCGGCTATAGCAAACCACACTGTCCGGTCCCTGCCAAGCAAATGGAAGATTATGTGTTAAGTGGTCCGGCTATAATGAAATCGGTTATACTGAACTTCCGGCCTTTATGAACCAAGCCTACCGGTCCCGAGAGTCATTTTCTCCGGTTATAGTGAAATATGTCTGAATTCCGTAATGAGACCATTTGCTACTACTGTTCCTTATACTTCTATGCCTGCCCATCTATGCACCGGACTTGCTTGTTAACCTATGAGTGAATTTTAGTTTATTAAGTAAATTACTAATTCACAATGTCAAAATCAGTCCAAAAGCGCACTGCGTTGTCCTTAAACGATAAATTCGATATCATTGCTCCACTTGTCTTCCAACACACCTCGCCAAAAGTTATGTGAGAAATATAAGATTGGAAACTCTACAATTTCTCTTATTTTGAAATCAAAATCTAAAATTGAAGAAGACTTCCAAAGATTTTGTGGTGTAAGTTAATAATAAAAGTGTTGAAATATAATTAGGTTACATTTAAGCAATTAGCTAAAATTCAAATATCAAATTCTTAGAATATAAAACGCCAACGCCGATGTAACTATCCAAAGTTGGATTCTGCGCTCATCAAATGGTCTCAAGCAAATCCCCATTACCCAGTGCTTCTCTAAATCGGCTTAGCTGAATTTATAGTGAAATATTTGGATATAATGAACAATTATTAAATTGAAGTGTCCGTTCACTATACGGATATAATGAACTCCGGCTATACTGAACAATTTTGCCGGTCCCAACAGATTCAATATAACCGAACTTTACTGTACTTACTAGGAATATATCTGCAAGTTTGGAAAAGTTGGTTGGTAAATGAGCTTCAGTATTTGTATTTCTCATGTACTTGATTGGTATTGCCGAATTAGTAAGTTGAGAAAAAAGAGAAAATACAATTTACCCTATTTGTGATCGGTAACTCAACTCATTGACTGAATTTTTCTCGGTCTAGTAGAACTCGGTAAAAGTTGGTTAACTCTCAAATATAAACTTTTGCCATTTACCACATTGAAGGGTATAGCTCTAATCTTGATAATGATTTTCTTCTGAAACGGAATGCCAATTTGCATTAAAAATTGAAAATCCGTCATAGGCTGGCCCGATAACACAATTTCTCATTGCGTTGTTCGAATTAAGCGGTTACCTATCTTAGATCGGTGCCATTCCTCGAGCTACACTAACAATCCAGCACTGGTATAAATATTGTTTCTATTGGTTTTTAAGTTCTTAAGCACTTTGACTAGGCCTGGAGGTAGACTGCCCATATCTTCGTAACTATGCATCTGGTCCTATACCATATACAAAGATGCCGATAAAGTTTTCACGACATAGTAAGATAAATGTCAATAGCTCTTCTTAAAGTTGACAGTTGCCCGTTGTATCAAAAAAAAATTAAAAAAAATGTATCTTACCCGTATTTCGGTTTCTTCAACGTCATTTTTTCGTTTTTAGGACAACTTCCACAATTTTATTCATAATACACNATTAAAAAAATGCATCTTACCCGTATTTCGGTTTCTTCAACTTCATTTTTTCGTTTTTAGGACAACTTCCACAATTTTATTCATAATACACTTTCTTTTATTTCCAATAGAAAATNGTTTTCACGACATAGTAAGATAAATGTCAATAGCTCTTCTTAAAGTTGACAGTTGCCCGTTGTATCAAAAAAAAATTAAAAAAAATGTATCTTACCCGTATTTCGGTTTCTTCAACGTCATTTTTTCGTTTTTAGGACAACTTCCACAATTTTATTCATAATACACTTTCTTTTATTTCCAATAGAAAATGAAGAGAAAAACCCATGTCACAAAACTTTCTCAAATGTTTCTTAGATTTCTTAGACAAAACTATTATATATATTTAATTTTCTTGTAATTTCAAAACTTTTTCATTCATTTTTGCAAGAATTGACTAACCAGCTAAAGTGTAGCTCGATTTACATCTTCGTATCAATCTACAACTAATTAGTAAGTTCTAGACTTACTAAATTACAATTTTTTACAAACTTGTTAATAATATTTCCGATTTGAATTGTGAGTTTCTTTATATTTTAAAAATTTAAGAAAAATGCCGAAAAAATATTGAAAGTAATCATTAGATATAAAAATAATTGTATATATTTAAATCTTACGGTTTTGCCCCTGAGTAGTACATATCACCACCAAAAAGTATACGAGGATCTCTCATTAGTTTTTCCATGTCAAATGATGAGTCAAATTCCAATACTGGTTGACCGATATAGTATCGTACAACTTCAGGTTTCTCATCAGTAGTTTGCGTTATTACAGTTGCTGAATGTGTTGACNGACCGATATAGTATCGTACAACTTCAGGTTTCTCATCAGTAGTTTGCGTTATTACAGTTGCTGAATGTGTTGACAGACATAGAAAATTTAACATCCATAAAAATGTAATGAAATTGGTGCAAATGTAATCATAAGAACCCATGTAAATCCAATGACAAAATGTAAAATAAAACTTGAAATATGTTTAGTGCAGAATTTTTAGTTACGTTTTGTTATAAACAACAAATGTAATTTTTAATAACTTTGATTAATAATGATTTCGATTTCAAATGTTGTCTTAAGTGGAAATAAGTACTAATTTACACAGTTATTCTTTACATATCCGTTCACCTCAAATTCAATAAAATATTTCGGCATTTGGTCAATTTGTAATAAATTGGCAAATTTTCGTATCCAATTTCATGGAAGATTGATCAAATTAATAAGAATTAATTATTATAAATAATATCAGAATCGCTAATACTAATCAGATTGTACAGATCACCACAAATTAATACTTAAAATTAGTTAGTTTTTTATCAGACCTTATGTCAATTTATGCATGTATTCATTTTGCTAGTTCGCATTAAATCTAATTTGCTAAATCTGGAAGCATATAGTAAATTTTAGAATTAAAAAGTTGATTAAATAATTCCGTCCTTGATGTATAATTCATTGGGAATACAGTGCACGCCGAATAAGCTGATTCTAAATAACATATTTGGTTCGAGAGTTAGCCGAGGATCGAATTATTTGTAAGCCGAGCAAGTACAACATACGGACAATAGTTAATAATAAAAAAGGTACTTTAAAAGTAAGTCCTTCTGTTTGGAATTGAATAACTTTTGTCCAAATGGTCAAATTGCTGTTACCTTTAAAGGCAACAAAGATCTAACAAACGCCCAACAATGTCCGCATTCTTCATTTAGTTCATCCAAACAAATATTGTTTTCAGTGGCATCCATGTGGAAGTCTGAAATGATTTATAAAAAAACTTGTTTTAATGACAACTTGTCAAATATCCCTAGAAAACATGTGGGTTCCAGGACGATGAACACGCAAAGGTTTTGTTGGATTTGGGAAATTAAAGTTTAGGTACCCCCAGGAGATGTTGCTTAATGTCACTTCCGAGGGAGTGAAAACATCGGTTGACATTAGACTGAGTTGACAATAGCAGATATTGTCAATTAAGTAATGATTTAAAAGATAGGTGACAAACCGAAGTTCCTTGTTTTAGCGGCACATTTTATTATACGATATGTTTTTCAATTTATTTTACTGGAGTTGAAGTTATTACCTGATTTTGGAATACTTTAAAAATAATTATGCTGATTACTTCTTAAAGTAATCAGCAATTTTTTTGCAATATGCCTGAAAAATTGTTTTTAGACAATATATTGTCAGAAACTTCCAAACAATCACTACCTTGTTTGCAAACTTCTTCACTTTCAATGTTGCTTAACATCCAAACTCTAAGTTTGTCAATCCTAACTTATGTGCCCCTCTAAGGTTGGAATACTCGCGGTTGGGATACATTCGCAATTGCTGGTGTGTCTTTTGAAAAATAAACTTTCACTTTCACGATCCATGATGTTATAAAAGATCGCATGGTAGAATAGAATAGAATAGAATAGAATGAAAATAAAATCCTTCAAACATAATTCTGAGATCCACTGCAATAAAAATTCAGAAATATGTTTGATAATTTAATTCTTAATAAATCGAAATTTTTTTGTTGGATCTTGAGACTACTGCTTTTTTTGTCATTTCTCATCATAATTTCTAACAGGTTCAGCTTCCTGCGTAANTGTTGGATCTTGAGACTACTGCTTTTTTTGTCATTTCTCATCATAATTTCTAACAGGTTCAGCTTCCTGCGTAAGTAAATTAGAAAAACTTTGCACTTAGGTTCAGTTTAATAAGCAATTTTCGTAACTGAATTCAAAGCTGTAGCTTCGCGAATGAACGATTAGGCAGAAAGTGAGTAGGCACGAGTAAGTCAAGCTATAGAACATGGATCATCATAGTTTAGATGAGCCGTAAAAATAATACCCATTCTAAATAAACAGTTGCTTTTTAGCAAATTCAAACTCGTATATGGTGTGTTATAATAAAATTCATGGCTCTTTTGCAATGGAGCCGGGCTCATGAGCCGTAGAATAATTCGAACGACCCGAGAGCCTCCGGTTCAAAACCACGACTCAACGGTTCTCAGATTTTTAAAGAGCTGAGTTGAGTTTGAGTCTTCATGAATACTCACTGGAAACAAAAGAGCCTGAAACCTGCGGCATACTAATTCAACACAAAAGGCAAAATTATTTCAAAATACCATACATTTCCTCGCATNAGCCTGAAACCTGCGGCATACTAATTCAACACAAAAGGCAAAATTATTTCAAAATACCATACATTTCCTCGCATCTGTAAAATGTTAAGACTTTCCTCGTAATGCATAAATGAAATTTTCCCTTGTGCGCTTCTGGTACGTTTCTCGAATTTAAGTAGAAATTTCATAAAATCTTTCCCCAGTTTATTCTATTCATCCTTGACATTTAGAGCTGATATCNAGCCTGAAACCTGCGGCATACTAATTCAACACAAAAGGCAAAATTATTTCAAAATACCATACATTTCCTCGCATTTGTAAAATGTTAAGACTTTCCTCGTAATGCATAAATGAAATTTTCCCTTGTGCACTTCTGGTACGTTTCTTGAATTTAAGTAGAAATTTCATAAAATCTTTCCCCAGTTTATTCTATTCATCCTTGACATTTAGAGCTGATATCATAAATTTGTTTTTCATATTTCACACAACATGACCATCACATGCATTTTATTAATATCCTTACTTGGATTGTATACTTTCTCTACTACATTCATCCAAGACAAGCCTCTAGCCACTTTATCATTGTAATTCTCCTCTCNTAGCCACTTTATCATTGTAATGTTTTTCTGTATAGAAGGAAATTCCTGTACAAGGAGGATAAGTGCACAATCATCTGCCAATTTCTTACAACTGATTATTTTACACTAAATACTGTAAAGCGCAAAAATTTTTTTTATTCTCAATCAAAAACTGGGAAATGGTTATGCTTTTACAAATTTCATAGGGTAGGAGAAAAGTAGCTAACAGGTTAGGTCATACTCTTGTTAAAAATTTAAATTTTCGACTTAAGAAAAATTGCAAACTAAACAAAGTGTAAACAACTTTTTGTCAAAAATAAGTAAAAAATATTACTAACTTTATCAAGTTTGCGTTAAAAACCATAAAAAAATCTCCGCTCTATTTCAACTTTGCATAATTTTTCGGTGTAGTATCAGACAAGCCGAGAGTTGAATGACACCCATCATCTGGCTAAAAAATTACTATATTTACAAATAAGTCGGAGTAAGTGTCTTAACATGTTAGAAAGCATTTTTTCTAGCATCCTTCGCGTTTTCCAAAAATTAAAAAAAACGGTTTCCTCATATAACGATTATTCTCCCAAGTATGCATATTAGCATAACGTTGCCTTATAATACATTCAAATAAGAAGGCGGAATTTTTGTAAAAAGATTTTGTCGAAAATCAAAAATTGATTGTATAACAAACACTTTNGTTGAATGACACCCATCATCTGGCTAAAAAATTACTATATTTACAAATAAGTCGGAGTAAGTGTCTTAACATGTCAGAAAGCATTTTTTCTAGCATCCTTCGCGTTTTCCAAAAATTAAAAAAAAACGGTTTCCTCATATAACGATTATTCTCCCAAGTATGCATATTAGCATAACGTTGCCTTATAATACAATCAAATAAGAAGGCGGAATTTTTGTAAAAAGATTTTGTCGAAAATCAAAAATTGATTGTATAACAAACACTTTCACGCATTATATACTGCCAAGTTACTAAAAGTTGTNTCACGCATTATATACTGCCAAGTTACTAAAAGTTGTATCAAAAAAGAAATTAAAATAAAGGCTGTTTACCCATATTTCGGTTTCTTCAACTTTATTTTTCCGTTTTTAGGACAACTTCCACAATTTTATTCATAATACACTTTCTTTTATTTCTAATAGAAAATGAAGAAAGAAACCCATGTCACAAAACTTTCTCAAATATTCAAATATTCTCAAATGTTTCTTAGATTTCTTAGACAAAGCTATTATATATATTTAATTTCCTTGTAATCTCAAAACTTTTAAATTCATTTTTGCAAGAATTGACTATCCTACTAAATTGAGTAAGAAATATACAATCATCAACTTTCGTTTCTTGAGTCTCCTGCAGCTCGTTTTACATCTCCACATCAATCTGCAACTAGCCAGTAAGTTCTATACTTACTAATTACATTTTTTTTTACAAAGGTGTTAATTCCTTTTTCCGATTTGAATTGTGATTTTCTTCATATTCCCAAAACCTATATGAAATGCCGAAAAAAAATCGAAAGTAATCATTAGATATAAAAACAATTGTATATATTTAAATCTTACGGTTTTGCGCCTGAGTAGTAGATATCACCATCAAAAAGTATACGAGGATCTCTCATTTGCTTTTCCATATCAAATGATGAGTCAAATTCCAATACTGGTTGACTGATATAGTATCGTACAACTTCAGGTTTCTCATCAGTAGTTTGCGTTATTATAGATGCTGAATGTGTTGACAGACTTAGAAAATTCAACATCCACAAAAATGTAATGAAATTGGTACAAATGTGATCATACGGACCCATGTAAATCCGATGACAAAATGTTAAATAAAANAAAAATGTAATGAAATTGGTACAAATGTGATCATACGGACCCATGTAAATCCGATGACAAAATGTTAAATAAAAGTTGAAATATGTTTTGTGAAGAATTTTTAGTTACTTTTTCTTACAACACCAAATGTGATTTCTGATAACTGATTTCAACTGTTGTCTTAAGGATCTTACCTAGCTATTTTATAATTTTTCGTCAAGGNAAAAATGTAATGAAATTGGTACAAATGTGATCATACGGACCCATGTAAATCCGATGACAAAATGTTAAATAAAATTTGAAATATGTTTTGTGAAGAATTTTTAGTTACTTTTTCTTACAACACCAAACGTGATTTCTGATAACTGATTTCAACTGTTGTCTTAAGGATCTTACCTAGCTATTTTATAATTTTTCGTCAAGGNTGTGATTTCTGATAACTGATTTCAACTGTTGTCTTAAGGATCTTACCTAGCTATTTTATAATTTTTCGTCAAGGCTGTGTAAATAAACTGAATATTGAAGTAGCTCATATCATATAATATATATTTCAGTCATTCAGCTAAATTTTTTTTGTATGAAAAATTCATTGTCACCTTCACAAGTCTATTTGTTCTTTGTATGTGAAAGGGAAAAGATTATCATAACATAATTAATAAAACAAACATTTATTCATTAAATGTGGAAGAGTACAATGAGACAAATTGCGATTGAGAAATACACGTAATAAGTAAGTAATGAATTAATTCCTTCTACTTAATGACGGTGCAAAATTTTTGTCACAGTTGCAAAGACAAGGATAAAACTAGCTCATGGTTTATGGTAATTTAAAAATATTTTTAAATATTAACTTGTTCAGTATAGTACACTTTCGAGTTCAGTATAGTATATTGAGTTTCATGCATTGTAGTTTATAATACAAAAATCATCTTTAGCTTGGCGAAGTTAGCATAATGAAATGAGCAAATTAAAACAATGAGTAAAGTGTTGTTAACTAACACACCAAATCAACAGCTTTTAGTGTAGTCTAGTATATAGAGATAGTAATAGATAGGAAAAGCTCGTCAGAGAGAATGAGCCCAAAAAGCTATAATCTCTCTTCGTGATTGGTTAACATTACCAACTCCCATCTAATCTCTCTTCGTGATTGGTCCTCTTGTATAATCTTTCTTGGTGATTGGTCCTCAGAAAACCACATACCTTCTGTAGAGTTTTTCCAATGTATTACTATCTCTCATCTATGATTGATATGGTAGAAGTGTAATCATCTCCTTACCGTGTCACAAACCTATTGACAATAGAGCTTTCGTGCTTCTCTGAGATACATGAAGCTAAAAAGTTATAATTTTTTGTAGCTTTTGCAAAAACTTAATTTTTTGNTTCGTGCTTCTCTGAGATACATGAAGCTAAAAAGTTATAATTTTTTGTAGCTTTTGCAAAAACTTAATTTTTTGAAATNTCTCTGAGATACATGAAGCTAAAAAGTTATAATTTTTTGTAGCTTTTGCAAAAACTTAATTTTTTGTGAAACAATAAACTAATAAATTAACAATAATCTGCACCGCAAAAACAATGTGAGAAAAAGTTTCATGTTTCTAGATTATGCTACAATTTTTGGAAACTTTTACTAGATATGGATCCAAATTTTTCAGCACCAAAGGCCCACTACGACTTCTTCGGTGTGAGTGGGAAGTTAAAATTTGGCATTAATTTCAGCAACATTTATTTTTTACTACAATAAACCAAACGGAATAGAATTTGCACTGAAACAGTTACCTGTAGTGAGAAGAGGGTAGTCAGAGATGCCTAGCTGCTCCANACCGCAAAAACAATGTGAGAAAAAGTTTCATGTTTCTAGATTATGCTACAATTTTTGGAAACTTTTACTAGATACGGATCCAAATTTTTCAGCACCAAAGGCCCACTACGACTTCTTCGGTGTGAGTGGGAAGTTAAAATTTGGCATTAATTTCAGCAACGTTTATTTTTTACTACAATAAACCGAACGGAATAGAATTTGCACTGAAACAGTTACCTGTAGTGAGAAGAGGGTAGTCAGAGATGCCTAGCTGCTCCANGAACGGAATAGAATTTGCACTGAAACAGTTACCTGTAGTGAGAAGAGGGTAGTCAGAGATGCCTAGCTGCTCCAAGTCCATTTAACTGTTATGGTAGATTTAACGACATTAGTCGAAACGCAAATTCCCGCCAAGTTATTCAGGGTTCTACTGACCTAAAAATAGTTAAAATTAAAAATTTTAAACTCAACTTAATAAAATTAAGTTAAGATTCTAATAAATGAATAAATTTGCAGATCGGGTGAATTAAATTATGTTGTTTAGAATTACTTTCGGTTCTGCATTGTCGACTCAATTGTAGGTTTACAATAATTTACTAAATTTTCATTAAAAAATTTTTTTTCCGAAACAAAATTTTTACAACAATATTCTATTGTTGCTTCATGGAGACGACTGATATGGTACAATAAAATTAACAACTGCTTTTCTTGTACGGTTCTCTTCTTGTTGCTCAAAAGCTTAAAAAACAATGTTTTCAATAAATCATAAATTCTGACCCTTTGATCCAAGTGACTTAATTAAGAAACCGTTGCAACGGTAAAACCATCCTTCGACTAAATTGTGTTATAACTTTATTTATCTACTATATGTAGCTGAAATCCATACATGTACTTAGGTTTCAATTGATTCATTCTGGCTATCATTTTGAATAATTTCGAAATAAATATTTTGAAGTTAGGTACTATTTTTGATATTTCTTATAAGTGACTATTTCTCCGCAGGCCTGACACTTAAAAGTTCACTTGAAGTGACAAAAAAATAATTTTAGGTAAAGTCAACTTTGTTTTTTCAAATAAGTGAAAAACTTTTCATTGAATATATATGAATAATAATATATATATATTAAATTTATTAAAATATACCATAATCCACATGAAAAAATAATGGTTGAGAAATCTGACGGGATTAAACAGTAAAGGTTTANTATTAAAATATACCATAATCCACATGAAAAAATAATGGTTGAGAAATCTGACGGGATTAAACAGTAAAGGTTTAAGTCATGAATTAACAATTTTTGTATTGTCAACCCTTTAAATCTTACTCAAATTTTGTTTATTACAACAATTTTATGTTTGTTTTATTGATATGCATACAATAGGGAGAGCTTTTCAATAGAAAAATTATAAGCCACCATCACTTATAATTGATTTCACTTAAAAGACAGCAGGTAAATTTTAGTTTTGTGGGATTTAAAATATTACACCTGTTCTTCAGCTTGTGTGAAAATTTGCACATCCTCAACGAAATTGGTTTTCAAACTTCTGTTACATTGTAAGAGTTCTAAATTATCTTCAGGCAAGGTGATGATTGTATTTTCAGATCAAATGTGCATTTGAACTTAATCCTCTTCGGCTACTGTAATGTTAGCTTAGTTTTTCGCTTTCTCACAAGCAATTCAATAATTATTATGGTTTACAATTGTTAAAATCAACGTTAAAATAAACTAAACCAGTTTTCTATTAGCCTTGGGTGGGATCATTGTTTTTCCACTTGGAGTAAATAAAAAAATTTTTCTTGATAATTATCAAAAAAATCGAATAATTATGAAAAAATTTTTATTTTTTTATTTTAACGAAACAATCAAAAAAATCACGAACCCTGGATAGAATGCAATAATCCGTCTTGAAATTTACAATCACGAAGAGTTTGATAAATTCTTGATGAGGTGCCCAGCTCAAATACAAGGCAAGAGTTGTTTTCGTTGTTAAGTGTGAGTGAGTTCTACCACTTACACAAGGATAAAAAGTTAAGGAAAAAAAGTGAGAAAATCACAGGTACTCTACTTCTAAAGCTTACGGTAGTTTCTACTACAGCAATGAATAAGTCTCTTTCTAATCCATCCAAGTCCATTTCGTATAATTACTAGTGTTCTCCATGACTCCGACTCCGGAGTCGGAGTCGGAGTCGACTCCTTGACTCCGACTCCGGAGTCACCCGTGGTTTGCTATGGAGTCGGAGTCGATGACTCCGGAGCAGGCATATGCAAACAAGGAGTCGGAGTCAATGACTCCGGAGTCGACTCCACACAATTGGAGTCAGCTCCAAAGAAATGTCATGCGCAGAACTCATATAGCATTACATCATAAACAGAATACACGTATATCAGTAAGGTATGATACACTAAATATTGCAGCTCTGCTGCTATGTATAGGGGCTGCTTTAATTAACAGCTCTTCTTCTTAATATAGTGTAGCTGTAATATATAGTTGCTTTGCTCCTACTTTTAGGAGCATTTTAAAATTTAAATATTTTAAATAATGGAGACATGCCGACGAAGAATCCGAGAACTCAAAATTAAAAATTGTTTACTAATTTTTAAGACTAATACGTAAGGAAGTGCCGGGACAAATGTCGGCAAGTCTTTCACAAATTAGTTTCAATTCATTGACCTCTTTCATCATAACTTCCTAACTTAATTTACTTTTTTTAGAGACTTTTGTCCTTAATTTGCCGACTTTTAGATGAATTTTGATTTTTTTAAATGGAATTCCCTTGACAACTGCTCCACCTCCCCACAAAAGTAACCGGGTAGTTCTTTATGAACATAAGAAATCCGACTTCACTGAAAAAAGTTTTGATTGTTGTTTTGTTGATACAATTTAGTTAAACCATTTTTGTTCATGAATATTTAATTTTTTTAAAGAAAAAAATTAGGACTTCGAGACATTGAGCAAAAGTTTTTCCCAGATTTTGGTGAGACAATCGACAATCTGAAAAGTTTTAACTTTGACCAGATGGGGGGTGAAAGTTTTCCAATGATTTTTTGAAGTCTCACCCCATCGGTTTGCCAGAAAATATCCAAGGTATCAAAAATACTGATAATAAGCTTGTTTCAGTGGTTTTAAGCTGAGCAAAATTTTACCATAGATATTTCGCGGCAAAATATTAAAAATGAATTTATAAAATAGGTCTAATTTTAAGAAAAATTGCTTCAAACTGAAAAGTGCAAATCAGTAACACGGTACTCATGGATAAGTCCATCGTGACATAGTCTTAACTGTTTGGGTACCAGGCTTAATAATGAACTTAACAAATAATCGAATCATAATTGTAACTATTTTTGTCATAAAATATATAGTTAAAGTTTTAGGAAACAATTAATTGAATTATGGATAATTTTTTTATGCATCAAGTTGACAACAAACATGAAATAATTACCGCTATGCTAATGTCGTATTACCGGGAGCGTAATTGCAAAGCTTCAAAATTTGATATTCTAATGATATGAATTTATTTGTACATAGAAGACAAAACACAACCATATTTATTTGAACTTATTACCGCTTTGCTAATATCGAACTGTTCGGAGCGTAATTTACAAACTCCCTAAATTTGGTGTTAATGATATGAATACATTAGTACATAGATTCAACCAAACATAAACAAATTTTTTTGAANTTTGACTCCGGAGTCAGTGCTCCGACTCCGGAGTCACTCCTTATTTTCAAGGAGTCGGAGTCAGTGACTCCGGAACCACTCCAAAATTTTTTTGCAGTCGGAGTCAGTGACTCCGACTCCGGCTAAACCCGGAGTCATAGAGAACACTAATTACTAGTGTTTCTGGAATTTCCATTGAATGAACTATTTACTGCCGAAATAAAAGCACCTCTTAATAAATCAGAAGTGTACTATTGTATATAAATACATATGCTCAAGAGTGAATACGAAAATACATAACAGAATTATCGCCGTATATATCAGGTACGTCGATACTATAAAGTTACTCTCCTTACTAAGTGTTTCAAAGCCGCTACGTGTTGTACGGGACTCTAGCCTTTCTGTCCTTGCTTTCAGTGTTCTCCCTTCGACGCTGTTCAATCTGTGAAATATTCCCGAATGTACAAGTGAATGAAATAGATTATAAATTCTGTACAGACGATCCCAATCCATTTCTCCAAAAGTCCAGAATTTTGGTTGTGACAAAAGTCTTTCTACCCCGTAGTAAAGGTCAGGAATTCTTAGTTTCTCTTGAATTCGGTAAACCAAGTGGGATAGTTCAACGGCATCGCCGATAAACACAGAACCATTGCACATTCTCAATTCTGTTTCAATCGAATCGGAATATGATAGGCAAAGCCTAATAGAATTGTGCAATTTTTCAAGAAATTTTCTCGTGGTGTTAGTCAACAAAATATTCGTACTGGATACTCTCGTAACGACGAATAAATTTTCCATTAGTTCATTGAATTCCTGCAGATAACCGTAAATACTCGGCTTAATATGTGGCATGTTCATAGCTCTTTCTGAAAACATTGGCATTAATATAATTCTGGATAGATCCGGCACAGATGCTAACGTTACAAAACCCTTTCCAAGTGATTCAGATAAAAATTTTAACTTTGTCTTAGGCATTGGTTTTGTCATTCCTGAAGTAACCTCTCCACGATACAAATTTGATAATACGATTCCTGCAAAAAGGAGGGTAGATAAGAAATACTTAAACCCAACCAATTTGTTCAATGTTTTAGATGTGGTCAAACTCTGATCTAGTACAACTTTGTACGAAAACATTATGGCACTGTCGTGTAATTTTAATTTCTTAAATAATATTGCTAAACAAAATGTGATTAAAATATACGAAACTCCACAGCCTATCCACAAGTTTAAATCAAAAGGATTCGCAAATCCAATGAGCGTTATGAATGATGTGCGACCACTGCAGCTGATAAAGTTGAAGTAAGTGCTATCCGTTGCGAACTTATACCAAAGTTTTTTCTGCCAATTTCCATTTTGTAAACTTATACTTGGCTCCACGGTTACATGGAAATGTAGGGAAAATTTCTCAGTTGTTATATTGAACTCGTTGAATAGATTTCTTTTACCATTCAATTCATTTATTATCAAATGAAGTATCTGTTGTGGAGTATCGTATTTTGAATTTTTCGCCAAAACATTTTGTTTTAAATAAGCCTTTGAATTATGCGTGTACATCGTGTTCTCGTAAATTAGAGACCCTTGCAAACGAAAATACCACGAGATTCCACAACTATTTATGATCGTAGCTTGTAACATATTGTCCAGCAAATTTTGAGTGAATTCAACGGTTACGTTTAAGATGATTTCCATTGTGGCACTGCATTGCCTATGACTAATTGAAACCTGAGTAACATTTTCTCCAATTACGTACATGTATATCGGTATGATATAGAAGATATCTCGTAATTCAATCACCTTCAAGTTTTTTCGTTGAGAAGAAGTGTAAAAGCTTATTGAGTATGTATGCCTACCATAACATAATTCGAGCGATGGCTTAGATGAGCATTCCAAAATTAATCTATAAGCGGTTTGAGCTACGCGAAACAGCTCTAGTGATTTTGGATACATGAAGAATATTGCCAAACAAACTTGCCTGCGAGAGTACCATCCTGGACGCATGTTGAACATATCAGCAGAACTTTTATACAACAAATTATTGTCTATCTTAAATATGCTAAGCGGGATACCAGTAATCATAGTGTCCGAGTCTGATCCAAACTGAAATATGTCTATGTGACAATGTCGAAAAGGCTTAATGTAACGTAAGTGGGAAATTGCTTCATTTGGCATAGCAAGGACTAATGTTGTAAAATAAAAGTGCATTAGATATGAATTATATAACGTAGACATGCTTACGAAATTAAGTCTTATTTTGTTGTGAAAAGTTCTGAAAAGGATAGAATGGTTATGTGGAAGGTTTATGCACACTGTCCACAATGTCTTTTCGTCAAGTATAAACTAGCAGGAAAACAAATTTAATTATACTCTTGTAAAAACATGATGTTAAAATAATAAGAAAACTTTTTTTTCGTGCTTTATGGTAAGAGTGTCATCGAGTAATGAATATCTTCCTTTTACACCAGAAAGTAAGATTCTATTTGAACGTAGTGTTACGTTCACTTCGATTGAACAATTAGGGTATGATTTGTAGGTAGCCCTATGTGGGATGGAAAAATATTTGTCAAACAGATGAATTGTTTTCAGCAAGGGGATAATTAATTAATATATTTTTAGGTAAATGCAGATCCAATATGTTACAGTAACATATAAGACAAATGAAAGGTTGAATACGCGCAATACACTTTAACGGTATTGATCCGTGACTATAATATATACGCTCGTGTTATGGTAAAGCATCTGCTAGGAGTAGGTACACCTTTAAAGAAGATGATTCACTCCTGATCTTCACTGTTTTATTTGCTATATTAAGCATATTATGTATAAACCGCAAAATGATTCACTCCTGATCTTCACTGGTTTATTTGTCATATTGAGCATATTATGTATAAACCGCAGCAGCACCTGTGGTTACATCACCTTACATTACCATATCTTGAAAACAAAGCTAGCTTGGATATCTAACAAACCAAGCAATGATATATTATTGGTTGAGGTAATATTTTTTCTTAAATGCAGTATCAACATCTATTGGATGAGCTGTTAGTTGGTTGTGTCGTAAAACCTTAATGTAAAGTAAGTGGGAAACTCACTTAACACAGCAAGTAAAACAGTAGTACGAAACCCCGAAAGAATTAAATTAAACTGAATAATTATTGTTGTTGGATTTAACATTTACTGAGAAATACCAAAGAGAAAATTATTTAAGTGGTTCGTGATATTCATACCAATTTCAATATCCTTCCGTGATGTGAGTACTTTTGCAAAATGTTTTCTATAATGTTTAGCTGCTGATAAATTTGATGTTAGAATATTAAGAAATTTTTTTGTGGAAGCTTTCGGGTATACGTTGAGCGTGTCATCTAATAATACATATGGATATTTTAGGATAGACCATCAGCATTTTTAGTAGAACAACACCCTAAATACCATCTTTATATTAGTACTATTGCCTAAGTTGCATGTAAAGTGTAAAAATTATTCCGAAAATTAAACGAAATTTAGTAATAATATGTGGAGAATAATTGAAATAATTTTGATTCAATCCGCAACCGATAGAATTCAGCCACGTATACCGAAATGGAAAGAATGAATACATACATGCGATCTAATACAAAGCACTATGTGCAGGATAGTCGAAATTCTTGTAAAAAAATCAACTCCGAAATTTCGATAATTTTTATTTGAAACAAGTTTGAACAATTGTGCGCAAGGTTTCTGCAAAATTTAATGCAGATTGGTTTAAACGTGTTGATTTGGTGCGCGATATAATTTTCACAAATACATAAGGATATATGGACAAAACTTTGAAGTACGTATAATCCGCCATCACCCATCCGATTACAATGCGGTTTTCATTGCCGTGTTGTAGCAACATTAAACTACTTAACCTGCTGCCACCAACTGCCACGGTGCATATTACATGAAAATAATTTGAATGAAATATGTGGAAAATATGAAAATTTGGCTGCTGTGTACAGTGCAGCCATAATTAAAGTTTTCACTACCTAATTTCGGATTATTTACGTTTGGCTAAGGAATAAGAATTCAACCGAAACAAAAATAGAGCAGTTATTAAAGAATAAACTAGAAATGCAAAATAACGCATTAAAAAAGTAAAGGTTACAATAAATGCAGCCAAGAAACTAAAGTGAGAGAAAAAGTGGTCATAATTAAAGTTTCCAGTGGTTTTAATAGTAATATTTCATGATTGTTACTAGGAATCTTTAAATATTTTGAACATATTATAATTAACTATTAAAAAATCGATAATATCAGAATTATAAGTATGGCCACTTTATTTGCTTTCACTTTAGTTTTTTGGCTGTATTTATTGTAACCTTTACTTTTTTAATGCAGAATTTTGCATTTCTAGTTTATTCTTTAATAACTGTTCTATTTCTGTTTCGGTTGAATTTTGATTTCTTAGCTAAGCGGAAATAATTTGAAATTAGGTAGTGGAAACTTTACTTATGGTTGCACTGTATATATGCTTAAAGTTGCATAAATTGCGGTAAACAGACCGAAAAGTGTTTTAAAAAATTTACGCATGAAGATGAAATTAATATTGATAAAATTTTAGAAGATGCTAGTGGAGTTACCAAAACAATGAAGTACTTGGAAGGGTTAGAACTTTCGGACGACGAATAATTGTATTTAATTTTTTAGCAATTTAGCAGTCATTCTTAATCAAACTATGCTGCTTGATGTTTGTACATCCTATTTATACGTTTATACTTTATCATAAGTACTCGAAATGATTCTTGGAAAAACAAATAATTAATGAATTTAGCTTATATGCAGCGCTGGCAAAAATGTTTGCTGCATTTATCCCAAAATATATTCTTCAAGCATTATAAAATATAATGTCGTTGCTAAAATTCACGCAAAGTCACTGTATTATCAACCAATATAAAATTTTAGTTGAGATTATCCTTTTTAAGCTTATAATGCTCTGGTTTAGTTACAGAAATACTTTTTGACAGGAATATGGGTATCCCTGCCCACGTTGCAACGTGAAGATAATACATGCGCTGATGGGGCGGTATTCCACCAACTAGTAATCGTTTGTGTGAAGTACTGATAAAGACTTTCCTTTCCTTTCGCTTTTTACAGTAAACCATTAGAAATGGAAAGTATGAATTTGAAAATGAAAACATAATCTAAACCCAAAAATGAAAAGGAAAGAAGAAAGGAAAAGAAATTCTATTTTTCACAATTTTTTTCCAAAATGTAGCACGTTTACAGAATTAATTCGTTGCTTCCTACATAGTAGGTCTTCAAATAAATGCGTTTGGTACGTCTTGGCAGGAAAAGAGATTCAATGCGATTCCGTTCCATTTGTTGTTGGGGTGCGCATATTTTAAATAAACCGATACAATGGTGGAATGATCTGCTGATGATACCAAAACTTGAATCGGACATGGATCACAATTAGTGGTGCAGTATGGAGAGAAAATCATGTCAAAACACCCCAATGACTTACGCATACAAAAATCATGAAACACACAAAGAACTTTGATGCGTGTTAACCCACGTTTGGAGCGTGATTGCAGTTTGGGGTGTGAATCACACTTCAAACTCCATTCACACCCCCAAACTTCATTCACACTTCAAACTACAGTCACACTTCAAACACCATTCACACCCCCAAACTTCATTCACACTTCAAACTACAGTCACACTTCAAACTCCATTCACACCCCAAACTGCATTCATACTTCAAACTCCATTCACACCTCAAACTCCATTCACGCTTCAAACTCCATTCACACCCCAAATACCATTCACACCCAAACTGCAATCACGCTCCAAACGTGGGTTGACACAACAATGTTGTTCGTGTGTTAGGAGTGTCGGGGGTGAATAGTGTCAGAGGTAGAGTTTAGTTACCTTTAGGTATATCCAAATGGTTACAGGTGAGTTCCCAAGCAAGTCCAAAAGTCTTCAGATGAATCCAGGTAATTATAGATGAGTCCTCAGGTAAGTCCAAGAAGTCTAGAAGAAACTTATAAGTGGATTACTTTAAATATTAATTGAAAGGTAAGTTGTAACTTAAGAAACTTTATTAGAAGTAATTAACTTCAAAGAAAGACTGAATTAAAAAGAAAGTATTAGATAATATAAAATATTTGAGAGAGAGATGTTGTCTCTTCGAGCTCCAAGAGAGCAATGACCTCTTTCTTCACCATCTTCTTCCTTCTTTATCTGAATGGACCAATTGAAACCCGTAAACAGAAAATTGTCTCCATGGCATTTCCACAGGAGTTTTGTTGTGTATTTCATGATTTTTGTTTGCATAAGTCTTTTGGTGTTTTGACATGATTCTCCCTGCATAGTGCAGTACATCTGGTTTCCTTAAGCTTCCAATATGTCAAATAAATAGATTTTAATGCATTTCCTTACGCAAATAGTTGACGGATTCTTACAAAAATGTGAATATGTGAAACAAACTGGTTAATATATTGTGGCGCGGTGATCAACTTTTACTTTTTATTCCTGATAGTTTTTATGCCCGTTTGGGTTTACTCCAGTTGGAAAGGATTCCTAATATTGGGATTGGTCTCGGGTCTCTATTCTTATCTCGTCCTGCCCGGTTCTGTTTTTTATCCAACTTTTTTTTAGTGGTGGGTCTGGTTATAAGATGCTTTCCTGTGTTCCGGGTCTTGGGATCTAAACTATCCCGGAGTAGAGTTCTGAAGGAACCTGACCAGGTGTACTGAGATAGCTCTTACGCAGCTGGAGTGTGTTCTAGAGAGAACCAAAATCTAGGCTCTGCCCGTGACTACCTAACTCATCTGGACGGATCACCGCCTGAGTTCACTAAGTGAACCGGACAGGACTCGACCAAAACTAACTCGAACAAAACTCGACTAAATTGTGTTATAACTTTATTTATCTACTATATGTAGCTGAAATCCATACATGTACTTAGGTTTCAATTGATTCATTCTGGCTATCATTTTGAATAATTTCGAAATAAATATTTTGAAGTTAAGTACTATTTTTGATATTTCTTATAAGTGACTATTTCTCCGCAGGCCTGACACTTAAAAGTTCACNTTGAAGTTAAGTACTATTTTTGATATTTCTTATAAGTGACTATTTCTCCGCAGGCCTGACACTTAAAAGTTCACTTGAAGTGACGAAAAAATAATTTTAGGTAAAGTCAACTTTGTTTTTTCAAATAAGTGAAAAACTTTTCATTGAATATATATGAATAATAATATATATATATNTAAAGTCAACTTTGTTTTTTCAAATAAGTGAAAAACTTTTCATTGAATATATATGAATAATAATATATATATATATTAAATTTATTAAAATATATCATAATCCACATGAAAAAATAATGGTTGAGAAATCTGACGGGATTAAACAGTAAAGGTTTACGTCATGAATTAACAATTTTTGTATTGTCAACCCTTTAAATCTTACTCAAATTCTGTTTATTGCAACAATTTTATGTTCGTTTTATTGATATGCATACAATAGGGAGAGCTTTTCAATAGAAAAATTATAAGCCACCATCATTTATAATTGATTTCACTTAAAAAACAGCAGGTAAATTTTAGTTTTGTGGGATTTAAAATATTTCACCTGTTCATCAGCTTGTGTGAAAATTTGCAACTCCTCAACGAAATTGGTTTTCAAACTTCTGTTACATTGTAAGAGTTCTAAATTATCTTCAGGCAAGGTGATGATTGTATTTTCAGATCAAATGTGCATTTGAACTTAATCCTCTTCCGCTACTGTAATGTTAGCTTAGTTTTTCGCTTTCTCACAAGCAATTCAATAATTATTATGGTTTACAATTGTTAAAATCAACGTTAAAATAAACTGTAAACCAGTTTAAATTAGTTAGGATAAACAAATTTGGCTTGGTATGTGAAGTGTTAATCTGTTAGGTCCTAAATTAGTCTATGATGAGAACTAATTTGAAATGCTTGGCTTAGGAGGCAAAATCCGAAAGAAGCAGAAAGAGTCGTGAGTTTGTAGAGCCAAATAGAGACGCCAAAAAAATTATTACCCGGCAAAGTTAGTTTTCTAATTACTTTATAACGAGAACGTCCTTGGAATTCTACCTTTGATATGGAAAATCCGAAAGAACCTGAAAGAAACGTGAGCTTCTATAGCAAAATAGAAGAGCTTAGAAATAGCATTACCAAGCAAAGTTAGGTTCAAAATTAATCTATGTTGAGCACTAAACTAGAAATACTTGACTTAATAGAAACTGATGATAAATATTGGGTGTAACAGAAAGTAGCATTTCGAAGCNAAAAATATTGGGTGTAACAAAAAGTAGCATTTCGAAGCCAAATAAAGACTTGTAGAAGATGAGGTAGAGCAATGTAAAGACATATGGACAAACAATTAGATAGTGTCTAAAAACAGTAGCGGAACAACTCATTTGGAACTAATTTGCACCGGATTAACTAAAAGACGGGGATTGAATTCCAGCTTTCACCCTATCAAAAAGGAAGAAAAGGAAGAAAAAGAGGCTCCGAAACAGCTTTATCNAAGAAAAGGAAGAAAAAGAGGCTCCGAAACAGCTTTATCAGTATGAGGAAGTGTTTGCATGAGAGGTCTTTTTTGTGGGGTCTAGTCTAACTCCCTTAGCGGTAGATCTGAATCCTTTACATATATGCATACTTCTATTGGACCGCTGAATGTAGATGAGCTATTGACACTTATCCTACTCTGCCTGGAAATCTGTGATTTCCAGGATGAAGAAGCTAGATTTTGTAAGGCATGGGAATCAGACTTCAGACGCCTCNAAGCAAAGTTAGGTTCAAAATTAATCTATGTTGAGCACTAAACTAGAAATACTTGACTTAATAGAAACTGATGATAAATATTGGGTGTAACAGAAAGTAGCATTTCGAAGCCAAATAAAGACTTGTAGAAGATGAGGTAGAGCAATGTAAAGGCATATGGACAAACAATTAGATAGTGTCTAAAAACAGTAGCGGAACAACTCATTTGGAACTAATTTGCACCGGATTAACTAAAAGACGGGGATTGAATTCCAGCTTTCACCCTATCAAAAAGGATGAAAAGGAAGAAAAAGAGGCTCCGAAACAGCTTTATCANATGAAAAGGAAGAAAAAGAGGCTCCGAAACAGCTTTATCAGCATGAGGAAGTGTTTGCATGAGAGGTCTTTTTTGTAGGGTCTAGTCTAACTCCCTTAGCGGTAGATCTGAATCCTTTACATATATGCATACTTCTATTGGACCGCTGAATGTAGATGAGCTATTTATTGACACTTATCCTACTCTGCTGAGAAAACATTATAGGCATATTTGCATATCATGGTATGGGTTAAGATTTCAAATTACAAATATACAGGCAGTCTGGCTCCAGGCCTAGTCAAAGTGCGTAAGCGATTGCTTCAAATTGTCATTGATTTTAAATTTTTTTAATTTTTGATCCGAATTCGGATTTAAATACGGATACTTTTTGATCGGAATAAAAATGCCACTTTATATAAGTGTCATTTTGACCAAACGCCACAAGATGAACCTGTTAATTCTAGACATTGCAAAATACAATCTGAAATATTAAAAAAAATTTTTTCAGGATTTCTTAAAATAATTTTTTAACATTTTTTACATCTTTTCTATAATTTCAAAATTATACAAATAAATTTCAAAGCTTAGTAAAGTCCGCTGTCAGCTAAGGTCTTAACACTTAAGTTATGTTAGACTGAAATGGGTATGGTGGGGATTGGGTATGGGAAATGGTTCGGGGAATTATCAAAGTGGCAGGATTAGGTCAGAGGTCAAATAATCACGGGACGTAAATTGGGAAAAAAGGGAATTCGAATTGACTGTCTTGGGAGAGATATTGATGAGACGAGGGCTGGGGAGACAGTTTTTCACCTTCCTGGAAATCTGTGATTTCCAGGATGAAGAAGCTAGATTTTGTAAGGCATGGGAATCAGACTTCAGANCATGCGGGCTTCTCAGATTCGGTATTCGGTGAAGTAACGGTGATGGATTATCAGAACTTAAATGGAAAAACGGGGATCCATGCTCACGCGCCTACCCTTCGTTTCGGCTGTCTTACGGGAGTCACGGCTGGGATTGGGACAAAAACAAAAAATAGCACTGACTTCTCAAATTCGGACTTCGGAAAATATCCGTCGCTGGATTGCTGTATGCAATGCGTGTCGACTTCTCAGATTTGAACTTCAATGNAGGACTTCGGAAAATATCCGTCGCTGGATTGCTGTATGCAATGCGTGTCGACTTCTCAGATTTGAACTTCAATGAGGATGGTGGGACTTCTGAAAATTAGAAATCAAAATCAAAAGGAAATAGAAAGTGGAGGAAGGAAGTAACATGAGGTCTGGTATCGGGAGGGGCAGGGGGGAGGTTACTGAAAATCGACATGACCAGGAATAGGGATAAAAATCTTGGACATGACCTGTTGGCGACATGCGTGTTTGCTTTGTCGTAGAATCAAAAATTTTAACTTTAATAACTGTTTTTGGACTTACGCTGGAGTTTTGCAACTCCCTGAAAACCTTAACAACTAAATAAAGTTGTTGGGTGGATGCTGGTGGCACTCGCTTGATGAAAGAGGTGGAGGTTTTCGTCTTCTCCACAGGAAACTTGACCTCGAGTTTGAAGACTCGAGGTCAGAAGTAGCGAAAAGGCTTGCCATCATCTGTTAGACTGAAATGGGTATGGGAAATGGTTCGGGGAATTATCAAAGGGGCAGGGTTAGGTCAGAGGTCAAATAATCACGGGACGTAAATTGGGAAAAAAGGGAATTCGAATTGACTGTCTTGGGAGAGATGTTGATGGGACGAGGGCTGGGAGTTTTTCACCTTCCTGGAAATCTGTGATTTCCAGGAAGAAGAAGCTAGATTTTGTAAGGCATGGGAATCAGACTTCAGACGCCTCGCGAGGGCGTCTGTCGTCTGAACAGTGGAACAGAAGGACGCGAGGGAAAGTGGAGAAAGGTCACTTTCCTTCCAACAGTTATTTTATATAAACTATACAAAGTGAGTAAATAAGGACTACCTGAATATCCTCACTCCACCGGACCTTTCTGTGTCACCCACAATAAATCGGCGTCAGAATTTTGTTTATTTTATAACATCACACTTTGTTACATTTAAAACAAGATTCATTTAGTCGAAAGTTGTTTTATCTAAATTGGAGTACCGCCGATGCTTCGACTGATTTATATCAAATATCGCTACCAGGACTCAAACGACTCATACGAGCAGCTACTTTTCAGATATAGCAATCATCCGTCTGCGGTAAATCATCAAATACGTCAAGCACGTACTTTGAAAGATATTATTGTGTGAGAAAAATTATTCCTTTTGGACCAAAAGTCTAGAAACTTACGACTAACGACGAAATTGCAGCTGCGGTCATTGCTGTAGCCAAACTAGGTTAGATTGAACCAAAGGGAGCTCAATTTACACTTCATAAGAATCTGGAGATAGAGGAGACTAAAAAATAGTCTGACTCAATATTTAGAATTATGTTCTTATGTGCTGTAGCAAATGAATCTTGGTTGAATGGTTCTTGGAAATCTTGGAAATCTTGGTTTGGTTGAATCTAACCACCTATTTAGACCCACATGCTTCGACTAGGAAACTTGCTCTTGATTGTGGTCAAGTCAATCTTCAGTGGTTAGAATTTGGCATCAGAGCGGTTTTCATATCAGTCGAAGCATCTTTCATTTAGATNTGTGCTGTAGCAAATGAATCCCCTTTGGTTGAATCTAACCACCTATTTAGACCCACATGCTTCGACTAGGAAACGTGCGCTTGATTGTGGTAAAGTCAATCTTCAGTGGTTAGAATTTGGCATCAGAGCGGTTTTCATATCAGTCGAAGCATCTTTCATTTAGATAAAAGAACTTTCGACTAAATGATTCTTTGTTTTAAATGTAACATATAGATGTTATAAAATAAACAAAATTCTGACGCCAATTTATGGTGGGTGACACAGAAAGGTCCGGTGGAGTGAGGATCTCTAGGTAGCTCTTATTAACTCACTCTGTATATTAATCATGGTATAATAATAATCATAATCGCACTGCTATTTTGATAAACCCTNTCTTATTAACTCACTCTGTATATTAATCATGGTATAATAATAATCATAATCGCACTGCTATTTTGATAAACCCTAAGTTTGCTTGTAGTTATAAATTTTTCCACCCATTTGTAAATTCTTGAAAATATCCAGGATAGATTATTTCTTCGGTAGAACAAAATTCTAAACTCGTCAATCCAGAAAATTTTGAAGCAAAAGAGGCTGTTGTATTTTAAACAAAAAACGTTGTAGACAAACAGGTTTTTAACACAAAAAAAATATCCTATTTTTGTTTGTTTAATAAAACACGTATTTTTATATTACCTAATTTTGCAGTTACCAATTTTTATTTCTAAGCGATTACTGACATTGAATTTAAATTATGTTCTAGACGTCACAAGAATATGTATTCAGTTTCATTATCAGAAATATGTTACCTAGAAATTGTTAAGCAAGTTCCCATGTTCCGTCGACGTGTAATCAAAGACTATTTATGATGAACTCAAAATGAGAGAAATTGAATATAAGTAAAAAATAGACATAGAGTCTCTTGAGGAATTTTGATATTTGAACTAGTCATATGAGCCATGACCTTTAGAATTTTACCAAAGACAATTTTTTTGTTGTAATGCGGTTANATATTTGAACTAGTCATATGAGCCATGACCTTTAGAATTTTACCAAAGACAATTTTTTTGTTGTAATGCGGTTAAATTTCTATATCCTATTTCAACACCCAAGTACATTCACTTTATCAAAGCGGACGTGAGAGATTATTATTTGCATTTTTATTCAATTCCAATTTTGTATCCATCAAATATTGTCGAATTGTTGTATTACTATTTCTAAAATCTNGATATTTGAACTAGTCATATGAGCCATGACCTTTAGAATTTTACCAAAGACAATTTTTTTGTTGTAATGCGGTTAGATTTCTATACCCTATTTCAACACCCAAGTACATTCACTTTATCAAAGCGGACGTGAGAGATTATTATTTGCATTTTTATTCAATGACAATTTTGTATCCATCAAATATTGTCGAATTGTTGTATTACTATTTCTAAAATCGAAATGTTGAAAAATCAAAGTATGATCTGCAAAAGTGTCCGAAATGAACCAATTAGTTTAGAAACAGTGCGAAAAAATTATAAACCTGGAGAAGAAAATCGAATTGTTAAAAATTTGATTATTGCCGGATTTTCCTTTATTCTACTCTTCAGTTCATTCGGTTCAGTTGTGAGTATTCAGAGTTCATTACATAGAAAGGTAAAACAAATTTAATTAAAAATTACATGAAATTATAAATAATTTTTTCTTAGTTGATATCAATTATTCTTTTTCTTTTTTAGAATGGCCTCGGGGCGTATTCTCTGGCAGCAATTTACTTATCCAGTTGTATCTCTTCATTTTTTCTTTTTTCTTTTCTACTGTCAAAATTTAAGTGCAAGGATGCAATTTTCTACTCTATTTTCCCCTACTTGGCATATGTAGCTGCACAGTTTTATCCAAATTTTGCAACATTAATCCCAACGGCAGTAATTGTTGGTATATCTGCTGGAGCTATTTGGAATTCTGTTTCTACTTAATATAAGGTTGGTTTTGATGTTGGTTGAAGAAGATCTTTTTATAGAGGTTCAATTNCTACTTGGCATATGTAGCTGCACAGTTTTATCCAAATTTTGCAACATTAATCCCAACGGCAGTAATTGTTGGTATTTCTGCTGGAGCTATTTGGAATTCTGTTTCTACTTATATAAGGTTGGTTTTGATGTTGGTTGAAGAAGATCTTTTTATAGAGGCTCAATTAAAAAAAAAGTAATTCAAATTAAGCCAACCGATTACTTGAGATATTGATAGCTATCCCAACATGGAAGCGTTGTCATGAAGTGTCTGGAGGCTCAGGTAGTATTAGTATCAGGGATATTTTACAATTTAATCTTCCATAAAGAAGAAATTAAACCGTTGTTACTAAATATAAACATGCGTTTCAACGATGCAGGATTTAACCAGATTAGAGGTCATTTGTTGAAAATAATAAATTTCTCAACTCTAAGCTTCAAACCATATGTGTCTGCGACACACTTCTAACTTAGACCAGTGGAAACCAAAATCCATATTCCAATCAAAAGTTGTTTTCAAAATTCATTACCCCTTAAGGTGCTAATTTGCAATCGAAAGCTAAATTGAACACTAGTAATTCAAATCCATAAATTTGAAAGAGCACGAAATATTTAGTAAGCTGTTCTATAGGTGCAAGTTGCTGGAAGTCAAAATCCATAAATTTTCAGTCCCTCAAAATTGATACCGAAATTTCAATTTCCATTTCGATTTCAAATGATGTAATTTTTTTTGAGTTAAATTTGATTTGAAATTTTGATTTTCACCTAAGTTACAAGCGAGTACATATAAAACCCAGCTATCAAAAAATATATAAATTTTGGTTTTTATTTGAGGAATAAAATTCATATTTTCAAGGTATTCAAAATCGAACTTAAAGTTCTTTAAGTTTTCGGTGGCTTTCTTGTTGATTTTAAATTTTGTTGAGAATACTTGATCCAAGATCTAGAAAGATGCGCATCCAAGTCAAGCCAGTTCTTATAATTTTTTTGTTAACTCTCAACGTTACAAAAGTGATGTCCAAAAAAGTATTTCCAGTTTGACCAAATTCTTTTTATTCTTGTAGGGTCTATCTCTCACGGACAGTTTCTCACTGCGGTCGTGTGTTTGGTTATGCCATACCAGTCGCTCCACAAAAATAAATTTGAGCTTAAAAGAGTGAATGGTATAAGGATAGTTGTTTGGAACAGATGTCTCTCATGATGAATAGTAGCCCATGCAATCAAAGAGAATTTATTTGGTAAACAGGGAGAGAATCCTCTAGGACGGATCCTGTAACTCAAATAATGAGTGCACTTGATGCTGGATCTGTAATTTACAGGAACTAGTGAGTTCGACGCAAGTCAATTACTTTCATTTTTAGTGAATTCCATCAACCTTACACATTGTTAGGTGTCAAAGTCCCAGCTGCTTTAGATGTATTCACTACAAAATATCAGCGAAGTAGATTTAACAGTAGCATGAGTTCACGTAATATTAGGAATTGCGGTAGTAAAATATATTTTAGCAAGTATCTAAAATAGTGATGGTAGCGAGAGCCATAATTGCACTAACAGTAGTGATAGTCGAAGTTGCTTATGTAAGTAAATGCTGCTTTCTTTTTCAAACCTGATTAACTTAACGGATTGAGAGCAATTAAATATTTTATACCTAGAATCTAGAAGAACTAATTATTATATTTCTTTACAGTCAAATTAGCCAAGAGTACAGCTATCTCACCGGTGAAGATTTTGGAACAATCTTGGCTCGATTCTTCGGACTATTTTTTGTTCTCTTTCAATCTTCAATAATTTGGGGCAATTTAATTATTATTGGCGTCTTTTCGACAGCCACTGACACCATCCACTTGTCAAATTCTACTTTAAATTCAAATGAGAGTACTTGTGGAGTGGATTTTTGCCCGGTGGCTTCTTCACAATCAAATTCGTCAAATTCAACTACTTTTTCAAATCTTCCCGATAAATCAACCCTACAAATTCTCTTTGGTGTTTACTTTGTTTGCACTGTAGTTGCCTTAATAATTATTCGACTCTGGTTGGATCCACTCTCGAGGTATAGAAAGACATCTTAATTTCAAAAATAATTTGTATTCCTAATGGTACTTTCGTTGACTCCTTGTAGATATGGAGAAGGATGTACGGAAATGAAAACGCGTGTTACAGGAAAACAATTGATTTTCGGAACAATGAAACAAATGGGAAATCCGTATCAAATTGCATTAATCCCATTCATTTTTTTCTCAACATTTCAGACTGGGTTTTATAATATTGATTTCACTGCCGTAAGCTTATGTTTGTTGAAATCTAATAATTAAGCGTATCTGATTTATAGTTCATTTGTATCCCTCTATAGGCGTTCATTACCTGTGCCTGGGGTGTACAGAATATTGGTCAAGTTATGATATGTTATGGAATCTGTTGTGTTAGTTCTTCATTGTTGTTTAGTCGAATGATCAAGTACACAGGCCGACTACCAGTCTTTTCAATCATTGTTGCCACAAATGTTACTGCCCATGTGTTGATGCTCAACTGGTCACCTGATGCTTCACAACCAATCGAATTCTTCTTAATTGCCGGCATGTTTGGAGTCAGCGAAGGTGTCATGTCACCTCAGGTTTCAGGTAAAAATTGTTGAACAAAATATTCCAATCTGTCATATCGTATTTCATGCTAAAACTTAATTTTGATTCCATACAGCATTTGCCGCTTTACTATTTGATGACAACAAACAAGCTGCATTCAATAACCTAAGATTATGGCAAGGTCTCGGATATATTGCAGCTTATGTAAATGCGACACTATTTTGCATAGAATTTAAGCTATATTTGCTAATTGCCGTCGCACTGTTTAGTTACTTATGTTACATAATTCTTGAAATTTGTTATGCAAGAAGCCTAAGGCAAAGAGACACTGTAAATGATAAGAATTAAAAATTAATTTTGTTTGTCTTAATTTCACTGCAATAAAACAATACCATATTAAATTATTTCCATCTTGGAATATTAATTTTACATAGACTTACAGGCGCTGAAGTAAAACAGCAAAATTGTCAAGTTTCAGCAATATAAAACAGTTTAAATGATGAATTTTTCTCAAATGCAAATTATCTCAAACAAAAGTGACTATTTTTCTATCAACAATAGCAATTGAAATTGCGACCGACATGGTAATCGCATGAACATCATATCTAGCTATTTTAACCGATTAAAAACACTACTACTATTCACATTTCTGATTGGAACCTAACTTATCTTATCCTAGTTAATTTTAACCCAAAAAATGAAAAAATTGCAAACACAATAAAGTTTCCGCCTACGCAAACTAGCACCGATGCTTTACTGGAAAAAATAGAAGGCTCATTATGGATAACCTTTACAATTTGTAGCAATTGAAAGATGAGACTAGAAGGAATGGTTGAAAAATGCGACTTTACTGAATTTTCATCCAACGGGAAAGTGAGATGTATGTGAAGGATATACGGAAGAATATGGTTTGGAACGATTGAACGTGTTCCATTTAAGCTATGCTCGGTTAAGTATTAAAGAATGAACAAAGTGAGATTGTTATGCACACACTCAGCAGAGCTATACCTAATTATAGATGTGAACAACCTGTATATTTGTCAGGCTGTGCAGAAAATTTTGTACAGCCATTCCCTGAGATGTCACTCTGCTTCAAAAGAAATCCGCAATTCCAACATGCCGCAAAGTTTCAATTGTCTAATTTCTTGCGTAAAATGCTAATATGAGAACGAATGTTTTCTTTGGTCTTGGTCTTTGACTGCATATCGTGTCAAAAATGAGAAGTGTACCAAAATTAAAGAACCTTCACGTCAGCTTGCATAAAGTCAAAGTTGAGTAGTAAATGAATTCCATAATTGCAACTTGCAGTTATGAAATCCGTAATTGCTACTCGCAGTTAGTCTATCATAAAATGTTAACCTTAAACTAATAATATAAACCAAGCCAATCTATAAGTAGAAATAAAATTAAAATGTAAAGATATTTCAATTTAAAATTATTTCAACTATTTTACTGCATCGTATAATCGTACTACTTGATACGGAATTGTGGCAAGCTTTCATTTGCATGTATTTTCTCAAATCATTTTACTAGTTGAATTTACTGTAAAGATCATCCATGGTGAAGCTATTTGAGTGAAGAATTTATTTTTCGGTCAATTGAATTGATTTAAGAATATTACTTGTTCACCCACTCTTACTACGCTAGTGACAATTAAAGGCCAAGTATAGAGTATGCTTTTTGTTAATAAATTTATTAAATTTATTTTTTGTGTGGTTAACCCAATATCAAAAGAGTATAACAATATAAAGTCGTTGAGAATGATGAAGACATCTATAATTTTTCTATGTTACAAAATAAAATTTCTTTTGTATTTTGTTATGAATTCATAAAGAAGGAAAAAACTGCAATTGGAGCGTTGGTATTCGATAAGCTAGGATATTCACAAAGATGAGGAACCATTAACTTTTGAAGTCCCAATCCGACCCAAACTCATCACTAAACCCATCCCAAACAAGCCCATTTCAACTCACACCCAACTCAGGCGAAATCCATGGATGTTTTGATGGGTTTGACTTTGAGTATCCATAGGTGGCAAAGGTTGCGTGTTTTTGCGACTTATCCCAGAAAATCTTATATTTTCAGGTATACTATTTTTGAAGGAAGGCGCGAAAGAGGAAATGAAACAACAATATGAAAATTAAAGAGGGTTAGTGTTTACCGATTAAGCAGGGATACCCTGACTACCTTAATATCACACACTCACCTATGTGTGATTTACCCACTTCATAAAACTTGAAGTGGGTAACTTACACATATGTGCGTGGGTGATAATAGATTAGTGTGGATATCCCTCCCTAGTACTTAATAACTCACCTTATAGTAAGTCTTGTCAAACAAAAACTACGTAAAGAAAAAACCCTTGAATCNTGATAATAGATTAGTGTGGATATCCCTCCCTAGTACTTAATAACTCACCTTATAGTAAGTCTTGTCAAACAAAAAACTACGTAAAGAAAAAAACCTTGAATTCATCCATCTAAGTACCTTGGGTTCAACAGGCGCGAATGAGCTTTCGTTGGGTTTTGTGGTGACAAAGATTATGACCAAGCTCAACCAACCCGTGCACGTTGGAAACCAGACCAACCCGTGACCATTCATTTTGATCATGGGTCGGCCCAAATCCAATGCATTATGGGTATTCATGCTTACTCACGGTTACCCAAGGGTGCTCATGACTAGATGGTAAGGGTAGTAACAGTGTCTCAGTTACTGCCAACTGATGTTAGAATACTATTTCGTTGAATTTTGCAGCATAGAAAATTTGCATATGAGACTTAAAACGTCATTTGTGAATAGACACCCTGAGGTTATTTCACTAACTTTTTGGCATTGCTTATATAAAGACTAAAAGTGGCATAAAAAATCTTCCAAAGAAGAGGTTTTGTTTCATCAGTGATTCATGGGTTTTGTTAAATACTTATAATTTCGCATACTGTTTATATTAATTTTATCACATCCAATAGTAAAGTTTAACACCTTTAAGGAAAATAAATTATAGGGTAACATATAAAATTATATATATATTTTTGTCAATTAACACAATTCAAATATGTATGAGAAACTTAGTGTCCTTGCGTGTCGTATTTTTTTTTTGCATGCAGATGGTACTTATTTTGCATTCAATTCATCCACGAATCATTTATTAATTTGAAATATTTTTGTAAGAAATACACATTGAAAAGTAATAGACTAAATTGCAAACGGAAATATTTTTGCCACAAAATGATCTTGATGTCCTTCATCTTGACGTGTTAAACACGCAAGGCAGAAAATAATTAGTCTATTTAGTTTATTCTTATTCAATGTTGTGTTATTACGGCTTGTGCACTTAGGAGAAATGGAAATTGTCAACAGTTACAATTTATTAGTGATGGTGTTTGTAATAATTGATTTTAATATTACTAGAGGGGATTACACTCAAAGTGAAGTTGAGGCACTGGGACAGGTAGTGACNCACAAAATGATCTTGATGTCCTTCATCTTGACGTGTTAAACACGCAAGGCAGAAAATAATTAGTCTATTTAGTTCATTCTTATTCAATGTTGTGTTATTACGGCTTGTGCACTTAGGAGAAATGGAAATTGTCAACGGTTACAATTTATTAGTGATGGTGTTTCTAATAATTGATTTTAATATTACTAGAGGGGATTACACTCAAAGTGAAGTTGAGGCACTGGGACAGGTAGTGACNGTAATAATTGATTTTAATATTACTAGAGGGGATTACACTCAAAGTGAAGTTGAGGCACTGGGACAGGTAGTGACACTAAATTAGTTAAAGATTCATATAATTTATAAAAAATTTGGTCTAATAAACTTTTGATTTCTTCCTGTTAAAGTTTCGACATGCGGTGAAAAAATTTTTGACGAAAGATTATGAAAATAAAGACTATTTCTTAATACATTGGCTTCGAGCAAGGAAACTTGATGTTAGTGGAGCAAAGTTGATGCTGGAGAAAGTGAATAAATTATTGAAAAATTTATCAATTTTGATTCCAATAATTTAATATTTATTATCTGTAAGTATAAAATATGGAGAAATGAAACAAACTTGGACCAAATATTGGATGAAGAGGGAATGAAGCTTTTATTAAAAATGTACCCAGCCTATTTTGGAGAAGTAACGGATAAAAAATCACAACCAGGTATCAAATACTGAATTATCGATACATCAAAATTTTTGTTCTCTAGTCAAATTCTGTTAACAAATACGAGTTGTTTTATTCGGCAAAGTACTCCAGATGGTGTTGGCAGAATGGAATGTTCGAAAAGGTATACTAGCCGGACACGACCTGAGAAGATTTGTAGTATACATTTGGGAAAGAATTTCCACAATGGCCTACAAACAAGAATGTGCTCATTCGGTGGCTCTCATTGATGTCAACAACTATAGTGCGAGAGAGCAAGGGTGTCTTGCATGTACGCAGTGCTTTAATACGAGTATTACTTTTATAAAACTGAAAGTGATNAATACGAGTATTACTTTTATAAAACTGAAAGTGATTCCATGGCAATAGTCACAGAAAGCTAATCGCATCATAAATAGGCAGGCAGAAATAAGTTGAGAATAATAAATACAGAAAACGCAGACTAGTCACAATGAAAAATAGTCACAGGAATATACTTAACAGTAATTAGATTTGAACTCATACAAAAGTAACCAGAAAAAAAACAAGACTAGGAGATGCCGGTATCCGAAACCTTCACGCGTCTCGCTTACGCGTACTGCAGAACCGGATAACTTGTAAAACATGAGTCTAATTGTGGGCAATTAGTTTAGAATTCGGGGGTGTCTAAGTATATTAACATTTTTGTATCTAAAATAATTCTCTTGACACCTAAATAAATTGCATTCAATTCAATTCAATTCAACTCAGTCAATTTTGAGATTGAATAGGATGTTCAATGGGCTCCACGATGTTCCGCAACACAAATGCCCTTAACAGAGTTGCTAATTTTTTTGTCGTACCTAATATTCGTGACACAGATAGTTCGTCGCACCGAATCATTGTCCAGCTTTAAGCTGAAATTTATTGTCCAGCATTAAGCTGGATATATTGTTCAGCTTTAAGTTATAAATTTAGTTTGAGAAGAAAAAGTAAAAAAAAAAGACGGAAAACGTTTTTTTTTTAATTCTAAAATTAATCAGGAACGTCCTTGCCTTCCCGCGCTACTCCCTGGCTGGATAACATAAGTTTTTTGAATTTTGTATGTGAATATTTTCATTAANCCTTGCCTTCCCGCGCTACTCCCTGGCTGGATAACATAAGTTTTTTGAATTTTGTATGTGAATATTTTCATTAATCGATTCGTCAGAATCGGGGGGCCGACCAGTTTAGTGACTATTCCGATGTAGCTTAATTACTTTAATATCGATGGCGATATAGTGAAAACTATACATAGTAGTAGAAGACATTTTGTGACAAACCTTGCGTGTGACAAACTTCATGTAGCGAGAATTTATTGTGATGAACTTTTTAATGTACTCAACAATAATTTGGTGTGACGAAGTTTCCTTGTAACGGATATTCGGTGTGATGGAATATCTGTGACTAATATTTTGTGACGAATCATGTCGTCACCAACTTTTGTGGGACATAAGGTGACGGAGCGAGATCGATGCATGTATTCACTGAGCTCAGTGAATATAACTACAATTTCTAATTGTAGTTTTTTCGGTGTGACTATTTTCACTGCGACTATTCTTTGCTGTTACTATTCTTCAGTGTGACTTTCTTTCTACAACTACAGTGGAATTCGTTTAATGTCACTCCAAAGAGAGCTCAAATTTTTGGTGATATAAAGCGAAGATGACAGAAAGCGTTAAAGGCAACGGTTTTAATTTTTGTGTNGAGAGCTCAAATTTTTGGTGATATAAAGCGAAGATGACAGAAAGCGTTAAAGGCAACGGTTTTAATTTTTGTGTCACCAAAGACACGGTCTTTGGTGACAAAAAAGTTGTAAACATTGCATTACTTGTTAATTTTACTGATAGAGTTAGTGTTCAAAATTACATTATCTCGAACCAAATAGCATTGAGCCCTCGGCGGGATTTGCATATTACAGTTTTNGAGAGCTCAAATTTTTGGTGATATAAAGCGAAGATGACAGAAAGCGTTAAAGGCAACGGTTTTAATTTTTGTGTTTAACACGGTCTTTGGTGACAAAAAAGTTGTAAACATTGCATTACTTGTTAATTTTACTGATAGATTTAGTGTTCAAAATTACATTATCTCGAACCAAATAGCATTGAGCCCTCGGCGGGATTTGCATATTACAGTTTTCCAAACAAACATCGTAAAATTGGAGTTGTGTGCGGTAATCATCTAGTTGTATTATGATTTAGTCAGCGAACGACATGTCATCAGAAATTTTGAAATTTTTTACACAGATACTGCTATCTATAGAATTATCTAATCTTAGAACAGGATTTTTGGTAGCTTTGATTAATTCCATATTTCTTTCAATTAGTCTATTGCGAATCCAATATTTCTTTTTGACTCCTGTATCATTTAAATCAATTAGACATAATCGATCTGTTTAGCGATTGTTTAAGATTTAAAAAAAAATAAACGCATCATCAAGTAAATTTCAGAATTAATTGAAATGGAATTTTTTTTCGATTTTTGAATTTGTATCTCTATAAATAAGTTATTTGCCAAAAGATATACAGCATGAACATTCATGTCAGCTTACCAAAATAAATTTGTTGATTATTACAACGATTAAACATTTTCCCACGTATTTCGCTGGTAACCTGTTTCATATTTCTATCCATACAACCGCGTTTAATACTTTGGTTTTTTGGAGAAAATTTTATTTGGATCAAAAATTATATACTTACAGAAATAATAAGCCGAAATTATATTCTCAAGAAAATATTCTTACGACTAAATATTTCATTGTTTCAGGTATTTCCATTTACGTGGATCTTGTGAACATGTTCGAGAAGTACTACCCTAACAGTTTTGAACACATCATCATGGTTAACAGTAATAACTAATGTTAAGCAGTATTGTAAAATAAATACTAAATGTTCACATGTACTTCCGTAGCTCCAAGAATATTTGAAAATATCTTACAAATCATCCGGCCAATTATGAGCATATACACTAAAAAGGCGTTAAAGGTAAGAAATGGGTGTCATCATGGTGGGAAACGTCTCCCACTAAAAGTTTAAAATTAGCCCATTGTCCGTGAGAGCATCTCGGAAATACTTCTCAAATAGGACGGAACAGCCTCAATAACAGTTTTGTATTTTCTTAATATACCTACCATTGTCTGTTCTAATTGTTTGCTAAACTTGTGTTCCCGTTGTTGGTTGAACTGTAAACAGAAATATGTAATATGAACTTCTTTCTTCTCTTGTATATGCATTCAACGTTTTCAAACCAAATAGCCTTGTATACCGCTGCAATAACCGTACGAATACGGCATGAATTGGCTTCTTCTGAATTAGCTAATGGTTAACATTTTAATTACAAGGGAATGCCAGTAGCCTTTTTGTAAAGGCTCACGCCATCAACCAATATTTGGAAGTTGGCGATAACAGCTAGGTAAAAGAATTCTAAACGAAATATTTGCAATCCTAAATATACTAGAGATGCCCTGAGTAGCAATGCTCGGCCAATTTGCCGAGTACGAGTACTCGATGTATTGGAGAAGGCTGTAGTGAACACTCGGTCGAGTGCTTGGCTTCCTAAGTATATGGAGTGTCATTTGATTTTTAGTGAGAGATTATTTTCCGAAGAAGGATTAATTTACGAAGATAAGCGTTCACTTCTTTTACCGGAACGAGGAGAGATGTTGGCTTTTCTTAACCGTAATTTAAAGCAATTAGGTTTTGATTCTCTTAAGTAAATTGCAAAATTGACTTCAAAAAAGTATAAAATATATTCTTGCCATATATTCTAATTAACAAACGCTGTAAAATTTCCAAGTGAGTTTAGTTTTACTTTCAAGAAGTTTTAGAAATACTCGGTGCAGTTGGCCGAGTAGTGGACTAGTACCATTTTAGAATATTTCCGAGTACGGGTACTCGGCAACGAGGCCGAGTATTACCGAGTACTCGGGGCATCTCTACTAAATACTGATATATTACCTGTATTATATAAGCTTGTGTCACTGCTCTTAAGAGAAGAGACCTGCAAATACGGCGCCTGAAATTACGGAAACTGCGGGACAAGAAAATATGAAAAGTGATATTCCGGTCTAAGAAACATGGTATCCAGTATAATTTTAAAGTGGTCTATTTGAAACTATATTTTAATATTAATAACTTTGTTACGGAATTTGTTTAGGTTTTAATTGTACAAATTCTTAACTTCTTCTATCATTATTCTTGGGGCGATAAATTTTTATAACTCAGGTTTATGGTTAAACCTGAATTAACATTGTTTTGGTCTTTATGTTTTCCTTTGATTTTTTTCTTTTGTTTTTGCTTGGATTAATTTGAAAGGCTTCCTTTTTGTTTAAGACTTTGGATTTAACTTTTAGGTTTTGCAAGAAGTTTTCATTTAGGTGCACTTGCTGTACAGTTAGTGATTGCAATTTACGGGAAAATTACCCTAGTAACGGGAAACGAGAAATTTCCGAATTTCGGGAGATTCCAGGGTTTTCCGAAACGAGAAAAAAACAAAGNGTATTTAACTTTTAGGTTTTGCAAGAAGTTTTCATTTAGGTGCACTTGCTGTACAGTTAGTGATTGCAATTTACGGGAAAATTATCCTAGTAACGGGAAACGAGAAATTTCCGAATTTCGGGAGATTCCAGGGTTTTCCGAAACGAGAAAAAAACAAAGGAAACCATGCAAAAATTAACAATTATTCATATCCTATAATTATTAACTTTTGAAAATCCTCTTACTTTAACTGTGAAAGTAGAAGCAAAAAAATTTTACAATAAACGAATTGAGAGAAATTGGTACAAAATGAGTCGAGTATATCACAACAGACNGTAACCATGCAAAGATTAACAATTATTCATATCCTATAATTATTAACTTTTGAAAATTCTCTTACTTTAACTGTGAAAGTAGAAGCAAAAAAATTTTACAATAAACGAATTGAGAGAAATTGGTACAAAATGAGTCGAGTATATCACAACAGACTGTAAGAATTAACTAAAGAATGAAGGATGAGGGTGTCAAGTCAAATGAGTTGTTCAAATTAATTTTTTATTGTTATTATAGGTGTTTGAGAGTAAGATTTACCTCTCTTCGGAAATAATTCGTTGCTTGTAAACCTGTTTTTGTGATATCTATTTTTAATGAAATAAAAATTGATTTAGGAATAATTAAAAATTTTGTTAATAAATTTAGGCAACAGGAGGTAACTTTATAAGACCAAAATAAAATAAAATAGGCTCAAAATAGAGTGTGTGTAAAGTTGTAGGAGGTGTGGCAGAGTGGTTTTGGCGTAGTGTTATGATCCTGTGAGAAAGTGAGTAGCAGGAGTTCGAGTCTTGCTAACCTCATCCTACTATTTTTTTCTTGTTTAACAAGTTTGAAATTTCGCTTTTTTTATTGCAAGTGGGATTTGTTCATTTCGTTCAANTTTTTATTGCAAGTGGGATTTGTTCATTTCGTTCAAATTCATTTTGATGTTTATCATGTTCTCTCTCTGCCTTTATATTTTTCTGTGTATTTAAAGTAAAGGTTATTCGGAGAGATGAAGCAGCATCATGTAGTCTTATTGTGCAAGTCGGCACAACGGAGGTATCCGGTCATGTTCNTGGCTTAACTATTATCACCATGAAATTAATATACTTTTGCTAGCCAGAATTGTATGTTGATTTAATAAAAAAAAATTGTTTAATTTTTACTAAATTCATACAAATCGTCCAATCGAAATCATATGTTATAAGTTTCACATGAAATTCCTTCCAAAAAAATTAACTGAGCCGTAAATCTCCCTTTTGCCGACTTTTGTATATTAGGACTACGTTATGCTGCTGAACTTTTCAAAGTGGCTCGACTTTGTACAGAAGATAAAGAGAGAGAGATAGAATAAGATAAAAATCAAAATGAATTTAAACGAAATGAACAAAATTCAATGGCAGTCGAAAAGCTAATCAAACAAAGTGAAATTTCAAACAAGGGGAGAAAAGTAGTAAGAGTTTATCAGGACTCGAACTCCTGCTACTCACTTTCTCACAGGAACAAAATTCTGTCGAAACCACTCTGCCACACTTCCTACAACTCCTCGAACACCTTATTTATGGGCTATTTGTGTTTATTGTTTCAAATTTAATAAAAAATAGGAAACTGACCTTTGCTGACTCGCTCCGGTGACCGCAAACCTAACTAATTTTCTCTATTGGCATTGACTAGATGATGCCGCAGGTTTGATTCTATTTTTACGAAATACNGCAAACCTAACTAATTTTCTCTATTGGCATTGACTAGATGATGCCGCAGGTTTGATTCTATTTTTACGAAATACGTGAGTGACCACTATTCTTTAGCCCAGTTTAGTTAAAAAAAATTATTTATTTATTTCCCGAACGGGAATTCTCGTGGTAACCTTGGGAAACCATTTCCCGAATTTCTCAAAATTTCCCGTTTAGCTTTTCGGGATATGCAATCACTATGTACAGTACAACTCATCAAACTCTGACTAATTGAAACCGCATATTTTACATTGTTTTATGTCAGATGAAATAAAGATAATTTTTTAATAGATGTCGTCGAATGGATAAGTTGCTCATATTGAACTTTTGTGGACATATTGTCGGGTGCAGGTTTAAGTTTCAGATTTAGTTTCTGGTAGCTGAATTTNTGGATAAGTTGCTCATATTGAACTTTTGTGGACATATTGTCGGGTGCAGGTTTAAGTTTCAGATTTAGTTTCTGGTAGCTGAATTTAAGCCCAGTTACCTCCTGAACCTTAACCTGTACTAGGAGGTCCAGGTTCATGGTACAGGTTGGACCTGCTGAAATAGGTTAATGTTCAGTTACAGGTAATGGTATAACTTGAACCTTTGGAAACTCTGAAAAACTAAAATATTGCAAGAGACATGTTAACCCGATCACCGAGGAAGTTTGTTGCGATAGAGCTACACCTTTCTAACATTCAGTCTTCAAGTAATGAACGCTACCAATACATATTTTTNTAAGCCCAGTTACCTCCTGAACCTTAACCTGTACTAGGAGGTCCAGGTTCATGGTACAGGTTGGACCTGCTGAAGTAGGTTAATGTTCAGGTACAGGTAATGGTATAACTTGAACCTTTGGCAACTCTGAAAAACTAAAATATTGCAAGAGACATGTTAACCCGATCACCGAGGCAGTTTGTTGCGATAGAGCTACACCTTTCTAACATTCAGTCTTCAAGTAATGAACGCTACCAATACATATTTTTTAAACACAAATGCCTAAGCAAACGGGGATACAAAACTTTTGTGATCGCATCGTGTAGCTACAAAATGCTGGGCCAAAAATTTTTGTTATAAAATTAAAAAAATACTTATTGTGAGTTTTCGTGAATTACCGTGTCGTATCTTGTCCACACGGTAACTTGTGGTTCAGTTTTGTGTCCATGGTATACACCGTAAGGCAAGTTGAGAAGCCTGGCCTCAGGAAAGTTTAGTTAAATATAATATGATCACATATCCATGGTCGATTAGTCGTAATCAGGGATTATGGAAAATATAATCAACGATTATATTTGAGGAAAATCTTGGAACTAATATTAGTTCCTGATTAATTGGCGGAGAAATAACGGAATGTTGACGTCATTTCTAACCTACTAGATCCTGCGCTCATCAAGACACTTTGAATTAAAGTTGAGACTATTTCACCATTTCATCGAACATTAACGAACCAACAATAATTGAACTGGCTATGAGATAAGCCACAATAAAAGCAAAATTATTTAACTGGAGAGAATAGAGAAGGCTTAGTTCTATAATAGAATTAATTGGCGGATGAATACATTGACATCCAACTTTGTTTAAGTTTGTTGCATATTGAATTGCGTCGTTAAAGAATTCGAGCTTAAAGTGGGACTCCTAGTTTCCTTAACTTCTGTTTATGTTATAATGAGCTTAATACTTACGTATACATTACGAAAAAATACATTAGTTTATTTACATAGGTATTTGGTGTGAACAAGGAACAATGGAGGCAAGAAGTTCTACACGTAATCGACCTAAACATGTTGACACGGCAATTTGGTGGCACCAAAGGATAACTGAAAATTTTTTGTTTTGAAGGCTTGTGGATTATCTTTAACTATATTTTAATTGTAATTCATGCTGAACTAATGCCATCCTCCAGAATAAATACAGACAATTAATTTATCATTTTTTACGTTACAACTGTCTACTTATTCTTTGCATTTCACTACAATGACTTTTCGAGTTAGACCAATTCAGCTGGTTCTAGAAATCTGATTAAATACGACATAACTACTGTTGTTATTTAATTTATAAGTTAATGAATACATCTTAGAGTTCCAATTATGACATATATAATAATGCTAGGTCGTATTCTGTGTTATGGCTAGTTTATAGTCCTTCAGGTTTCCGATTTCGGCAGCAATTTTGTCGGATTCGGAAATTTTTTCAATTTATACTCTTATTCCGTATTCAGATTCCACTTCCGAATTACAAGAATCGGAAAACTTCCGATTGTGGCAAAATCTGAAATCAGTTTACACTCCTCCGTTTCTCCTGAAACGGACAAGTTTTTTCCGATCTCTAACTTCAGGTTTAGGTTCAAC
>NIPM01000046.1:85549-229029 GCA_002738285.1 Holacanthella duospinosa | reverse complement strand
GGGTCAGCCCCGCCACAGTACGAATACGGGTAAGGTACGGATGATTTAATTTCTAAAGGTACGTGATACGAAGATACGCCGTACCTTAAGGTTACGGTTACGGGTACGGTACGGCATGTTAAGCTAAAGGTACGGAGGTACGCTGTACCTAATTGGCAGATGTGTTGTATTGATTTTTTCAGAATTTTTTACGAGAGAGATTTTGAACATTGGATAAATTTTTTTTTCATTTACTAATAATAATCAAAGTCCGGTTTTAAAAGTAGCGGGATCGGAATAGTGAACAAATTTTTTTTTTCAGAGGAGCAAGAGAGCAGAGGCCGGATTTTTGTTTCTGTTAGGTATGTGAGATTGTTTCTGTAAAAAAGCGGGGACGATAATTTTTTGAGAGTTGGGAGAGCGGGTGAGTAATCTACAATTCAAAGGAACTGGATTGGAAGCTCCCTCACGTTTCATCTGAGGCGTTTTATGTCTTGTCACTCTCTTGGTTTACCAAATTACATTCTCAGCACAGGTGGAGTATGACAAGCTGCCGCTGCCACATCCCGCTCCCTAAATTTTAAAAAGCTCGAAAATTTTCTCTCAATGCTACAAATTTTTAAACACAGCTCAGCCTTGTGTACGAAATCCAGGACTTAAGGCTCATTTCTTCAGTAAAACAGCTCTAGCGCTTTCTCTCCAGTTAAGCTAAAAAGCGGGAGCGTCAACAGTAGCTAACAAGCCACTAAAGATATTTTTAATGGAGAAAATCGCTCCGGCCACAGGTCGACAAAATCGATAGGCCATTAATCACAACTTTTCAGAAAATATTTGCAGATCCGTACTGTTGGATTATTTTGATAATTCTTTCATAAATTTTAAAAAGTGTAGAGTATCATTTTTCTGATACTTGCACTGATACACTTGCAAAATGAACATTAAATATTAAAATATTAATTGCTCGGAACTATTACTTACTCTTTTCTCAAATTAATTTTTTGAATCTTCTAAACCAATATAAGGAGAATAAACAGAAAATACAAAAGAATTATTAATATTCTAATTGTTAGTAATTGTTCCCTGACATGACACCTAAAAATTGACTTTGAAACAATTGATATCTAATGAATGATAATTCATTGAATAAACATCAAAGTGATTTCATTGTTCAATTTATCTGTTTACATTCGTTTGGACTTTCAGAAAATTACTAGATATTAAGAAAATCGATTTTCGTAAATAAACATTACATAAAATACTTATATGAGAACTAATTTATTTTTCATATGTATTTATTTCAGGTATTAGATTGAACACTTGAGTATTTTGGAGAAATACTACACCAACACTTTTGAGGATTTTTTTCTTCTTAATAGTAACATACACTTTTAACTAATATTGTATGATGGATGTTAACGCAAAATATGTTTTGGTAGCTCCAAAAATCTTTGAAAGTATCTTGCAGATATTGAGACCATTGATGAGTACACTTACACAAAAAATGCATTTAAGGTAATTGAAAGATTACTCACATTGGAATTTGCTAACAGATAAGGTCAAATATCGGATTTAGTTATCATATAAAATATTAATCGAATGCGTAGCAATTATAATAAACATAGCAGACTTAAAATGTTNAAAAAACTTCAGTTTTAGTCGAACGAGCGAGTATAAACAAAAATCCTTTTTCAGAATCAGTTTTTTCGAACCCGAATACCGGAAACGGAATTTGATTTATACTTTTCAGAATCCGAATTTGGCCACAAATTCGGATTCAGAAAGAGGATTCGGAAAGCTGACGAACTATAAACAAGCCTTTGGCTTCTTTCGCGTAAATATGCTGTATGAGTTTCATCGAGCTTCAGGTATCAAGCAGAAAATTATATATTAATATGTTAGCGCGTTTAAACCTGAATAGAACCTAGGGTGCAACAGACGAATATTTTATGTCTCTCATGGTTCGTCCTTTGGTTCAGTGTATTCCCATGACAAATGGTAATTAACTACATAACCCAATCCAATCTCCAATCTTCTTCCAATTTGCGTTTGTTTCCGAAAATATTGTACCTATATATTATGCCTATAAATATTGTTACAGTGCATAATAGAAAAACTATTATTATATTTTTTTCTTTCCTTTCTTTAACTTATTTATGTTAATTTACCTTTGTTATTCATCTACTAATACGTTAATTAGTAAGGATTAGTTAGTTTAAATTAATTTTTATAAATTGTTATTATAAAAATAGTATTTTTGCACAAGGTACATGGGTAAAAAAAAGTATAAAAACTCAGGATTGGAAATCGGAAAGATCATTCCATTTTTAACCGTAGTTTGAGTAACTAAGTTAGCTCCCTCACGTTTCATCTGAGGCGTTTTATGTCTTGTCACTCTCTTGGTTTACCAAATTACATTCTCAGCACAGGTGGAGTATGACAAGCTGCCGCTGCCACATCCCGCTCCCTAAATTTTAAAAAGCTCGAAAATTTTCTCTCAATGCTACAAATTTTTAAACACAGCTCAGCCTTGTGTACGAAATCCAGGACTTAAGGCTCATTTCTTCAGTAAAACAGCTCTAGCGCTTTCTCTCCAGTTAAGCTAAAAAGCGGGAGCGTCAACAGTAGCTAACAAGCCACTAAAGATATTTTTAATGGAGAAAATCGCTCCGGCCACANAAAAAGCGGGAGCGTCAACAGTAGCTAACAAGCCACTAAAGATATTTTTAATGGAGAAAATCGCTCCGGCCACAAGTCGACAAAATCGATAGGCCATTAATCACAACTTTTCAGAAAATATTTGCAGATCCGTACTGTTGGATTATTTTGATAATTCTGTCATAAATTATAAAAAGTGTTAGTATCATTTTTCTGATACCAAGCACTTGCAAAATGAACATTAAATATTAAAATATTAATTGCTCGGAACTATTACTTACTCTTTTCTCAAATTAATTTTTTGAATCTTCTAAACCAATATAAGGAGAATAAACAGAAAATACAAAAGAATTATTAATATTCTAATTGTTGCTAATTGTTCCCTGACATGACACCTAAAAATTGACTTTGAAACAATTGATATCTAATGAATGATAATTCATTGAATAAACATCAAAGTGATTTCATTGTTCAATTTATCTGTTTACATTCGTTTGGACTTTCAGAAAATTACTAGATATTAAGAAAATCGATTTTCGTAAATAAACATTACATAAAATACTTATATGAGAACTAATTTATTTTTCATATGTATTTGTTTCAGGTATTAGATTGTACGTGGAACACTTGAGTATTTTGGAGAAATACTACCCCAACACTTTTGAGGATTTTTTTCTTCTTAATAGTAACATACACTTTTAACTAATATTGTATGATGGATGTTAACGCAAAATATTTTTTGGTAGCTCCAAAAATCTTTGAAAGTATCTTGCAGATATTGAGACCATTGATGAGTACTTACACAAAAAATGCATTTAAGGTAATTGAAAGATTACTCACATTGGAATTTGCTAACTGATAAGGTCAAATAGCGGATTTAGTTATCATATAAAATATTAATCGAATGCGTAGCAATTATAATAAACATAGCAGACTTAAAATGTTATGTTTCCAAGATATATGAGCCAGTAAATAAGTAACAACACTATTTTGAAATTTTAAATACGCTTGTTTCTATAAGATTATTCGAGTTGATATAATTTATTTTGTTTTGTATCTTAATGATTTTATTTGCTTTATAATTATTTTAAATAAATTACTTGGTAACTTGTCAATTGTGAATAGTTGTGCAGTCTACAATATGTTCTAGCAAAAATTGTGAACTTATTTTAGTGTCTCAGAAATGGATCTGGTCAGCCAACGCGCTTGAGAGACAAGAACATTTTATGAAACACGGTTGGTCAGTCAGATGGACTGCTTATTATCGCGGTTCACGTATGTTTTCTTGCTAGAGCCAGTTTTGTGAGTAAACGCTTGGGCCATTGTTTTATGGCGAAATTGTAAATTTCATGATGATTTNTTGCTAGAGCCAGTTTTGTGAGTAAACGCTTGGGCCATTGTTTTATGGCGAAATTGTAAATTTCATGATGATTTGCAGTCTGAGAAAAGTTCAATTATGTTATTTCTATATGTGATGTGATTTTGGAATGAAGCGGTGTTAAAGTTTAGTTCAAATTTCTAAACTTGAATATTTGTTTATGCAGTCCTAATAAGAATCGTATCTTNTTGCTAGAGCCAGTTTTGTGAGTAAACGCTTGGGCCATTGTTTTATGGCGAAATTGTAAATTTCATGATGATTTACAGTAGTTGTCTGAGAAAAGTTCAATTATGTTATTTCTATATGTGATGTGATTTTGGAATGAATTTTTGAATGCGGTGTTAAAGTTTAGTTCAAATTTCTAAACTTGAATATTTGTTTATGCAGTCCTAATAAGAATCGTATCTTCTCCCTGCACCAAAATGGAAAACGTATGGCCAAATTTAATAAAAAATTCAATCCTCCAAAATTTATTGAAATTTTTTCCCATTTCATTATACTTAAATAACAATTCAGAAATTAATTTTAAGGATTTTTAATAAGTTGATTTTGATCTCATATTCATACACCCAGTCTCGCCTGTTAAAACTAAAAATTTATTATGTACTACCAGAATACATTTAATTATTTAAACGTTTTGGGAAATGACGTCCATTTTCTATAATAATTCTTTCCAAGTTTATAATCTGAAAGTTCATAAATTTGATTTAAAATTTAATTTAGCTTGAATACTTTTTAAGTCAACAATGAATAGTTTGATATTTTCTATATTATATGATTACTTTCTATTTGGTATTAGATGGAAGCTATTCATAACCATTAACGTATTGTAGAAAATCTAATTTAATTCACTAAATTCATAAACTCTTTTATTTAGGTATTCGGTGTCAACAAAGAACAATGGAAGCTGGAGGTTCAGGAAGTATTCGACGTTGACACGTTGACGCGACAATATGGGGGTTCAAAACAAAATTAAATTGTCCAACAACATTAATGAAGATCCAGATATAGTCTACTACCATGCGCTTCTTAAGTAGTCTTCACTTTTTGTCTCAGTTGAATTAAAAAAGTGAAGACTACTTAAGAAGCGCATGGTATATTAGTCACATATGATAAAAATGGATGAAGATTTTACATTGGAAATAATACATACTTTATTTATCAGCTGACTAACATTTAAGCTCATTTTATTTTTATGCATGTCTGCAGTAAATAGACAACATCATCATTTGGAAACTTATATTTTTGAAAAAATTTCACCATTACAAGTACATTTCTTGAACTCAAATTAAGGGATTTGGTGAAGGTGGGAAACACATATTTATTGAGTAGTGACATTTAAGATACGGTATGTATATTTTTTGTATATTTATTCTTTTTATTATCTTAAAAATTCAGTGCTTAAATAAATCCCCAAAAAATTGGTTTTACATTTATAAATACCTATATACTAAGTTACAACCCGGTATGTACCATTCGGCAACGGCCTTTCAGTGACCGGAAGTGTAACTTTTTAAATAAGGGAGTGGTATTGATAGGGCTCCCTGTGGTGTAAATTTTGAAAATGCGTTGCTGCAATATCAACTGTCTAGACTAAAAGTAAAATGCGCCCGCTTCTGCTTAAAAAATAATTTGGTAACCTTGTATTTCACTTTTTACACCACAGGTAAAGGATGTTGCCATCTTTCCCCATTTTTCTCCATTTCATTTTTTAAACTACTGGTAATTGTTGGAAGAAGTTGCCATATTTCTCCATTTTCGGACACGTTATCCGTAATTACTCAAGAACTATTAAACCAATTACCATAAAATCTTTTCCAATACAATACAGATTACTTAATTTAAGAAGATTTGGAGCCACAGATCAATCGGTCCATAAATTTTTTTTTAATTCACGTTAAATGCCGAAAATTTAACTTTTGAAACCGACTGGTACATTCCGGGTTTTGTTCATTTATCAAAGTTGTATGGGCGTTTTGAACTGTAGTAATTTTAGGTATTAAATTAATTACTCTTTAATCTAAGCGATTTAATTTGATTTAGACTAAATCTAAACTCAAGAGTTCATCACCATTGAATCTTAATAGTTCTGATTATAGACTAATTTTGAACCTAGCTTTGCCGGGTAATGCTATAGTTAGGCGTCTCTATTTGGCTTTACAAACTCAAGTCTCTTTTCGTTTTTTTTTTTCAGATTTTTCCTATTAAGTCAAGCGTTCCTAGTTAGTGCTCATCATAGAATAATTTTGAACGTAACTTTGATATTTCTAGGCGTCTCTACTTACCTCTACGAACCCTAACGGGTTGCTACCCATTTTTATTTCTTAATATTTGTGACAAATTTTCATTCCAGTATACTTATTGATTGATTTGCAATCTCAGTTTAAAATTTGTGCCTCTACTTCCCGGACACCCTTTATGTGCCTTTGCCACCATGAACAATTATTTCCAGCAAACATTTTTGCTTTTTTGTTTTAGTCCGTGCAATACTCAAAGCAATAGCATTCATTTCGACAAAGTAAAGCATTTCTATTTGCTGTGGAACTGATAAGAGTTGAATTTTTGTTAAACTGTGTTCAGGCTTTTACGATGTAGCCAGTTTTAAGTTTATCTCCAACATCTATTCTGCTTCTATCTAGATTGCACTCATCAAATCTGTTTATAATATCCGTTGTAACAGCTCATATTTTTTTGGCAGGTATTACTGGTGAATAAAATACTAAGCTCCCAGAAATAATTTTGGATGCAACCAAAGATACTTTATGTTTGCTATTTTGAAGTCAATTTGTTTGTACCGTTCTTGCAAACTAGTGTTAATCGTAAGAATCTCAAAGCAGCTGTTCTCTAGCATTATATGGCAGAGATAAAAAAAGGAAAATAAATTATTTGCAGCTTTGATGAACTCAATATTAATTTAATTTACTCTTCAAACTGTTAATCACAATTTAATTAAAATTTCTGTGTCAAACTCATTAAATTTGAGACTAAATTAATTANTCTAGCATTATATGGCAGAGATAAAAAAAGGAAAATAAATTATTTGCAGCTTTGATGAACTCAATATTAATTTAAACTCTTCAAACTGTTAATCACAATTTAATTAAAATTTCTGTGTCAAACTCATTAAATTTGAGACTAAATTAATTGTGTGTCATTTGTGAACGGTAAAGTTTAGTATTTCTCGTGTATTGTAATCGTCGTACCTGTCTGTCCGTCTGTATTTTGATACTAAGTCACGGTGTTATTGAGATAAACTGGTGCTGCTCATAAACATTGTTGTATTTGCATTCAGTAAAGGCATTACTTGAAACTTTATATATCGTAGATTTTGGTTCTATTCCATGTAATTACATGGTGTTTTAAGGACGTTTCCATAATTGATTTTCTAACATTCTAGAATAGTATTTGGTAGGGATGCCCCGAATAGTGGTATTCGTAAAAATTTCAAATATGAATATTCGTATTCGAAATGAAACCGAATACGAATAGTTCGGACGAATATTCGCCGAATATTTGAAAGCACATGCGCGTTCGGTGTCTTTCGACTCGTCTTAAACAGCTTGTTCGATTAGTCCCCTCAAAAGCTAATATACTTTGAGCTATACAGAAAGAATTTAATTTGGAAGTTCAGAAGATTGTGCAAGATATCTTACACGTTGGAACTCGTGCTATTACATGCTAAATCGTCTTTTGAAATAAAAAGCTGCCATCACATATTTTTCAGCGGAAGAGCAAAGGATTGTGAATTTGACCCAAACTCAGTGGTATTTACTGGAAGGAGTACTTTCTCTTCTTCAATCTTTTGAAGAAATAACAAAAATCATTAGTGAGTCAGAATCAATAATTTCAGAAGTACTTCTATGACTTATGACTCTCACAAATTATTTGGAAAATGATCACCCTAAGCATTTCGGAGTAGGAAATCTAAAAGAAACTATCAAAGTTAGCGTAATAGGTTTAAAAATTTGTCCAAAAATTTAAATTACACATGCGCTACATTCTTTGTTCCGCGTTACAAGTTGTCTTTTATTGAAGCAGAAGCCCATAAAGATTTGGTGCCTCATCAGGTGGCAGAAATGTCTGAAAACTATAAGAATCATCTCAAAATTCCGACTGCAAAAAATCCGTGTACAAGTAATATCCAAAATCCTCTTGACACCAACGAGACTCATAATTCATTTTGGAAAAATTTCGCAGGAATTTGAAGAAAAAAATAAGCACAAAATATCACTACGATTGAACAAGTCAGTTCATCCCTACAAGTAATCTTCAGAAGTGAAATCAGTCTTATACTGTTATACGAAATGTAGACAGGTAAGTCGATTTTCATGGTGAAACACAATCACTCGGCCTTTCCAAACATGATTCTATTAGTGCGGAAGTATTTATCAGTTCCTGCCAACACAGTTTTCGGCGAACGTTATTCTCTGAAAGCTTTATATACGGAGATAACCGTTCCAGATTTTTCCTTAGCATGGCGAATTGTTAACCTTCCTCAATCGTAATTGATAAGTATTAGATTTTGAGTAAAAGTGAAAGATCTGCTTTTGGAAGTATCTTGCACAACCAATAAATTTTAATTTTAGATTATTTAGACATTTAAAGATGAGGCACAGTCCAAATTTTCTTACTTATTTCCGTATTGAAAAATACTTTCAATTTTAAAAATATTCAAAAATGTATTCGAATAGTTTGCGAATATCATTTTTTAAATATTACGAATACTAATATTTGTAAAAGTGTCCGAATAGTTTCGAATATTCAAATTTTTGAATATTTGAGGCATCCCTAGTATTTGGTTTACTTGCTGAAACATTTTTTACGGGATTGTTTTGCAGGTAAGTAAATAGAGGTGCATAATATATACATACATTAAGTGGTTTACTAAACTGGAAAGTATACTAACCATGATTAAAACGCAAACTGAAAATCAATATTCTCAATCCTGGAAAGAATTTTAGTGCAGTTCTTAACCAATATCTAAAGTTAGCCATGTAGTGTGGTGTGCAGTTACGTAAAAACCGCGCAGTTTAGTAATCTTAAATGCTCATATCCTGCTGATGCCCTAAAAATTAGTAAAATAGACATGGTTTCGTCAAAGCATAGATGGAGCTTAAAAACCTTACATGGGTCACTAAGGAATACAATGAGCATTGTTTGTTTTTTCATTCAAATGAGCACAAGTCCCCCTGGCAAAGCATTAAAGATCGATTGAAAAATTTGATAATCCAACGTTTTCGGTTAGTAGAACTTAATAGTTAATAACCAAAAGAAATCCTCCAAGCGCATAATATTACAAGCAAAAGGTATATATTTCCATAGTCTTATATATTTTGTTTCGTTTATGCTCTTGGATATTATGGGCTAATTTCTAAAAATTTAAACTCATATGGGGGAGGAATTTGTGTAAATCTCATAGAATACAATGCAATGTCGCCAATTCACAAACTTTAAATTTTTAAACATTCCAACTTGTGCATGAATGACAAGTTCTTTTCCTTTGAGACTAATATTCACACACTTGAAAAAAAGCATTAGATATAAGATTTTGAAAATTAATAAAAATCAAATAATATCAATCAAAAAATACGGGAAGATGAGAGTAAATCTGAAGTTCACAGCTAAAATAATTAGTAAATGTCAAATATATCTTGTTTTACACTATTTTTGTGTTGCATGTCGCATAAACCCATATCGATTATTCAGTGTAATAAAAATGTAGTTTGGTCGTCCTTGGTGATGATTCACGCGTTACCACTCAACAAGTGTTTTGAGAAATTCACACTTTGCTTATCCCGTTACCACATGTTTGAATAGATTAGGAAGACTTTTAGGCAACAGTAGTCGATACTTTTCTACCCCTTAGATAGAAAATGTAGGGAATGCAAGTATTGCATATATGAACAAGATAAAATAGGAAATTTTTAAGAGGCTATTCTAATTTTCAACATTGACAAATATTACACAACCTAAACTCAACAGTTTATATTGAAACAGAGCGTCGCCTTATTTATAATTATTGTTATAATTATAAACATATTTTTTTTTAATTTATGCTGCGAGCCAAGGCTCGCAGACTTTAGTAATTTAATTTATCAATGTGGGGTTTTGTGAAAAGAGTGAATGAGGATGGAAAAGGAGATTGGTGGTTGGTTTTTTTCCCCATGCAGTTCTAAGAGAAGAAAAAGAAACTGTATGAGAAGTTTTTGTTGTTGTTTTGGCTTGGGTCTGGTGAGATCATCAGTTGGTCTCTCCAGTGAGTTTTCTTTTAAATAAAGTTTTGTCTTTTTTATTTGTAAGTTGTGTTCGTCAGTCCATTCGTCCAAATTATTGTTTAGTCTTTTATTTGGTCACTGTTGTTGGTGGGAAGTCAGTTGTCCTTTCGTCCAGTCATCAGTCGTTTTTTCGCTCAGTCACCAGTTGTCACACGTCCGTCCGTAAGTGGCTGGGATTTGGGATTTGGTGTGTCTGTATGGTTAAACGGGTGGGGTTCAGTTGAGAATTTAGTGGTGTACTCTGTCTGCTATTGGTCATTTGTCCTGTCAGGAGACAGGACAGACAGAGTAACCAATCGTCACATTATAATTAGGAAACCTTTAAATAAGTTAATTCTTGTCTTATTAACCGACCCTCAAGTTTCACTTTAAGGCCTCTTAACCTCTGATTATTCACGCTTTCACTTGGGTTTCCCCCTATTTACCAACGTTTTTGTTTATTCTCATCCCAACTTACCTGTCCGACTTTTCCTTTAAGTCCCTAAATCCCTCAGTTGACCTCGTTTGACTATTTTACCGCACTCCCAGGGTCACCGCAGGTGTGATAGAGTACGTTAATTACTTACGATTCATCAATTGCTAATTGTTGATATTGCATGCGTGGGGATTTGAGCATAATACTCCCTACTGTACTCATAAATGAGACAGTAGACTCCTTACCTGGCAATGAATGACCAGAAAGGAGAAGATGGCCTGTGCTAATGGAAAGCACAGGTAAGTTTCGGAGTTGAGATTGAGGACAGGATTCCACAAAACAGCTCTGTAGCACAAATGGTAGTGCGTTGGGTCCGGAATACTGAAGACGGGATCATATCCCACCAGAGACCAAATTTTTGTGGCAATCCCTGTCTCAATCTCAAAATGGCGGGTCAGCCCGGCCACACATGTTGTTTATACCATAGCTATCAAATGTTATGGTTGCTAATCATAGCAACCATAACTTGATTACTCAGCTGGCAGAGGTTGAATAATCAATAACAATCAGCGATTTGTCGGATTTTCATTTCATGTTACTATTATAAATTTTCATAATGATGACTTTGAATTTTACGATAAGTTAAGCCAATGAGTAGTCTTTCCGTTACCATCGTTTATTATTATTGTAAAATCAATTATTCTTAATTTTCGATCATATATATATGTGAGATGCTATCCAAATAGTGCAAGTCGTAAGGATCTAGATCTTTTCATGTATATTCTGGAGTTTTAGTACTATGATGCTGCTTTTGATTTGCATTCTGTGTGTTATAAGTTCCGTAAATTTTTTCAGTGTTCAAGGCAATAGCGAATTAGTTACAGTGACTACTCCTACTGGAAAGAAAGTAACTGTAACTAGTGTTAACCTAAACGGAGCAACAGGTAAATTGAAAATGAGTCGTAACAACAGTTGAACAAAAGGTAGTGTAACCAATACCTTGAAACTACAGGGTGCTAGAAAAGTCGATGGAGCATGGAGAGAGTATTGCTAGTAAAAGAGGAGAGAAAAAAGAGCGCGTCGTGTTCGTCCCTCAATCCACTCTCCTTCGCTCAAATTCCATTATCAATTTAATTAACAACATTAATCAATTTTTGTATATTAAGTACTGATTACCGTAATATTAACATTTCTTTTTTCCATTAGCGCGTGGTGAAAATATTTAGTGGGATCATCATTTAGGGGTTTGGTAGGGATGGGAAACCTTTCTCCATGCTCCATGGACTTTTCTAGCACCCTGTATAAGTAGATGACTAAGAGGTTAACTTTGTCCGTCAATAGTAGTATTAGAACCATGTGGTAGTAGTAGAGTACCTACTTATGTAACATTCTCTATGTGTGGAAACCAACTCAATAATGTTAGATCAATTGATGACAATGAAAAAAAGCGTTAGATAAACTTCCGATGTTCGACATAGTAACCCTACAAACCATAGCTATTTACTAACTTTTAGCATCGACGATCGTGTCTTACTAAATTGAAAAAATTAATAGAAAATTAATGAAATTTTGTGCTACAAATGTTTAAGTAATATGTGACTTGTCCATCTTTAAACAAACTTATGTTGATCTATTGGTAGATTAACTCATGTGCGGAAATGTTTTGCTAACTCAAAACTTTTGCTGGAGGAATGTGTGCTTGAGACCATGCAAAATATTTAATAGCATATCTAGTTGCATGTAATGGCCATAAAAAATGAATATTTTCAGTTCCACTTTGATCTATGTGAGTGCAGATTTCAAAGATATTCAATTCCTCCCTTGTCGTACAACAAATTTAAATGCAGATTATAGTGTGAGTAAGGTACTACCAGTTTAGGTCGTTTGATGGCGAAATTCCCACAGAGTCATTCAAACTAAACTTGTGTGTTACAGTTGTCGTTTATTATTTGTACATTTCTTGAGCTAGATATAGCAACCTAGCATTGGCTAACTCGCTTTTTCTAAGTGATTTCCAGTCGTTGTGCCCTTGATATCCACTATGAATACCTAGACAATTGGACAAAAAGCAGAGTGGAAAATACCAAATAAATAATATAAAGTTGCAAGATGAAAAACTCAATACCTTGAACTTTTTGTTCAAAGTACGCCTAAAACAGCCTGTAGCCTGTACCGAGACAGCAGAAATGCAGAAATCATGTGTTGTTTAATTCAATGCAGCACCAATCAAAATACTGTCTACGTATTGTTCAGTATCATTATTCTGTTACAAGTTTTCGACGATTGTTTGTTGGTAGCATCAGTGTAATACTAATAAAATCAAACTGAAAATATTTTTGACGAAAAGGAATAGCACTTTTTAGCAATGTCGTAATTTATAGGTATCAATCATGGATAAGAGAGCTACATGCGACACTTTTCTGTTTTAGTGTAGCAAGCTTTCCCTTTCGTGTGCAAAACTACGTAAGTTGGTAAGATGCTTTTTGCCGTCCAAACCACTAGTCAAATATGGATCAATCATTTTGCAACATCTTGCGTATCATTTTATAAATTTTCAGGGTTCAAAGAATGAATATAACTGTTATTCAGATGAATTTAAACGTTTCAACTACTGTGAATGACGTGATATGTTTTATACAAAACATTTCATAATTCTACCAAAAATTGCAATCTGTTGCAAGTTTTTTATCCTGAAAAAAATATTTCCTTCTGAAGATAGGTGCACTTGAATTATCATTTTGAGAGAGTGTACTCTGAAGTTATGAAATATATCAGATAGTTTTATTGTTAACAAATAGTTAATTATATTCTAGGCAATCTTGTTTTAACAAAATACGATCAACATTTATACCAAAATTTAATTCGGCATTAAAACAAAACTTTTTTGACATTCATTTAAAAATTTAATTCATTATTTGTTTATAGCAAAATATTTAGTCTGATTTTATTGACAAATTGATTTAACTTTTCCAAAAAAATAAATCGATATAGCCTAAAACATTATTGCGCTCAGAATGGAGTTCCGATCCAAGCAAACGGAAAAGTGGCTTAAATTTGTTTTCACTTTACTTCTTCTTCGGTATTATTATTGTATGCATCGCATATAATATTCGGATCAAAAAATTTAACTCTTAAAAACAGGTTTATTCCCAAGTTTTATCTTTACTACGACGATTATCTTACATACGCGCAGTCACACTTTACAAATTTCTTACAGAAATCATTTTGAGGGATTTTAGGGAGGTAGGAAACTTGTAGCCATTGAGTTGTGACTTTTAAGGTACGGTGTACAAGAAAAGATAATCTTATTGAAGTTCTATCATACACCAACACAGTATTCTGCCGTCTGTTTCTCAGCAGAAATCCAACAAACATCTTCGACATCATCATATTTTAATATGGAAAATTATTTTTGTCTTAGTCTCAACATGCCCTCCTGAATGGGTCAAGCGGGAGGATAATTGTTACAAATTGTTTACTCAATTGAAGACATTTGATGATGCCGAAGTTGCTTGCCGAAATTTTGACAGTCATTTGACTTCAGTGACCTCCAACGATGAATATAATTTTCTTTTCGATTATATTGCAAGGGATGTCAAAAAGGAAGATCTCAAGCACGTATGGGTTGGTGCCAAGCGCTTTAAATCTAGATACATTTGGATGGATCTTCAACCATTCGTTTACACAAACTGGCACTCGGTGCAATCAGCATTCACTGAAACAGCACAGCCTACATTCAACTGTGTAGTTATTATAGCAGGATTTCCGAATTACGATAACGACCCAGGTTATGGAACACTATTGAATATGCCATGTAGCTTAACGCTTTACTTTATTTGTAAGAAATAAGAGTCGAAGTAAAATTTAATCGTTTGAAGTTGTATAAAGCTTATGCAGTAAAATAGGCACAAAAGTTATACATTTAGATCGAAAATCGAAAGGAGTTTCAAAATATAAGATATAATATACGATTATAACAGCTACAAATGTGATTGATCTTACTTCATACCCACCTTCGTGACAGACAGAAGATGGAACCCTTGCCCTTTCCTCCTTAACAAAACAGAATGTCTGACCTAAACCCATTTTGCCAACTCAAAGTTAATGTGAACGAATAAGATATTTGTAAGAAGCCTTAAATAGAAATTTTCCAACTTTTCCTTTTCCAAATTTAGAAATTACTTTAAAAAGAGGAATTTTACATATGAATTGGCGCAATTAGCTTTGCAAAAGTTCTGCTTTATTTATGAATTTATAATTTATAAATAGAGCAGCTAGGATCCTAACTCCAAGTAGCGATTTTTAATTAGATTGTGTTTAAAATTCTTTGTCAAAATCTGGACCTAACCTCATTACAACTGACGCCTGAAGAAGAAGCACTTACTTGGAGTCAACACTGGTTAAGATTATTGATTTTAGATACAATCAATTCAGTACATTACCAATTTGTCAACAAAGATGAGATTTGAAGCGCTTGAACAATTTGGTTTCACATTGTCGTATTATCAAATGATGTCATGTGTTTATGTTGACTGTTGGTGGTGACAGTAGTTTTCAATACGTGTCCACAATGTTTTTGCTTGCATTTCTATATTCACTTCCGAAAGTAATATCAAACACATCTCCAACCAAACTTATGAGATGAGGCGTGTAAAACCTTAATTTGTATGACATTATTATGACAAAATAAGAATAAATCCTACTATGTATTATAAAAAAATGAAAACAAGCAGAATGTCGCAAAGAATTTAAACAAAATAAATTTCATAAATATTTGGTGTCGTCAATTATCAACCCTTAGATAATTCAGTTTGCCATAAATTTTTAATTGAATTCGAATTTTGAAATTCCGAAACATTTATTCTTAATTTTAATTTCAATTCAAAATATTATTTCAAAATTATAAATTTATTCGTAGGTAAGTAGAGGACTCACTTTTCAGTTATTTCAATATGTTGATAAATTTTCAAACCGACGGCTGAAGCGTTTATATTAATTTGTAGCACCATCGCCCCTAAGAGTACAAGAAATTGCTAACTTTTAACGTTCCTGACAAATGTATACCTAGTATATAATATTCAACTTCGAATAAATAAAAATGTTTAATTATTATTAAAGTATTATTATATCTCCCATGGAACGCATATATTCTAACCTCTCACTAATAGATTTTTTCTATTACTTCCGCTTCTCTGGTTAGCACATATTTTCAATCTCCAAAAGGTCGCAAGTTCTGATACGGGATATTCTTCGTTTATTTGAAATTGTACATTTTGTTGAATGAAACAATTACAGCAGATCTTTATCAACAATTAGTTGCTGTTGTATATTTTTGATAAAAACTTCTGCTTCGCGTAAATAAATTTTATTAATGATGTAATGTGGTCGAAAAAAAAATTTTTTTTTGTATGCAAGTAACCAATCAGATGATAACCGTTTCAATTAGAAAAAACATTGACGTCACGTTGACAAGGTAATTTGACTAAAAAGGTTAAGATATTTGGTGCAGCTCAATCAATTTGTGTTGCATTTAGTTTGAAATAAAGTGTTTGGCATGATAAAATGGTCTCATGAACACACAAAATTCGTCCCTAAGTTTGCGTTGTATTAGCACTTCAATAAACCCAAAGCATGTGCAATGTCAACATTTTACTATAGTCCTATTTTCTTCTGGATCTATTGGTTATAGCAGAGGTTAATTTTTCCCCATAAACATTTCTTTCTACCTTTGACACTTTATTTTATAAAATTTGTTAAACTTTTGATTCCTAAAACAAATCTAAAGCAAAGAAATGCTTATTTTCCCCTTAAAAATTAGACTCGGGGTAATGTATATTATTAGGTTACGATGACTCAGATTGTCATTAGTCCAACGTGGAACTCGAGTGTTGACTAAACACAATAATATCGTTTCACGTCCGATTCATGACATAATTTGGCTCATCCAAACCATATATAAATAAGCTCCTTCCGAGCAACAAGAGATCAGATCAGATTAGATCAGATCACATCTACAACCTAATAAATAAAACCAACTACTAATTATCGACAAAAACACCTTAATAGAACATCGTTTATTCTCATTAATATAGGAACATAACAATACATATGTCTGACATTTGCGATCATATGGATTCCTGTTGATACGAATATGATGGATTCCAAGAGCTACCCATATCCTTGACTGTCTTGTGGATTCAATTAGTTGCCCATATGGCTGACGGTCATATGGGATAATATTTTTATTCGCATATGTGAAAATCAGACATTTATCCAAGTAAAACTCTAGGGTTGGTGGTGCTGCCATCATGTACATTACTAAAACTAAAATTTTCACACAGAATTTGCACGGCTAACAAATCTCACGGTTACTGGTTTTCTCATAATAAGTTAAAAGAAAAAAAAAATTGGAGGACAGAATCAAGTAAGAATTAGAAATAAATATTACAAGTTTATTTCAAATTAATAATTTTCAAAAAACAAAAAACGTGTATTTTGAATTTGCTAAGTAAAGGATAAGTGTGTATATTTAAATTTGAGATTCTAGTGTCCGCCGGCGCATTCTTCTAAATTTCTCAGCTTCGTTGGCATTTTTAGAAGTTTGAATGGAGAAAGTAAATTGTGCTATATAAATAACCCTCTGTATACAGGGTGTCTACAGTTTTTTAGTTATGGTGAAAGCAAGCTTTCACATTTTTTCAAAAATCTAGGTTGTGGCGGAAAGGTTTTTACACCAAATTCGCTTTCCGCCACAACATAGGTTTCTTGGTGCGTAAAGTGATGAAATTCAAAATTGGTTCTGATTCAAATTTGTTAATTATTGTGAAAAAAAAATAACGCTTGACCAGTGATACCCGTACTTCATCCCCACACTTCACATTTGGGCAAAACTCTCCCATTAACTGGCTAGACTACCCAATCTCGATTCGAACAAAATAAAATAATATTAGGGCATAATTAATTCGTATTAGTGTTCTCCATGACTCTCACTTTGGCCTGAGTCAGAGTAACTGACTGATTCTGAACTCCTGGAGTCGACTCTCGGAGTGATGACTGACTCCTAAATTTTTGAGTCGACTTTGATTCATAATGGGACATGGATCATGACGCATACGTCACTGGTCCGAGGTCAATCCGAGTAGGATTGTTCCGACCAAACAATGACTGAATTTGTCCAACTCTGGGGGCGGGTTTGAGCCGTGTGAGACATAATGATTTTTTATGTGTTTTTGTTTTTGCTCCATCTTACTTATTTTATTATTAATTNGCATACGTCACTGGTCCGAGGTCAATCCGAGTAGGATTGTTCCGACCAAACAATGACTGAATTTGTCCAACTCTGGGGGCGGGTTTGAGCCGTGTGAGACATAATGATTTTGTATGTGTTTTTGTTTTTGCTCCTTCTTACTTATTTTATTATTAATCTTTGAAACGCAACATCATCGAGACAAAGAAGGGCGCACGACGGATGGCAAGTTCGAAGCACACTAGCCAAGTCGTAGGTAGGTTATTCTTTATTATTCAATCGTTTCTTTGAGTTTGAATCATTATCTCTAAAGGTGGTTATGAAATCAACAAAGAAGCCGATTTTGAGTCTTACCAAAACGCAATAATGCTGAGCTGACCGAATAAAAACTGACCATGCTACAAGACGAAGTTTGGTCAGTCTGTCCTCGGTCAGCATTTTTGTCAACATTATTGTACAGCCCTCAAAATCGGCATCTTAGTTTAATTTAATAAAATAAAATAAAAATTTGTTTTGAATTTCACGCCAATTTACTTTTCGCTACGACACATTTTTTTAAAAAAATGTGAAAGCTTGCTTTCACCGTAACTAAAAAACTGTAGACACCCTGTATATTATATTCATAAAAATGACTGAAGAGTTGTTTTGACTAAAAGCAATTATTTTATGTGAGAATTATAATTTTCTAACCTGAGATACTCAAACTTTCTAATGGGCAATATGAATAGTTGAATTTAAAAAAAATTCTATATTTATTCTTACATTAATAACTAAGTTAAATTTTGACATGAGCAATTCATAGTATCCGCTGCTTAATATATAATTTATATGCATACATAAAACTGAAGATTGTTTGTTCAAGTATAAAAACTATCATTTCTATCAGAAAATAATGTTTTTGATGCTGAAATGCTCAATCTTGTGACTTGTAATGTCAATTTAAAAATTAGCAAAATCACAAAAAATTTAAATTTAATGATATTAGAATCTATTTTATATGCTAACAAATAATAATGTAGAAGGAAATAAGAGTTGGAAAAGAAAAAGTAAAAAGTAAAGGAGTACCTAAGGTTCGAGTCTTCTTCATACATGTTTTTTTCTTCAAAATTCATAAGTGAAGCTTCTCAACTTTTTCATTTAGAAAAGTGTTATATAAAATTCGACAATTTCATAAAAACTTTTCCCATAGGAGCGCTTACATATGATTCTTTAAAAATTTCTCTACTAAGCGCAATTGGATTGATTACGTGTAAAAGTTAGATTTAAAGTTGAATTATGAGAAACTTGCTGCAAATTCTTTCTGAATCTCATAGATCGAGTAACTCTGCAATGGTTTTTGGTGTATTGTTGCATAAAAACGTAAATTGATAGGTGAGAAGTGAATTAAAAGATGAAGTGAGTGAGTGTCGTAAACATGGTGTTATTTTTCAAGAAGTTTGTAAAATGTTGTTTATTTATACATCGGAATAAGCGATTAGTTGACTAAATAGTGTATACAGTGGTTTCAGCTTAATGTCACTACCCCTTAATGTCACACTTCGCTTATTGTCACCCTGTTGGCTTTCCCCCGGCTAAACTCCATGCTCTCATGTACTGAATACTCTACCTATTGTCACACCTCCTATTGTCAACCTCCGCCTATTGTCATCCCATTTGAAAAGAATGTACCGCACACAACCAGACTTTAATGTCAACTTTCGGTTCTCAGGCCCAGAATATACTCGTGTTTGTTTAAATGGTGTGGGCGGTCAGAGACCCTTGGGGGAACTGTTTCATTAACCTATTTGTTGTATTCTACTATGCGATCCTCGATCGTGAAAGTTTACTTTTTTAAAGACTCACCCGCAGTCGCGGGTTTATTCCAACCGCGAGTATGCCAACTTTAGATGGGCACATGGTTAGAATTGAGAAACTTTTAAGTTTTAATGATAAGGAACATTGGAAGTGGAGAACTTTTGCAAAGAAGTACCGATATTTTGGGAGTTTCTGACACGATAATGTCTCAAAGCCATTTTTCTGGCATATTGCAAAAATACTTGCTGATTACTTTAAGAAGTAATTTGCTTTTAGAGTATTCCAAATTCAGGTAATAACTTCAAAAGTTGTAAAATAAATCGAAAAAGGTATCATATCATAAAATGCGCCTCTAAAACCAGGAACTTCGGTTTATGCCACCTAATCTATGAAGTATTAGTCAGTTGCCATTATCGGCTAACTGTCAACCAATTTTTTGGCTCCCTCGGAAGTGAAATTAAGCTAAAACTACTGTATTGCATATAAGAATATAAGAACGGATCCTTCTTACAAATTTAACATTAACAATTATTTTCAATCATATGACAAAATTATATACTCTTGCATAAATTATTTCAAATACTCAAATGGAAATGGCTCAACAGCTGTAGTTCTTTCGAAATGCCTATACAGCTTTACTGTAACTTCGTACAGGAAGGAAATTACAGCCAATATCAGAAAAGTAGCACACATTACAAACAATGTAACAAATTTATCACTAAGCGCTACAATTGATACTTCATAATTCAATTCAGACTGTGAAAATTTGGCTTCATTAATTGCAAGTAACTTTTCCATGATTCTCCAGTAATGAGTTAACCCTAACTCCATGAACCTCAATGTGATTTGCCTAAATTTTTCAGAATTAAAGTCCCTATATACAATAGAAGTACCACGAGGAGCTAAACTCTCACCAACAGTAAAACATTGCCGGAAAAATTCAAATTGGTAAAATTGTGCCTCCTCCCAAGTAACTTCCATAGCATTGGACTCATTTCTGTCATGCTTTATTATATAAAGCAACAAATCATCCGATTGTTTACTAGCGTTATAGTGAATTAAAACGTCGTCAGCATTAGTTACGTTAGAACCAGATTTTTTGAAATTTGTCATGTAGTAGTCGACAACTTGTTGTGGATTATCGGATGGATTGGATTTGATAATAAGTTTAAATTTTTTGTCTATTAGTTCCTTGAAACTGCTAATAATGTCAGGCATAGGAGGTGCAAGAACATCTGTCGTCACAATACTTTCGTAATGTGCACTGATAATAATAGCTACAAGAGCTATAAAAATAACAATTTTGCTTCGTATTCTTGGATGTGGTTGTCTCAATAGAGCCCAAAGTGGATAAGTAACTGTTGTTATCCAACCTTCTTTTGCCCGTTGTCGTAAAAGCATGAGCAATGAGAGAACAAACAACGACAGAACAAACATCCAAACTTCAATGTCGAACGCTTGAAACCAAATTAGTACTGAACTAGTTTCAAATTCCGTTTTCGCATTACAATATAGTATTCTGTAAGTAATTAAATCTAGCGTCACTTTTTTATACCTTGGATATGGTGTATTTTGGTTCCAACTCGATACAACAAATATATCACTCAAAGTCCAAGTCAAGAATTCAGTGTCATGGTATGACCCTATCTCAGAGGAGAGTATCACACTGAAATTTAACATCATTGACAATGTATGTATCAAGATATCTTCCATATGACACCACTTGTAGTGAACTACAAATTCAATTAATCCACATAACTTGAATAAAAAATAATAATTAGATTCCCAATATCTAGTTATGACAGTTACATCGACACCTTGCATATTACTTTCTAGTTCACGCTCACGTAGTACTAATTCAGACAGATCTTCAATTGTTTCAACGGTTTTGAAGTACTGTATCTCATTCCTCTTTTTGCCACTACTGGATGAAATATAGGAATATGGAGAATATATCTCCAAACTACTTATCTCTGATGAGTTTTCTAATTTCACAAGAAATATGAACGCTGTTAAACCTGCCATATTAACTTCTGCAGGAACACTTGCGTTCATCGGTACAAAGTAAAAAAAGAATTCAGATGGACGGAAAAATCGAAGTCGCCTTGTATAGATTTGACCTTCAATTGGATTTAACAATATGCTAACTACACATAAATTGTTAAATTTTGTAAATATGAAACATTTTGTAAAATATGAAGTACTATTTTGGTCACCAACCCAACCCTGTACTTGATTTGCTGACATATCTCCACCAATTATCCAAGCTTGACTATACTGATTCAGAGTTAGTATTTTTTCCACTAAGAACATGTTGCTTTCTATTCCTAAATCACGAATGTTGAAAAGGCAATTACTAACTACTGAGAAATCAAAGTAATTTTCAGCAACATCTGCATATAAAATAAAATAAATTAGCAAAAGTATTTCCAACTTGCGTAACTTCATGTTGTATTGATTTATATCTGGAAAGATCATTTCCTTGGAAATTTCCTTTCACAACTGACAATAAAATATAAAACAAAATTCTGAGGAATTGTAGGTCACAAATGACTATTTCAGATATAGGACTTGACAAAAATAATGTCGTGGAAAATGAATACCAATTGTGTATTCTAGTCTTAAAGTTTTGAACATGCTTATACATTACCTGAGAGATTTAAAAAGTGATCAAATGGCTATATGAATGTACATTATAAAGCATAGGTGTCTCAATAGGCAGCATTGTTGAATAATTCATAAATGGATATCACATATCAAAGTTTATTCAGGTAGCCTACTTGAAACTTAATTCATGTTACAGCAAATGTAGTAAAAATAATTCGTTTATTGCCAACTTCAAATAGGACATGAAACTATTAGCATTATCCATGGAGACCTGTTCCATATAGAAGGAAATTGGGTTTGAAATATATTTTGACAACATCAACAAATAGATAAGAAAATAGACTAAGACAACTCGATTACTGACTTGATCTGTATAATTTCACTAGAAATTTTTTTGTAACTTCCTAAGTATATGGGTCAGATTTTGTGAGAGTTGGGGGTAAAATCATACGAATTAAACTGAAGCCATGCGCACTAATTTCAGAATTTTAATTAAGCACGTTTGATAGTGATGCTGATGTGATATTTGATGTGAGAAGCACGTTTGATGTGATAAGTGATGCTGAACCTGAAATTTTCTTTTTGTTACAAAAACATTATGATTATTTTTCAATTATTTTTGCGATTCCTGAAAAAAAGTGAGGCTCCAAATTAATCTATTTCGACATTGGGTGTTTTGGCGGAATTGGATGTTTATTTGCCAAGTGTTTTCAAATTTCAAAAAAAGAGTTTCCATTTCAGCAAGTGATGAGAGTTCATTTTGAAATAATTTTTACGCTTGTAGAAGAAAACATTTTCCCAGGTATCTTAAATAGCGACTAAATTTGATATTTTGCGGGAAATGAGATATGTTTTTGAACACTGAGTGACTAATGTGAGTTTATTTTTTAAACAGTTTTTTGCGATTTTTCAAAAATAAGAAATTTCAGGAAATTAATCCGAAACTAAATTAATTATTTTCATGGAACCACATGTCTTTGCATGCTTAGTAGGTGATATGAGTTTATTACGGAAAGATTTTTGAAAAACAATTTGTTGGCATTAAATTTATCCGCGACTAAATTTGTATTTTTATGGAAATAGATAAGTTTAAACAATAAACTGACATGAGCTTATTTCAAAAAGTTTTGGAGATATCCAAAAAAAATTTGTACCTAATTTAATCCGCGACTAAATTTGGCATTTTCTTGATACCATAAATGTGTTTAAACTCTGCGTAAGTGACATTAGTTTATTTCAAAAAAAATTCCGATTATACATTTTTTCTGACACCAAATTAATCTGGGATTAAATTTGGTATTCTCCGGGTACCAAATAATTGTTTGAAAAGGCTGAGTAACATACGGTAACACTATAACAATTTTTGAAAATTCATGTGAAGTTAACCTGATACTTGAACTTGAATTTTACAATTTGACTTGAATTTTACAATGCAGTATTTGACAAAAACCTCCTAATACTGTGGATTTTAAGTTTTTCTTCGTGATGCCAAAATATATCTTGCGGTGAAGCCTTCTCAAAATCTGACTCTACTTCTAATTATACACTTAGAATCCAAATGGGACTATTCGATACCTCACCAGGTAAAATAAATGGATGAAACCTCTTTTTAATTTGACTAATAATGCCCAAATAAACCAATCTAAGTCACGAGTGACGCTAAAAATACTGGACGGGAGAACTTTTTTTTCAAAAGAAACCATCCCTTTCTCCTTGACTCCTAACAAGGAACGGATTATCCTCTACATGCGGAAATTTTACAATCTTGAGTCCGCCTGATTCCGAAGCCGGTATTTCAATTCCTNTCAAAAGAAACCATCCCTTTCTCCTTGACTCCTAACAAGGGACGGATTATCCTCTACATGCGGAAATTTTACAATCTTGAGTCCGCCTGATTCCGAAGCCGGTATTTCAATTCCTTCACCCATTGTTTCATTCTCCTTGTTTTTTGATTCGAGTATTTTGTTTTGTTTAAGTGNCTTCACCCATTGTTTCATTCTCCTTGTTTTTTGATTCGAGTATTTTGTTTTGTTTAAGTGAAAGATTGAAAACGACCCTCAACTTCAAGTTTGGTGCCCACATCTAACCATCCTTAATTTGACAAGAGTTTCCGTCAATTTCCCGCTACATGCTAAATTCTTTAAACCACGCTCACGTCGTAGTAACCATGAAGTCATAGACAGTTTAGCCATAAATTAATTTTCTGTAGAGCTAGCGGAGGAATAGCTCTACTAATGCAGAAAAGTTTAATTAAATATAGAATCTTTACCATTAAATCTAATTTTGTGGTGGTAGAAATAACCGTCAAGAGAGCGATAATTAATCTAATAGAAAGCATTCATTCAACCCATTAAAAAATAGTGACGTGCTATTAGAAGAATTGGAAAGTATTTTTAATCATATCTTGCTATCAAACGTAAATAGTAAATATATAATGGTAGATGATTTAAATGACCACACAAGCTCACTAATTGAGACACTGAAAGTATCAGGTGACGCATGGCTGACGCGGAATGATCTGGACACAAAAATTAGTATAAGAGTGAAGGGATTAATCAGGAGATGGAGAGCATGATATTATAATTATAAAAGTATATTATACAGAAGGGAGTTTGACTTATACAGTGGTTTTAGGTTAATGTCACTTCCGAGAGAGCTAAAAAATCGGTTGACAGTAGGCGGAGTTGACAATAGCCGATTTTGTCAACTGATTGATAATTCAAAGGTTAGGTGACAAAAACCGAAGTTCCTGGTTTTAGAGGCGCATTTTATAATACGATATCTTTTTTGATTTATTTTACATCTTTTGAAGTTATTACCTGAATTTGGAATACTCTATAAGCAAATTACTTCCTAACCTAAGAACTTAGTAAATTATGGAATGGAACTACCTCTCCAAAAATTGGCCCCTGGCCAGCAGATGTGACCAAAGCTAGAATTGCAGGTAACGCGACTACTGTTTAGCTAATTTCGAATTTTGTGAGTGGAGATACATAGTGTGTTTTAACAATGTCTAAAATCCTGTCATTAGGAATGATCGTGTCTTCTGCTCTGATGATCTGGAGGGACCTAATAGTGTTCACATGTTTAAAATTGCCTTTTCAGGTTGTTCTTAGTGACTCCATGTAACTCGCATTCTTCTCCAGGAGACATTCGTTTCCTCACTGATGACAAAGAGGTTCTAATCCGTGTCGGAGAGATTACACCCAGTCTATTCAGCTGGATGTCTCTGGTTAGCAAAAGAACCGTCGTAGGCAAGGCTCTGTGGACTTCTCCTCTACATAAGTAAGGTGATAATAAAAAGCCAAGTACTAACTCTTGGAGAGTTTAGCAAGATATATTCTAATTCACAGATAGAGTGACAACATCTTTTTAGGTTACCCCAGTCAAAGTTATTTATCATAAAATCACCCATTACATTATTTAAAAATTAAAAATTAATACTTTGCAAATAGGACTGTCCAAATGCGAGTAGCCGGACGAGTAGGCAGGAACTGGTATTCTAAAGGGCAATTCGGATTCAAATGCGATAGCTCAAATGAGACAAATAATGGCTATCAGGATATTTTNTGGTATTCTAAAGGGCAATTCGGATTCAAATGCGATAGCTCAAATGAGACAAATAATGGCTATCAGGATATTTTCCCATTATCTTCAATATTTTAAATAGGAGCCAAACTTTGTAAAGATTTACCTCTGACTTTCAGAAGTAACTAATGAGTAGCATTTCTAGCATTGACCTGCTAAATGAATCTCAACTTCCAGGAGTTAGAACAATTTTTCAAACTGGTACCGGTTGTTATGCAATTTTATTTCCTGGAAGTGTTGGACAGCTAATATCTTAAGGATTAAATATTTTTATCTAGAAGTCTAGAAATCTTTTGTAAATTCTTGGTAAAAATGGCAAAATTCTTGCTGAAAATGTGGAAGCATCTTTCAGCTAAACTACCCTATATCTAATTGGAGTTTTTAGTAGTATTCTACAAATAAAAACTAATAACAATCGGAAGTTCAATTCTTTTTACATTGATTCCCATGTAATGAAGAGAAATTCAACGGCTATGAAATTATGCGTATAGAAAANTGGTATTCTAAAGGGCAATTCGGATTCAAATGCGATAGCTCAAATGAGACAAATAATGGCTATCAGGATATTTTACCATTATTTTATTATTTCCTGGAAGTGTTGGACAGCTAATATCTTAAGGATTAAATATTTTTATCTAGAAGTCTAGAAATCTTTTGTAAATTCTTGGTAAAAATGGCAAAATTCTTGCTGAAAATATGGAAGCATCTTTCAGTTAAACTACCCTATATCTAATTGGAGTTTTTAGTAGTATTTTACAAATAAAAACTAATAACAATCGGAAATTCAATTCTTTTTACATTGATTCCCATGTAATGAAGAGAAATTCAACGGCTATGAAATTATGCGTATAGAAAATGTTCTGCCGATATTTTCAAATTCCAGATAACATTTTCCTTGAGAAAAACATGAAAAAGCTTCGTTTAAGAATTTATATAAAAATTCAATATCGCTAAAATCCCCAATATTTCAATAAATATTCAAAATATTTCAATATTTCATGCCCCACTTAAACTTAAACTTGTTGAACTATTGTCGAAATTCTAATACTAAAATATTTGTGATTTATTCGTAAATTGAAATTTGAATAAGATCTTAAATATTTTGTTGCAAAGGTTAATTTTGCATTTTGCTTGGGAAATGTCGTAATTTTACAAAGGTGAATAAAATATTAACCTATACGACTATTCGTCATACAGACTACGAGAATCTACAAGCAATCAAGCACATGGGTAACTGTTGGAATTCACCATATGGGTATCTACGGGCATCCGTATGATTACAAATGCTGGACAACTCTACATATCACCCCAACTGTCAACCAACAACCTTCAGGTTACACAAAAACACTTTTCAAACATTTCAACTATAAATACTTACTTCAAGGTACTTTGCAATTTAATAACATTTCCAATCCAATATTTCATTGTATTGAATATTTCAATATTTCATTATAACACCATTTCCATAGCCAAAACGGAACTCCAATTTTCCGAAATGATAATTGAAAAAAAGTTTGCCTTTAAGTAAAATTTTCTCATTGGTTCACATTGGCTTAGAGTTGTCAAAGTGAGTTTAGATCACACATTCTGTTCTGTTACGGAGGAACGGACAAGGGTTCCATGTTTGTCACATAGGTGGGTATGAAGTAAGATCAATCACATTCGTAGCTGTTGTAATGGTATATTATATCTTATATTTTGAAACTCCTATCGATTTTCCGTCTAAATCTATAACTCTTGTGCCTCTTTTACTGCATAAGCTTTTTCAAGTTCCAAACGATTGAATTTTACTTTGACTCTTATTTCTTACAAATAAAGTAAAGCTCGTGGTTACATGGCTCATTCAATAGTGTTCCATAACCTGGGTCGTTATCGTAATTTGGAAAGCCTGCTATAATAAATACACAGTTGAATGTAGGCCGTGCTGCTGCAGTGAATGATGGTTGAACCGAGTGCCAGTTTGTGTAAACGAATGGTTGAAGATCCATCCAGATGTATCTAGATTTAAAGCGCTTGGCACCAACCCATACGTGTTTGAGATTTTCCTTTTTGACATCCCGTGCAATATAATCAAAAAGAAAATTGTATTCATCTTTGGAGGTCACTGAGGTCAAGTGACTGTCAAAACTTCGACAAGTAACTTCGGCATCATCAAATGTCTTCAATTGAGTAAACAGTTTGTAACAATTATCCTCCCGCTTGACCCATTCAGGAGGGCATGTTGAGACTAAGAGTAAAATAATTTCCATATTAAAATTTGACGATGTCGAAGATTTTCTTTCGTTTTCCGCTAAGAACTAGACGGCAGAATACTGTGTTAGATTATATAATAGAACTTCAATAAGTTTAACTTTTCTGATAAACCGTACCTTAAAAGTAACAACTCACTGGTTACAAGCTTCCTACCTCTACAAAATCCCTCAAAATGAGTTCTGAAATAAATTTTTAAATTTTGCCTATGCATAGGTAAGGAAAAATAATCGACATAATCAAGATGAAACATGGGAATAAGCATGTTTTTAAGAGATAAATTTTTTTATCTGAATATTATAAGTGATGCGTACATAACTAATCATAAAGGTGAAGTAAAGTGGAAAACAATTAACTCCAATTTCCCGATTGCCTGAATCGTTTCTTCATTTTGAGCACAATGATATTTTACGTTACATAGATTTATATTTTTCGTAAAGTTAAATCAATTTTTCAATATAGTCAGACTAAACATTTTGCAGTAAACAATAAATTAAAATTTTAAATGAATTTCAATAGAGTTTTGCTTTAATGCAGAATTAAATTTTGGTCTAGATGTTGATTGTATATTATTAAAACAAGATTGTCTAGAATAAAAATAAATATTTGTTAACAATTAAACTTGAGAGGATAGTACACACGCTCAAAATTATACTTCAAAGTGCACCTACCTTCAGACGGAAATATTTTTCTCAAAATGAAAACCTTGGAACTGATTGCAATTTTTGGTTGAATTATGAAATAATGTGTACAAAATATTGCATATTATTCACAATAGTTCAAACGTTTGAACCCATCTGAATAACAATTATATGCATCCTTCCAACACAGAAANCTTCAAAGTGCACCTACCTTCAGACGGAAATATTTTTCTCAAAATGAAAACCTTGGAACTGATTGCAATTTTTGTTTGAATTATGAAATAATGTGTACAAAATATTTCATATTATTCACAATAGTTCAAACGTTTGAACCCATCTGAATAACAATTATATGCATCCTTCCAACACAGAAAAATTATAAAATGATACGCAAGAATTTGCAAAATGATTGATACTTAGTAGTTTTGACGGCATGAAACATTACTTACTAAACTTCTTAGTTTTGCACCCAAAAAGGGAAGTTTCCTACACCAATATAGATAAATGTCGTATGTAACTCTCTTATCTATAATTGTAAAAACTGCGACATCTCTAAAAAGTACAAAGTAGAAACAGCACGTGAGCCAGTTTCAAGTTGCTATATCTAGCACAATAAATGTACAAGTTTAGTTTTACAGACTTTGGAAATTTCGCCATTAAACGACCTTAACCTGGCAGTACTTTACTTACACTATAATCTGTATTTAAATTTGATTTACAATAAGGATAGAATTGGAGATCTTTGAAATCTGCACTCACATCGGTCAAAGTGGAACTGAATATCTTCATTTTTTAATTATGCATTAATTAATGTATAGTATAATTATAGTCAATACATGCAACTAGATAATGCTATTACCGAAATGACCAAAGCCAAAGAACAAAAAAATTCACTACTGACAGCTGATGCTGATTTACTAACGGAAAAAGGATTAAATTTTTGTTCTTTCGGTTAGGTCACATCAGTATCTAAATATTTTGTATGGTNCAAGCAGTTTACTAACGGAAAAAGGATTAAATTTTTGTTCTTTCGGTTAGGTCACATCAGTATCTAAATATTTTGTATGGTCTCAAGCAGCCATTCCTCCAGCAAAAGTTTTGAATTAGTTAAAATTTCCGCATATGAGTTAATCTAACAATAGATCAACGTCAAGTCAAGTTCGTCTAAGTGTGGACATGATACATATCACTTAAACGTGTAGCACAGAATTTCATCAACTTTCTATTTATTTTTCAATTTAGTAAGACACGATCATCGATACTAACTGTTAGAAAATATTAAGAAATAGCTAGGGTTTGTAGTATTATTATACCCAACATCGGAAATTTATCTACCGCATATTTTCATTGACATCAATTGATCTAATTTTATTATTTTCTTGGATTCCACACATAGCGGATGTTTCATCCGTAGATACCTTACAACTACCCACATGGTTCTAACGCGACTGTTGCCGGACACAGCTATAAATTTCATAGACATCTATATATAGTTTCTAGGTATTGGTTATACTACCTTTGGTTCAACCGTTGTTCCGGCTCATTTACAATTTACCTGTTGCTTCATTCATGTTAAGACTAGTTATAGTTACTTTTTTTCCATTACCAGTTGTCACTGTAATTGATTCACTATAGCCTTGAACACTGAAAAAATTTAGGGAACTTAAAACCAACAGAATGCAAATAAAAAGCAGCATAATAGTACTTAAACTCCACAATATAGATAAACAGATCTAGATCCTTTGTACTTGACCTATTTGGATAGCTTCTCTTACGTGTTCGAAAATTAGGAATAATTGTTTCACAATAATAATAAACGATGGTAACGGTAAGAGTACCCATTGGCTTAACTTATCGTATAATTCAAAGTCACCGTTATAAAACTTTATAATAGTGACATCAAATAAAAGCTCGTCTTATCACTCATTGTTAATGAGAATTCAACCCCTGCCAGTTGAGTAATCAAGTTATGGTTGCTAAGATTATCAACAATCTTTGTTAGCTAAGGTATAACTTCCAACAACTAGTAATTGATGAACGGCTAGTAATTGACATACCTCATCACACCTGCGTCGACCATGGGAATGGGGTGAAATACTGAACTGAGGTCAAATGAGGTCAACTGAATAATTTAAGGATTTAAAGGAGAAGTCGGAAAGGTAAGTTGCGATAAGAATAAACAAAATCTTTGGTAAGGGAAAATAGGGGTAAACCCAAGTGAAAGCGGGGATAATCAGAGGTTAAGGGGCATCAAAGTGAAAGTTGAGGGTCGGTTTGGGATTTTCACTTAAGCAAAACAAAATACTCGAATCCAATAACGAGTAAAATCAATGGGTGAATGGGAATATTTTGTACTCTGGGTGAAGGAATGAGACGTAGTCTGTGGAAGTATAATCCCTTCCATCCGATGAATCCACCAAGAAAAATAAGACAGGGATTTTTTTTGCAGATACCGTAAACCTTGTCTAAGCCAAACTCGGTTAAGCCAAACCTCGGTTACCACGAACGCCTTTGCGCGGGAATGGTAGATGTTTTAGGTGTGTTTTACATCGGTTAAGCTAAACCTCGGTTACTACGAACCAAATATTCCGGTCTCTTGAGTTCCAGCTTATCCGAGGTTTACTGTACTACAGTGTCTATGAGCAGTACCAGTTTATCCGAAAGACAACTTGACTTTGTGCCAAAAGACAGACGGACGGACAGGTACGACGATTACAATGTGCGAGAAATTTAAACTCTACCGTTGATAAATGACACGTAATTAATTTGATCTCAAACTCAATGAGTTTGACACAGAAATTTTTTAATTGAATTGTGATTAACAATTCCAAAAGTAAATTAAATTAATATTAAGAGGACAAATGAGATTATCAATGCAGCAAAAAAAAATTTTTTTCTTCTTTTTTTCTATATCTGGTTTGGATTGCTGGAGAACAGCATTCTAGTTTAAAAAAATGGCACTTAAATCCATTTCAAAATAACAAACAAATTTGACTCTTTAGTTGTATCCAAAACTAAACCTGGGAGTTTATTATTTTGTTCACCACGAGCACATGCCAAAAAGATATGCCCTGTTGCAACGGATATTATAAACAAGTTTGGTGAGTACAATCTTGAAAGAAACAGAAATTATGTTGGAAATAGAATTCAAACTAGCAATCAGAAAGTTTGTAACGATTTCACTAACAACAGAAGCGGGAAATCAGCATCAGAAAAACGGGCATGCGGAGAGATATTCTCAAACCAACAATAACTTGCACTCCAATATGGCAGTTCCAAGAGGAAACATGAGAATTTCAGTACCGGAACAACCAGCGAAAACGGCAATCATTGTAATACTTAGCTATTGTTTTTGATTCTTCTAATTTTTACTTCGAGAATGTCGTTAGGAACTCCAAATCGCAAACGTAAGTACACAAAACACGAAAAAGATTTGAGTAGTGTAATCAAAAACTTTAAATGTTTTATCCAAGGTTTAAAAAAAATAGTGAAAAAGATTGGAACGATAAAAAAGTAAATTTAAATGATTTCCCTGTTCAAATATCAAATGAAAATACAATTACAGCTCAGTTATGTTGTGTAAGTATTAGAAAAGTTGATACAGAAGATGAGATGCAAGATATTTTAAATGAACCGAAATGAATTAATTTGATAAATATCGTAGTTGAGTAAATTAATTTTTGGATTAGAAATCTGTCCTGCTTTGTGTATTTACGTTTGAGATTAGGAGTTTCTAACGACATTATCCAAATAAAATTAGAAGAATCAAAAACGATAACTAAGTTTAAGTATTACAATGATTAAACAAATTTGTATTGATGAACAAAAAAAATTTATATTCAATTTTTTTAAATGTTGTCCAGCCCTTCTTTGCTTGTTGTTCCGGTACTGAAATTTTCATGTTTCCTCTTGGAACTGCCATATTGGATTGCAAGTTATTGTTGGTTTGAGAATACACCAAACAACGATAAACCTGATCACAGAAACTTTCGCGGTTAATACCTGGATTCAACCATTATAATTTGCTCAACAAGCAGAAATGCATGACCCTGTCGAAGTAAACGTAATTGTTTTGAATATTACATGGAATAGAAACAAAAGTCAAAAATGTTCACTAGAAAACAATTTTTCATGGTAGCTATAGCACAGATCTTATTTTTGGGATTTATGCGATCAACGGGTTCGTAAGTATTTAACTGTTTTAAATGTGATGAAAACTGTTTTATTATAGCAATATATACTTGCACGCATTCAAATTGTTGAAATCGACATATTGTAACCACTTCAATGTAGTTCTTAGTACATATTGACATTGGCATCTTCCATCTCTATACCTTGGAACTATTTATAGAGAATCTATGATTCCCTCTAACTGCATTGTTACTATACTGGTTAAACCACCTCTCATTTCAATTATTCATAAATTATAATAATTGCATTTTCGCTGCTCTTTTTCTAAGTATATTTTCTTATAGCCTCAACAAGACCATGAATTTTGGAATACTTATTGAAACCGAAACCAATGTATCGCATTCACTTGAAGTTTATTTTACTTTGATCCCAGCAAAATTATTTGTTGATATAATATTCAGAGGTGGTACGATAAGTTTAACAGCCATTTTGTTGCTGCTTTGATCATTATGTTTCAAACATCGTATCGCCTAAAAATTCTAAATGTACTCTTTAGCATGTTTTATGCTCACAGACAAATTTACAAATCTAAAGCTGTCTGTTTAGCTTCAATGTATTGTAATTAAAGAGAATCTCAAAACCGTCATGTATGAAACATCAATTTGAAATTATTGTAATCACATAGCACGTTTAGTGCGAGAAATGAGACAAGCGTGACAGACAGACGGATGGATGGACGAATAGACAAACAGAACATCTGTCTCATAAACCATTCCAGCTTCGCTGTTCGCGGTTAAAAAGAGCATAGGGAAAACAATAAGAATTGAAAGATGGAATGACTTACGAAATGAATAAGAAATGTGAGTTGAATCAAGAAAACCCGGCTAAGTTCAGTCTGGGATTTAAAACAGGAAGAGCAAACTAGGCATCTGGATCCGACTTAAGACAATAGACAGATTTTGCAAACGTGAGTAAGACGTTAACGTAAGGCGTAGGGTAACGGGAGATACGTTTACGCTTACGTACCTCCCGTTACCCTACGTCTTACGTTAATGTCTTACTCACTTTTGCAAAATCTGTCTAATCTGTGTAAAGTTATATTTAGTAAATAACCAAACCATTGCAATAACCATAAAAATAACCATTACCGAAAACTTAACAAATAATTCAAAATAACCCCTAACAAACATACCAATCCAAACAAANTCTGTGTAAAGTTATATTTAGTAAATAACCAAACCATTGCAATAACTATAAAAATAACCATTACCGAAAACTTAACAAATAATTCAAAATAACCCCTAACAAACATACCAATCCAAACAAAGTTTAACAAAAACAAACTAAATTTAAGCTTACACTTATAAAACCTTGACGAATTAGTTGTTAGGAAAATAGAATTGACTAATTTAACCTATTTGAATGGAAATATATTTATTTGATTTTCTCTCGCTAACAATTGCTAAAAATAAACTGAATGAAAAAACATGCCGAATAAAAATGATCTATTATATACCATCCGACCAAATTGAGAAAATATTTAGATTTGTTGGCAACAGGATATTTTTGTTTATCTTGCTGTTAAATTCTATAGCACAATTTTCCATGATCTTTGGATGTCATCACAACTTGGACGTAGGATAAATTTGAATTCTAGTTGACACAATGACCGGTTGTCGGCTCAGATTGTATGCTCAATGGGGGATGAATGAGCGGAGTGTATCTCTCCTTTTGCTATTGAAAACTCGCTTCGAGGGAAAAAATATTTGTATTTAACCAGACAGTAGCATGTGTGTAGGGATCCTTGTTCTTAGTTCAAATTATCTTATAACTATTGCCATTTATAAAATAAATTTCCTACCTATACATGAATTACTTTATATACTCAAAGGGAAATGGTTCAACTGCTGTAATGCTCTGAAAATACCTATACAACTTTGCTCCCATTTCACAAAGAAAGGATAATACGCCCAATATCAGAAAAGCAAGCCACATCGCAAACAGGGTTGTGAATTTATCATTCAGTTCTACAGGTGACACCTTTCGTTTCAATTCAGACTGTGAAAGTTTTACTTCATCAATAGTAAGTCTCGTTTCCAGTATTCTCCAGTATTGGGTTAACCCTAGCTCCACTAACCTCATTGTGATTTTCCTAAATTTCTGAGAATTAAAATCCCTATAAACAATGGAAGTTCCACGAGGAGCTAAACTCTCACCAACAGTAAAACACTGCCTGTCAAATTTAAGTTGGTAATATTGTGCCTCCTCTGAGGTAACTTCCATAGCGTTCGACTCATTTCTGTCATGATTTATTATATAATGCAGCAAATCTTCCTTTTCGTTACTACCTACATACTGACGAAACACATCGCTATAGTTCGTGATGTTTGAACCTGATTTTTTGAAGTTTGTCATGTAGTATTCTAGGACTTGATTTGGATCATCAGATGGATTTAATATAATAACTAACTTGTAGTTTTTATCTATAAGCTCCTTGAAACTGCTTATAACACTGGGTTTAGGGGGTGCGAGGACATCAGTAGTGACAACACTTTCATAATGTGCACTGATAATTATAGCTACAAGAGCTATAAAAATAACCATTTTGCTTCGTATTCTTGGATGAGGTTGTCTCAGAAGAGACCAAAGTGGATAAGACACGGTAGATATCCAGTCTTCCTTTACGCGTTGTTTTAACAGCATAAACAGTGAGATGATAAACATTGATGACACAAATATCCATACTGTAATGTCAAAAGCTTGAAACCAAATTAGTATTGAATAAACTTTAAATTCAGGTTTTGCGTTGCAGTATAGTATTCTATGAGTGACTAAATCCAGGGATACTTTTTTGTACCTTGGGTATGGTGTATTTTGATACCAACTGGATACAACAAATATATCACTTAAAGTAAAAGTCAGAAATTCGGTATCATTGTAAGAATCAATTTCAGATGAAAGTACCACCGTGAAATTAAATATAAGTGTCAAGGTATGTATCAAGATATCTTCCATATGGCACCCCCTATACACAGCTACGTATTCAAGTAAGCCACATAACCTGAACTGCTTAATATTTTTGGTTTCCCAATACCTTGTTATTACAGTTACAGGTATTTCTTGCATATTATTTTCTAGCTTACCTTCACTTAATGCAATTTTTAGCAGGTCGTCCGTTGTTTCTATGGATTTGAAGTACTGTGCCTCATTCCAGTTGTTGTCACTAATAGAATAACTATACGAAGATGGAGAGTATACCTCCATACTAATTGTATTTGATGAGTCGCATAGTTTCACAAGAAATATTAATGCTATTAAACCTGGCATGTTAACTTCTGTAGGAACAGTTCTGTTCGTCGACACAAAGTAAAAGAATATTTCAGATGAACGAAAAAATCGATGTCGCCTTGTATACATTTCACCTTCAACTGGATGTAACAATATGCTAACCACACATCTATTGTTAAATTTTGTAAATATATAACATTTTGTGAAATATAAAGTTGCACTTTTGTTAGCACTCTCACCATCAACGTGGTTTGCCGACATATCGTCACCAACTATCCAAGCTTGATAGTGCTGATTTGTTGTTAGTATATACTCGACTAAGAGTATGTCACTATTTTTTCCTAAATCTCGAATATTGAAGAGGCAAACGTTAAATTCTTTGAAATCAATGTAATTCTCAGCGATAACTGAGTATAAAACTCCTATAATAACATAAATGAAAAAAACTTTATCTAACTTACCCAACTTCATGATTGATTGATTGTTGCCTTGATAGATCATATACGAATAAATTATATTGACAACTGACAAAATAAAATAATGAACAAATAGTTGGGAGAAAGACATGAGAAATAAGTATTCCAGGTATTGGATTTGATAAAAATAATATTTTGTGGAAACCAAATAACAAGCGTGCACTTTAGTCTTAAAATTTTTGACATGCATAGGCGATACATGAGAGATACAACGACTGCTCAAATGGCTATATGTATGTACATTATAAAGTATAAGTTGTCTCAAGAGACAGAGTAAATAAATATTCGTAAATGAATGTGAAATTTAAATGTTTACTTATGGTGACAGCTCGCAAATGACATGATGGAACAACACAAACGGCAAGAAACAGCAAATTTATTCCCAGCTTTGAAAGAAAAACGCGAGAATTAGCGTCATCAACGGAAATTTATTGGATTTAGATGGAAATTGAATTTAATATAGATTTTGAATATATGACCAATGTTCAAATGGACTATAAGACAACTCATTTACCAACTTTATATATGGAATCACTAAAGTTCATTTGTAATTTCCAATCGGAAGCGTCAGATTTGAATGGGAATTATTTCAAAATAGATTTTAACATACTTTGTTATTTTTAATAAAACTTTGGGAAGATACAACAATCGATTGATTTTCGAGATTATTAAATGTCAGTGTCATGCAACGGGACGAGTTAGATTTTGTATAGGGTTAGGCTCATAGAGCAAAGTTTAAACAGACCGCAACATAATACCGATTCTGTTTTAAATTTAGTAATTCACTGAAAGTGATTTTGAAAACGCACAATGATGCATTATTTACCCATTACAGTATTTAACTACGATATTTATTGTGTGACATTAATTTTTATTTGCTTGAATCCTGCCATGTCAACGTAATGCTGCGTACAGAGACTTGAGCTCACATTCTAATGTACTCTTAGCAACCGGTGTTTTACAATTTAACAAAAAATCAGGTTTTACATTTTTTCTAGTTTTAATGTGAGCCAATACATCACTAACGATAGAACACACAGAAGAGAAGATGTTGTACAGCTATGGCCAAGTTATTCCAGGCCGTCTTTCTCCAACTTTCACCAAAATCGGTTCAGGGCATTAGATACACAATTATAACAAAAAATGAAAGTGANTGTACTCTTAGCAACCGGTGTTTTACAATTTAACAAAAAATCAGGTTTTACATTTTTTCTAGTTTTAACGTGAGCCAATTACATCACTAACGATAGAACACACAGAACAGAAGATGTTGTACAGCTATGGCCAAGTTATTGCCGTCTTTCTCCAACTTTCACCAAAATCGGTTCAGGGCATTAGATACACAATTATAACAAAAAATGAAAGTGAAGTTAGATGACACAATTTAACAATTAATAGGGAAGGCGGCGGGCCTAATTTTTAATTGTTAATAATAATTTTTAATAATTTATTAATAATTATTATTAATAAATATGTTTATATATAATTATATATTTATATAGTTGTTATATAATATTATATTATTAATATTATATTAATATAATATATAATATAATGTATATTATATTTATAATATATTTATAATATTTTTATATTATAAATATATTATTATTAATTATTATTATTATTATAAATAAATAAAATAAATAATAATTATTAAACATTTTTTAAATAATTTTTAATTTCAACTTTACTTGTTGTTCTTCAACCACATGCCAACTTCACTCCCTCCAACTTTTGAATTTCACGTTATTTGATTTCTCAAATCTTTTTTGGAGGAAAGCGACTTTCTACGGCCCGGAACAACTTGGCCATAACTGTATTTCTAAAAGCGCAAGCTCATTTAGACACCCTATACTATTATCAATAATANCGGAACAACTTGGCCATAACTGTATTTCTAAAAGCGCAAGCTCATTTAGACACCCTATACTATTATCAATAATATTTTAGTGGGAAAGAATTGGAGAGTCAATTGTGTTTACCGTCAAGTGGGGCAACTTTTAACAGGGGTGTGATTTTGGACATATTCAAGTATGATGTTTGATTGGTTGTNCGGAACAACTTGGCCATAACTGTATTTCTAAAAGCGCAAGCTCATTTAGACACCCTATACTATTATCAATAATAATTTAGTGGGAAAGAATTGGAGAGTCAATTGTGTANCTATTATCAATAATAATTTAGTGGGAAAGAATTGGAGAGTCAATTGTGTTTACCGTCAAGTGGGGCAACTTTTAACAGGGGTGTGATTTTGGACATATTCAAGTATGATGTTTGATTGGTTGTCTTTTCAGGAAGTTTTCTTATAAGGGAAATAAACAACTATATGTAGAGTTAATCAAAGATGTAATTATTTCCCATGCAATGAAATGAGTTCGACCAAATCCTTATCTTTTTGCNGTTGTCTTTTCAGGAAGTTTTCTTATAAGGGAAATAAACAACTATATGTAGAGTTAATCAAAGATGTAATTATTTTCCATGCAATGAAATGAGTTCGACCAAATCCTTATCTTTTTGGTAGTTTGTGAAGTCAATGAAATTCCGATGACTAGTTTTGATCATACTTTTCAACATTTTATTTTCATAATTTTTAAACAGATTTAATCTTTAAATTTCCAATTATTGAGTAGAAGCTGATTCTTTCCTGGTTTATTTTTATTTTTATTATTTGGATTTTGTTAGATAAAAAGTTTAGAGTTGATTGTTGAGAAGACTCAACAATTATAAAAATTCTGAGCTAACTGTTCAAAGCTTTTGAGTCGTGAGCACGGGCGGGAAGGAAAGGTTTTTTTTTNTTTTCAACATTTTATTTTCATAATTTTTAAACAGATTTAATCTTTAAATTTCCAATTATTGAGTAGAAGCTGATTTTTTCCTGGTTTATTTTTATTTTTATTATTTGGATTTTGTTAGATAAAAAGTTTAGAGTTGATTGTTGAGAAGACTCAACAATTAATAAAAATTCTGAGCCCTGACTGTTGAAAGCTTTTGAGTCGTGAGCACGGGCGGGAAGGAAAGGTTTTTTTTAAAAGTTCAATTTATTTTAACTTTCAAAGTTCCTCTAAATTGTTAGTTTTTATTAATTTAAAGTAATTAATTAACTACCGATTTGATTCCAACGGACTAGGCCACCTTTCGTCCTCCTAACACGTAAGTTGATCGATTGACCGGGCCAACCCCTAACAATATGAAACTCATTTTACCTAAATGTCTTTTGAGTTTGAAGTGTATTTGAAATGAATAAAATTGAACACAGAGGATTTGCCTGACCATATTTGTTACAAATCGTATTGAACAAAATTTAATTCCAGTTAAATTTATTTTTGTTTATTACATGGAACGTAGAATAAAATAAAAGTGTATCCAAGTTAGCTACCATAAACATGTTTTGGATTTTCTCGTTCTTTTCATCCTAAATATTGATGAAACACATTTTCCCAATAACTACACGAATGTGGTAAGGAATTGTCAAGGAATAAGAAAACAAAAAATATTTAATGTATGAAAACATTCAATGGAATGTAAGTAACATAAAGAATATACCATGTGTAACATTATCTGCCAATGTCAACTTAGCTTTGCCTTCCATATAATATAATATCCAATTTTACATTTCAGCACAGGTAGAGACAGGACTGTCTTTTTCAATAGTATCCTTTGTTCTCTTTCCTGCATGACACAATAATAATCCATATTTTTGTGAAATTTAGAGGAAACATTGTACACTTTTGACATTATGAAGCATCCAGCAAACAAAACTGTACTTGAAACAAATAATGACTAACTAACAATGAAATAGTGACTAACTTTCGAAGAATTATTCCTTAGAATTTGTTGCCCTGTAAATATGAAGTAAAAAAATATACATGAATATAGTTGGCTACCTTCACGTGTAACAGTGTTGCATAAGTGAGAATAAAACCACAACGCAGCAGAAGCGTAATCGAGCATCTCGGCCGTTAGCGCTGAGTGTCCAGTTCAAATTATGTCTAAGCGTATTTACAAGTATGATGCCGATTGACGCAACTGAATAACATTAAAAGCATTTTGCAATATTGATTTTTTTTATGGTTTCATACCATTTAAAACAAAAAAAATTTTTTTTTTTGGATTATATTATATTACAAGCTTATATAGGACTACATGAAAATTGGGTCCCTTAAACCAAATTCAGGGTTGAGAAAAATAGTTGTTACAGTCACAAAATACATTTACTTATACCCGAATAGTAAATTCGACGTTAGAATATCAGAAGCTGATGAATTGGTTTTGGATTCTGGACAAAGGAGCAAGCGCATAAAGATCTTCCTACATTTTTCATCGCATCTACTAACAGAAAAAGTCATAAAGTTTAGCAGACTAAGTCTTATATTTGAAAAAAATTTTCTTCTGGATAGGCTGATTAATAGGCAAGCACTCCAAACCATAAGCATGAATACAGTGTATATTATATATATTATGGGTAAAAAGATACAAACATAAAATAAATACGAATAAATATTATTTAAATTTCCAAACGATTCTTTTTACCCTAATACTCTAGAAATAATCAGGAGTGCAGATAGTGTTTTTTTTTTGATACTCTTATACATGTCGTAAGGCTATAATATTTGGTTTCTTATGCGACCATCTATACCTTTTCTTAATTTCAAAGGTGATTATCTTACAAAACAATTACTTTACTTGAAAAACATAAAAGATACATCCATAGATCATCATCTTAAGATAAAAAAGCACCACAAACCACTATTTGACACAAACAAGCCATAGGTTTAGGAAAAATCATAATTAAACATCTGTAATTCACATAACTTCGCTTTTTACTTCGCTTTACTTCGCTTCGATTTATATTTTACTACAAATCAATTTAAATCGCAAAATATCTACAACAAATTTCAGCCATATACAGAATGTAATATAATATTATTCTTACCATATACATTATTGATGATGATAATAATATTTGTACAAATTCAGAACCATAAAACATTTGTGTTAGCATTATTGTTAAACAACCGATCGAGAAAAAAATTAGGGACGAATGCATTATCAGCTTAGATACAGAAGACTGATTAGTTATTCCATACAATCCAAAACAAATCTACAGAATATGAACTGCTGTTGAAAGATATCCGAGAGAAAGGCTAAATCGGTTTGTTTCAAGTTTATGAAAATGTTCACGTTCCAATCTCACAGGCAACATAGTCCACTTATTGTTACTGTACTTAACCGCGAGCTTCAGAAATTGGAGCTCTTTATCTGTCAGCATTTTCAGACAGCGATAAGAGACTCTGTAATGGGGTTAAGTGCGAGAAGTTAGACAACACTGTTATATTAAGTTGAATATCTCATTTGATTGGAAAGTACAATGGGCGTTCCTGAAGCATAAGGAAATAAAGAAATTTGAATTTTTTTTTACGTGTAAAATGGGAATTTATTTATTATGTATTCTTTTATAACTATAAACGCTCTACTGTAGTAGTAGCGCTCAAACCTATGTTTGTGGAAACAATACTCATTTTGAAGCTATTATGCCATTTGATAAATACGATCTCTTCTGATAAATAGAAAAGGTTGGAAGAAAAATAATAACTTTAGGTTGATCACAGGAAGATGATAGGTTGGGATTGGTTTGGGCAAGCGTGCCAACAAAAATCAATCTTTCATATTATACCCCCTACACTTTGTAACAAACGCCGTGTACTCCCATACACCAAATATAGCTAAATTTGCTGCCCTAATAACCTACATAAAACCTTCTTTGGAATAAAAATAATTTGATTAGTTTTAATGTAGGCAAATATATATCAAATTCATCATTTGATTGTTCACTTCGTTCGGAATTTAATTTTAAATAGTTTTAGATCTCTTTCAATTTTTTTTTGAGAAAATTGGAATTATTATATTCTTTTCCTGATACTTCTTCTAGTACAGCCAAATCCGGTAACAATCAAAGTCTATTCCAGTTGAACAATAGTTTTCGCCATTGTTTATAGAAAGTTTCAAACTTCTATCAGGAATTTGCTTTCGAAGCATATCTTGTGACAACCCCCAAGCGGTAATATTTGCCTGCCCTCTCAAGCATCTCAAATTTGGGTAGGCATTGTGCCTTTAATGGAATTAATACAAAAACAACTATGCATGTTGGAATCAAAGATTTAAATTTTCAATTCCTATGTGAATATATTCAAGTCAATTGACCCTGCACTATTGGGTATATCATTAAAAAAATTCTCTCCGTTTTACATATTATTAGTTTTATTGTGTTACAAACACATCATCGATCAGTTGTGTCAGTCCGCGCTCTAACTCCAAAACCACGCTTCGAGATGGGGTTTTCCTAATTGATAGTCCATGCACAACGAATGGACAAATTCGAAGATTCTTGTTTTTGGCTACTTCGTTATGTAGGAATAGTAGACAACGAGCCCAGGCGTGCGTTAAGTCCAGCGAGCATGTTTTTATAATACATATAACTCGCCCTCTCGTATAACTCTAAGCGAAAGAACTTGTAAAAAAAACGTCGTTTAACTAGCTGGGAATAGGCGAGGGAATAGAGTAATATCAACAATCGTAAAATATTACGCTGTCTCAATATTTATGGGAGTAGAATTTCAAGATTTCAAAATTTGTAAATACAAATGGCAGACACGGTGCAACATAATTGCTAATTCTCGAAGGTTTGATTTGGTTTTCTACCGCTAGTTCATTATTGGCTTGCCGTGGCAATTTAAATTCCGCAAATTTACAAATTTGATGTAGGTTTACTCTGGCATAATGTTCAATAAATTCTAAACATTCTAAATTCTATACACTTTGAGCATGAATTCAAATAAACAAAATTTATAAATATAATATTGTGGATGCATTAGCACATAGCAGCCAATAAATTTTAAGCTACATTTCTAATTTTTTACCGTTACATCATTATCGACTTAAGGCTATTCCTCATCTACAGTGTTCCTCCACCAACTTTTGTGCATCATTCCCCTTAAAAGTTGGAATCAGTTTTTCTGCCATAGTTCCTGGTTACCGTTCACTTCTACAGTTTTCCTGCAATCCACATTTTCTGCAAAGAATGAAACCCGGGAAATAGAGATTTTAAAATTATTAACTAAATTTTTTTGAAAAAAAATCACTCCCGTCTTTATTGGTTTGAAATTTTAAGAGAGAAAGGGACTGGCCAATAGGAATACAATAAATACAGAGAAGCTGGCGAGAGCAGAAAAAATGTTGAGAGGGTTGCACTTCTCTTGTGCATGCTCCAATTTCGCTGGTGGACGATCGCCAACTTTTATGCCATTAGTTTTCAGGTATTTCACACCTACAGTTTTTCTACCTACTAACAATTTTGTATCTTCCACCAGGAAAGCTGATGCACAAATTCTGTAGATGAAAAATAGATTTTACAGGTTGTGGAAAACAAAATATTGGCAAACTGAATATTATGAGTAAATTAGTATGAAGTATCTAAGAAATTAGAACTGTTACACCAATATCGCCTTACCGGAATTGGAGTACCTAAGCATGATCAATTTAGTAAGGCGGTTGCATTTGTATGGTATCATGCACCAGCTTATGCAAAATCCAAAATTTTCAAAAGTTGACGCTTTGAATTTTGGCTCACAAGAATTCAATATTGATGTAATTGAAATGAAATCAGCAACGCCTATTATTTATCTTCCAATTTGTCCCATAAAATCCTAGACTTCAAACATACCGATTCTGTAGCTTTAATTTTTGCCACTGTTAAGTAATTCAATATTTCCAAAAATTTTTGGATACAATCGAAGTAGTGGTATGTGTTGGAAACATTGTGTGTTTCAAAAGCCACAACGTTTAATCCAAAAGAAAAATTGAATCCACATCCACTTCAAGAAATTGACGTACTTGAAGAAGAACTACTTTTCACCCTACTATAATCAACAATGCTTTCATGGACAGATGCAAACTTAAAAGGATAATATTTTATATTCATGAGGACTAAATGAGGGTTACATATACTTACTATGGTGGAACTTACTGTGTACAGTTTAACGTCCTAAAAGCAAAGTCGAAAATTGCAATTTTACAAATCTAGNCCTAAAAGCAAAGTCGAAAATTGCAATTTTACAAATCACATCATTTCAACCACTACTACTACTCAACATATTCAGAAAAGACATCATCTTTGATGCCTTTTCTGGTGACTATGCATAGTTCGGTTTTGCAAATGAATAAATTTGAAACCGATATCTTAAACCTAAATATTACACAAAAACTGATATTCGTTCTAGATTCTAGAGCGTACGTATTCGAGGCACACGGTGCGCACCGATAGCGTCAATCCCTATGACCTTTTTTATTAAATATTCTGGATTGTTGCTATTACGCTTTAGATTAATCAACAATTTTACAACAAATTTAACAACATAAAATCTATTCTGATTTCTTCCTAGTGCAAAATAGAAAACGGTTTTCTAAAATATCAGCTGCATATTTCCTTAGGCTCGAAGAGCAATTGATTTGTGCAAACTTGTGGAAGAACAAATATTTCTTCCATAAGTATTTTATATTTTAATCTAATATTTTATACCTATAAGCATAGGTTCTAAAATCTTCTGGTTATTAGCTAAGAGTTTCTACTCAAGTAAACATCAATGGACAAAATTACAAACTACTGAATATTTACACTTGTCTTTTCATGTTTTTATTAATGATGTACTTCAATCACTAAGGCTTCATGCATATAGAGTCAGGAGGGCGAATTTTACTTACGCTATGACGAATTTTGTAAACGTGATTGACGTAAAAGTCTTCACATAGTTCGCGAAGACGATTTTTCCAATCGCGATGTGATTTTTTAGATATTTTATTGTCCGTAGGAGCGATTCGCGGATATCTAATCGAAACAGATATTTTTTCTACGTATGTGATTTTGTAATGATGAGAGATGATGAGTTGACAAAAAAAATCTAATCAAGGAACGGAGTATGACCCCTGTGTGTGTTTCCACCTCACTCAACAGAGAACATGCTCACCTCTCTTTCTCTTCTGCTTTGCTCCATTATGTTGCATTACTTTATGATCAATCAAAACACTACATGTTTTGTGACAATTCGCCATTCTGTAAAGCTGATAGATGGTGAATTGAGAAAAAAACTCCAGGAATGAGTTCTGACCCCTGCGAATTTTTCCACCTCAATCAATAAAGAACCTGCCGACCCCTCTTTTTGCTTCTCTGCTTTGTTCTATTGTTTTGCCTTGCTCATTTCTTCCAATCGAATTCTTAAATCGCAATCGTAGCTTATACAATGTGTAATTAAGCTCGATTGAGTCTAAGATTGCACATTTGTCTTTGTAACTGCGATTCAAAATAATTGTCGTCGCGTTTGTAAAATTCGCGAACGCGATTCTATGTGCATATAACAAAAACAAGCAAAAATGATTAATTGTTCATGACCAAACTTCTTTCTTTTACGACGCCATTGATAATATTAGATACTCTAATGTGAAGCAATAAAATTGACATGACCATCTTTTTTTTAAGGGTCGATAACACTGATTAATTAATAAATAATAAAAACAGTACATCTAAGTTCAAAGATATCGAAAAAAAAATTTTAATTTAATAATATTTCTCATCAAACAATCATTAAACCAATTCAATCTCTGAAATGTTTGAAATTAATTTTTAGTCAGTAAACACTAGAAACTGTCATTAACTGTTTAAGAAAAAACTTTTTCTTAGTTGAAAAGCGTATACAAAATAAAACCCATTTTCCCTTGTTCAATATAAATTATTGTTGTTAGTAAAGGCAAAAGGCACCCCAAAAATACAAAAACAAATTCTAAAAATTTGAAAAAAAAGTCCAAAAATTAAAATTTTGTGCTAAATTTTTGAACGCAATGCAGTTTGTTTAAAAGTAACAGTTTTATAATAGTAATTACCTAACCTCCATTCTCGTATAATATCCTTTTAAATTCATGTTGCGATTCCAATTCTAAATTTGTGGATTCGTGTCCAGAAAGTATAAACGTGCAAAAATGTTACTTATCTATAAGTAGTTTTGGAAACTCCCACTAACTGCTTTACAGCAGGCTGTTTCAAAAGGTTTTTTAACTGTGTAAATTCTGTACAATGACCACAACGCTTGATAATACTCTGTTATGTCAAATTTCAAAACTGAACATAAAACATTCTCTTTTCACAATTTAACATACTGTTAAGAAGTTATGGTAGATGAAGGAACACTGAAGTAATTTTGGAATTCATTTTCTTGTGATGTAAATATTTTAGACAATTTAATCTTCAGTTTTGTCTTCGTTCCTAACATCTTAGAATTTTGCACAACCTTCCAATCTGCACTATGTATTATATTTTCTAAACGTTTTCCAGTTTTTTTCCTTCTTAATCTATCTAAAGTTTGCTGATTTCTGCAATCTTTCTTTCCCAACGCTCATTCCCAAAATTTTCCGCTTCATTTATGCTCAAAACCTATTTTCTAACTTTGAAACTAAATCCTCGTTTTTTACCTTCCATACAAACCATTCTAAAATTTGGTATATATTACTATGCTTCCTTTGTGATTAGTCTCATCGTAGTCCGTTTTTGAGAACAATAGGAAAATAAACATTTTGTCCTTTTAGAGTAAAACTTTTTGATCATACGCCAAATAAAAGCTGCGATCGCTGACATTTCATTTGTTTAAAACTTTCCAGTTTTACATTGCAGTCAGCCATTGAATGGCTTTATATTTCATCCAAATTTCATCCCTGTCTTACTGACGAGTCGCATCAACTCTACAAACTTTATTTATTTTTATGAAAATTATTAAAGGAAATTTTTTACTAAAAGTTGTGAAATTATTGGTATTCTATATTAGTATTTTCACACACTTAGATGTTGTCGATGATGTCATGGACTAGATACAACTCTTCATTTTCAAGATGCCATTTTTAGTATAATACTGATTTCGATGAGGAGACATGCACATGAAATTATCTGTGCATAATAATGAAATACGAAAATATGGTGATGAGTGTACTTGGAAAATTAATACAAACTGTTTGGGAAGATCCATTTACGTAACACGCTGTTCCTGCTCCGTTTGGTAAGAGTACCCCTTCACACTGACAGACACCATCCGTACCATTTCCAGTCATATTACAAAATGCGTTTTTAACACATTGAACTACTAGATTATCCATACTTCCGCAGAGTTTGTTCACTTTGGCACGACACTTTCCACGTTGGTAGTAGGCTCCAGAAATAACACATTTGCATTCTTTCTGAACTGGATTACAGTAAAGTCCTTTTGTGGAGTCACACCTTTCCATTTCATTTTGTGAAAAAGTATGAGCAGCGTCACAGTCTTCGCCATAGTCTTTCACACCTATTCCATTTGTAGGTGTTGGAAATACCATGTTAGCCACTATTAGGAAAAACAATCCCGGTAAAAAATTCTTTGTATTAAAGTTCACCCACGGTCTCATCATATTCTAGATAAAACAGTGAAAAAATCTTGATCAAAGTTGATGCAGGCTCCGCGGATTTAGTTTCAGTATCACCCGATTGTGGTACTACTCGGACGTTGTCTGCAAGTGACAATAGATATTATATAATACTAGAGAAGTACATATATTGTTGAAATGACACGAATTCTATACCAACCGGTAAAACATTTGTTTCGAAGAATGTAAATTTAAGTTACTTTAGTATTTGTGGACAATGAGTTACTCGCATTGTGTGATGTAAAACTTGAACATATGGACGAACTTTTTCTACGCAGTATGGAATGAGTATGTACACAGACTGAAGAACGTAAATTTAATGCAATAATGACTGAAATATCTGCTTTATTCCTATGAACCTAAATCCAAAATGAGATAAATTAGGAAACCTCTGTTACTTCTTCTCGATGTGACTTTTAGCTTAAGATGTATTTTTCAGCCTTGAGCTTATATATCTCTAAGTTTTCTGGGTTAACCAAAAGCAATGGATTCATCCGATTGCAGTCAATATCTTACTGTATTTTACTAATCGGTAGAAAACTTGCGTAGTGGTAAAGAATTGGATTCTCCTGTTCATTTGCCTGTCTCTGCCTCCTGCCCTACCTTAAAAGTTGTGGATTAGTTTTTACAGATTTGGTTGTATTCATATTTTTAATTATGCCTGAGGCCATTCTACAACACACATGTCCAAAAGTAATACTTGACATCTTAAGATTGAGGGCATATTTGCCTGGATTTATTTATTAGATTAGCGATCCAGCTCTCTACACGACACATCAATCTCAATTTACTAGATAGGAGCCCTAATTATAGACATTGTCAGTTTACAACAAACTAGAGTTGATACAGTGGTCCACAGATTATTAACGCTCGTTTTACGCTTTCGCTTCATCTCTTCCACATTTAGGAGGTCGTTGTCCTTACGTCCTTTCCCATACTTACATGTTTACGGCCGAATGTTGGATGAAAAATCATCCAACGTTAATTACAATCATCTTCTAATTTTGTTGAAGGAAGTATATTGAAAAAATTAAATTATTCACAAAGCAAAAAGTATCTGTTAGTTCAACTTCTGTTGGAGGAGATGAGGACGAGATGAAGATGAGAAAAAGTTGAAGCATCGATTGATTTACTCAAAAATTTTCATCCGATGATCGTCCGAGCAACGTTCGGGTAATCATCTGATGAAGCGTAAATAGAATAATCTGCCTTTCATCAGCCAAAACACCGGAGGTATTACGGATGAAGCGGAAGTATAAATCGGGCGTAAGACTTATGGAAGCTACTTTTGACCTATGCCCTTTTGCTGGGGAAAGCAGGTTACCTACTTTTTAGCAGAGAAAGCAGTTAATTTAAATTTTTTTTGGGGATACACTTTTCAATTTCAGAAAGGCCATTGAAAAGTAGGCTACGAAGTTGAAAAAGTCAAGTCTAACATGAAGTAACATGGCATGAGTTATGCCATTATAATTTTAGGAGTTCTTAATTAACCTTTTTGATATATACATTCTAGACAAGTTTTCTTAAATAAATACTAGGAATTGGATAACAAAGATGCTTCAAAGCATAATGTTACCATCCAAAGTAAGCAAAACATATTTCTGCGTTTGACTATGTTATTAGATGGATCTTCATCGGTTTGTCCTAATAATTTTCATTTAAAGATTTAGTTACTAGTACCAAGTTTCCTTCTTTAACTTTTGGTTATTAATCTTGGTGCCTTAGTATGTTATGCTAATGCTTGTTAAAATGCTTATTTGGTTCTTATTCAATGAGACATCTTTGAGTTACATAGGAGACCTGGGAGACGTGATGGGCCAATTTGTCAAGTAGAAGATTTTTTCCTCTCACTAGTGTTGGTTATGACTCCCATTTGGCCCGGAGTCGGAGTCAGCGACTCCGCAGTCAGCGACTCCGACTCCAAAAATCTTGAGAGTTGACTCCGGAGTCGCTGACTCCGACTCCCAAAATTTCGAGAGTCGACTCCGGAGTCGCGACTCCGACTCCGGAGTCAAACAATTTGAGTTGCAGTTTACTTTTAATTTCGATTTTACACAAAATCTTTGTCCAGTTGAAACCAAAGCGCGGCGGTTTCGGCTACCGGCTCTTGCTCACTCGGGCTCTTTTGTGAATAACAGAACGCCACTAGAATGTAGCGGTGAGGAGTAGTGGGAGAATCCTTAGTTGGACTGAAAGCACGATTTTCGAAAAGTGCCCTAGCCCGAGCGAAGCCAATGGAAAGTTTTTGAAAACAATCCGAGCTCGAGGAGAACCAAAGACAAAATTTTAGTGGAGCCCGAGCAGGGCCCAAGCGAAAATTTTAAAAGGAGCAGAGACCTTGGGAAAATACTCAAATGCAGTGTATATTTATATATCGAGTAAGCATTTACATATGCAGTATAAGTTCGTATAAGAATTACACTCTGTAGTAGACAAGCGCAGCTCGTATTGTGTATGGGCAGTATGCATTGTATTTGTGCAGTGAGCATTTTATATGCGCGAGATACGTTTACATATTCCAAAAGAGCCCGAACAGTTCTCGAAAAATAATTTCAAACGCGCCTGAGCAAAGCCCATGGAAAATTTTCAAAAGAGCCGGATCCCCACCAGAATCCAAAGAATTTTTTTAAAGAGCCCGGGCAGAGCTCCAGCAGAGCCCAACCAGGGATTTTCAAATAGCCCGATCAGAGCCAATCGAGCTGTTTAAAACAGCCCAAGGAGAGCCCATACCCAAACGCCGAGCTTTGGTCGAAACTGAAACACAAACAGGATTGCGTAACCAACAGAAGTAGTGTGAGTAGTGTCTTTCTGCGCAATCTCAACCATTATTTTTCTCATCCCTTTTTCACACGAGGAGTCGACTCCGCGGCTCTGAAGAGTCGACTCCGGAGTCGCGACTCCGACTCCCAAATGAACATGAATGACTCCGGAGTCGCCGACTCCGACTCCCAAAAAATTGGGAGTCAACTCCGGAACCGGAGTCGAGAGTCGACTCCGACTCCGACTCCGGAGTCGGAGTCATAACTAACACTACCTCTCACCCAAGGGTCGACTTGATGCAAAGAGTTTTTATAATCATATTTCCTGTTACCTTCAACCAAATTTGCAATCTTCACTCAGTATTTACGATTTTTGCAACTATAATTAATAATTTAAATTGTATATATTTTGGTGCCTATTTAGGTTTAGTTGTGTTGCGATAACCCAGCGACAAATTGAGAAAATTTACATACTGTAGCCGATGATCTTGACTGATCATCGGCTACATTGATCTTGATTTGGGCGGTATTGAGGTAAAAAAAAGCCCCGACAAAAAGAGTCCCTGAGCTTAACTACGTAACTCGGTGCTCGGTATGCCAGGCCTGTAAAGTAGGATTTAGATTAAATTGCATATACAAGACCAGATTCATACACAAGGTCGTCATGAAAAATCAACCATATCTCGTAAACTCAAATTACAGACAAGCTCTGGTTGTAGGAACAACCGTATTTTCATAACAAGAAAATTGACCCTTGTATCCTCTGATGTAACGAATATCGTTAAACTTGTCGGTTATAATATGAGCTATAGAAGCAATCCCACTAGAACAACGCCATGTTACCAAAAAACTATTTTTCCCTATGTGACAATAATCGCAAACAAAACAGTCATTGAAGATACCTTTTCTTTGTTTGTTTGTTATTTTCAATCTAAGATTTCTTTGAAAATCGTAAGTAAGTAAAACTAGTGCTGTATTAAACAATGTTTCTTCGAAATCAGCAACTAAGTTTGTGTTTTTTGGTGAAAAGGAACCAAGAAATATAATAACGCCATGCAATCAAACATTTAGTTTCTAATTTACACACTTTTTCCATATAATTCTTTTGCAAACATAATGTTCTTATATTCGATACAATAGCGACCCGTTATAACAGCTATATCTAACGGCTCCATGTTGCATTTTTATAACGTGATTGTACTTGTTTCTGCGCTTGCCCTAACAAGCGTGGGAAAAAGTTTCTACGAAATGTTTCTGAAAAATGGAATTCATATTATGTATATTTGAGTATGTTCTCAATGTTTGCCATGTATTTGTTACTATTTCAGTCAAAGAAGTAAGCCATTTGAAATCCTCAAATGTTGTTTTAATACTGTTTATTGTTGGCTAAGCCATGGATATAATTTTAGAATTACGTTTAATCTATAAAGCTGTTTACAGTCTGTCTTATGATCTGAGCATGAATTTCACTAAGTTTTGTTGCAATGCGATCCGAATGCTTTAATTGATGATAATAAGCATTTATGATTCAGTGAATAGAGGTCTCAAATATACCAGATTCGCATCAGTACTCCTGACTTGTAAAAATTTACTTTTTCTATAATCATGTTGTAGGAATAAGGTCTAAGGAATAAGGAATCCATCCATTTGTTTCTGTTTCACACAGAGATGGGTACACTTAGTTTTGCCACATCTTTGGCATATTGTCTACACTTCAGGATAGTGATCATTCCCAAAAGCAACTAGTAATCTGTACAGAATACACTTAATGTAAAGAAGCTAAAAACAACGTAGAAAAAATAAATATCATGTATAGTTACAACTACACAGCTCTTAGGATAATTTTCTGTCAGGCCTGATAGAAGAGGGAAGCAAGTCGGAATGCTAGAGTAACTACTAACCCATTTGGGTAATGTGTTAGTAGTTACTCTAGATGTCAAAAATGATCAATAGCTTTCCTGTCTGCTTACCACAAAGGACGACAAAAACTAATGACTGTTAATGAGACAACCGCAAATTATATTACACAAATTAATTTTACCATTGCATGTTTCAGTTTATTACTGCTAACTAATTTACTAACAACTAGATACGATAGTCGACCGGGCCCATCTTGAGTGAATTAGATACCAAAATATTTTAGTAATAGTTTATTCCAAATGTTTCAAATTCGCCAACAGGGTTTGTGTAATAATTTCTTTGTACTTTAATTTTTTCGATCAAAAGAACTATTGGTTACTGCGTAGTTATGGAAAGCATGGTCAGCTTTGGATTACCCTACCATTAAAACATTATTCTTGTTATGCATATACTATAGATAAACGATGCTGCCTTATAACGCTCTACAGCTACACACATAGGCGTCAAAATGTTGAACTCGATCAAAATTTATGAAGTATTGTTCATTTAAGATCGTAAAGGCAGTTCTTCTTCATACAAAATAACCGTTAGTGTCAGGTATTTTTCAATACAAAATTTGCTAAGGCTAAAGTTGGCGGAAATTCTAATTACTTAAGTTTTCCAAATATTTAAATCAATAACGCTTGCACTATTTTTGTTCTTAGTGTAAAGAAAGGGAAGCATATTTTTGGTGGTTGAATATTTTAGATATTTGGGAAATTAAATTTTTGTATACGCCAGTGTACTTCATAGTTGATTGAAAGTTGCTGTATAAACAAACTCTTGTTACTGCAACAAAAATATTTTTATGATTTCATTTTAAATGTGGCCCGACGACACATTTTCCTATTGTATTGTTCGGGCTAAGCAGTGTGCTATGGTTCCCATTCTTGGATCGGTGCCATTTCTTGAGCTAGACTAACAAAATCTAGCACTGGTACAAGAGCTGTTTCTGTTGGTTTTTCAGTCCTTAAGCACTTTGACAAGGAATGGAGCCAAACTGCCTGTATCTTCGTGATTAGGAGTCTAGAGCCATGCCATGATATGCAAAGATGCCGATAAGGTTTCCCAATAGAGTAAGACAAATGTCAATAGCTCACCCCCTTTCATGTAAAGTATGTAAAGTATGCGTAGTGGTAAATCCACGCTACCAGACGCCTGAAAAGGTTGTGAACACGTGCACGTAAAAAGAGTGGGGCCTGGTTCGAGGCAGCAGAAATACCGAAAAGCAAGTCTGCGGGATTTCCAGATAATGTCCCTACCCTCTTGATTGGGCGAAAGCCAATAAGTCAAATAAACTTCCAAAAAAAAAAATTTTTTTTTTTAAATGCTGTTAGCAGATAATTTTTACTATTGTTTGGGCAAAAATTTTGCAAGGAATCACCAACATTGGTGATTCTAACTCTAACTTTAAGAATAAATGTCACAAGAAACAACACAACTGGTGAGGCTCGATAAAAAAAGAAATTATTTGTGCAAAAATTTGTGTCGCAAAAATCAAAAATTGAGGAGGATAGCTATCCTACGATAGCAGGTTGTGTAGGAAAAAAAAATTTTTTTTTTCATTTGGTATCGTGTTTGTGTTGTAAATTTATTATCCCCATCGTCTGAAGTTCGCGTCAAACTCTTGTGGCATTAGCTCATTTTTCACTTTTTGAAAAAGTAGAAAAAGAGGACAAGAGTTTTGATGGAATATTGTAGCAATTCACGGAAAATTTATTCTCTGAATATAGCGATTTTACTTGAATTGAATTTCAACTATTGTTAAAAATCGTTTTGAAAACTGTATTCACATATGGATCCAACTATGAATACTAGAAGTTTTAATCTTTAGGTTGTACTCTTGAGCCACTGGTTTATGCGATATCGGTGTTCATATCAGCCTGTCCAAGACTAATTGACACTATGGGCTTCCCAAACAATTGGTACACATTATGTGAATGCATTATCTACATTTGGTAATTTGGAGCCATGTACTATGCTACTCATAGATAACTCGGTATTCATATGAGAATCTATCTCCAGGGCTCGAGTTAATCGAATTGTCCCTTACTTTTTACTAAAATGCCCAGAATACAAAATACAAAAAATATACACAAGCTCCAATTCATAAACAAAATAAACAACACTAATGGATATTGAAACGGAATCCGAAGCAACGTAGGATTAGTTAAATAAGTCTTTAGATTCTTATGCTATATGAAATGCCAAACTCTTTAAACTGTTTCATTTAGTTGCTTTGAACAACTCCGAAGATCATATTTCATAATACCTTTGTATACTTTACTAACTGACACATAAGAGACAAAAAAAAGAACTGTTTAATTTTTAAACTCCCAAAGTGCTGTCAAAGAAGTAATGCAATATCCGTGTATTCTGAATCACACATTGACTGACACTGTGAATTGTTCCTAGGTTTTGTGAACCCACTCCAAATTTGAGTTACCAATCGGTTTAATTTAATACATCTTAATTAAGTTAATACATATTTTTTGTATTATTTTGAAGGAAATTTCACAGTATTTCAATAAAAAACGAAAGTATATAATTATATATTGACTTACCTGAATTGTGTTTTTTTTTATTTCTGAAAAAGGAATACGTCCACACCAGTTGGAACTACTATCGGACACTAGATTAGAAATTCTCACCTTAGATTCCTTGACCTTTCCTTCGTATTGACGTTTTTTCTTTTACTACTAGCTTTGAGAAGATTTTATACTCATTCCGTAGCCTAACCAACTTATATGTCTGTATCCACTCTCTCATTGTCTGGGAACCTAAAGCAATGGATCAGAAAAATCTATAGTCTGAGAAATTCCCTCTTCAGAAAAAATAGAACAGAAACCTGACTCAAAGTTCAACTCCACCTCACTACTATTATCGTCGTCATGGCCTTGCTATACGAATGACGATGCTATTTGTGGTGACATGCACGATCCGTCTAGTTATCGACCGATCTCATTGGAAATTAATTGACAGCAGACTTGTAGAAAAAGTGGGTAGGGGGGGGGGGTGAGGGAATATCCATGGCACTAAATTTATGAGATTATCATAAAATTATGCCCAATTAAATACAAAAAATAAATTCAGGAATATATTAAACTAATTGTTCAAGTCTTATTAAATGTTCAATCGATTATTTGACCTAAGGTCACTGGTGATTTCCAAATTTGGAATATATAAGCATTTGGGATGAAATTAAAAATTAGTGCTTCACATATAATAATTTAATGAAAAATGGAAATCATAATTTAATTCATTCTCTTGTTATCTAGGTCATTAATGACCACCCATTGAAATGTTCATCCGTTTTTCTGAAATTTAAAATTGGACCGTTATAAGTAAATTAGGTTTTACTAGTTTTTTTTTAATTTTAATCGAAACGGTGATAGATTGAGTTCGGAAGTTACCAATGAACTATTACACTGGATCATTTATTTAATTCATTTATTGGACTACTTTTTGATTAAATTAGAACGTATGACTCTAATTTTAAATTAAAAAAAAAGTTGATAAACTTATGCATGAGTAGTCAGTCATCAGTCACCCAGATCATTGGAAAATAAATCAAGTTAATTAAAATTCCTATTTATCATGAAATTATTACAGATGAAGAAATAGTATTTAATTTCAGCCCGAAAGGTGATACATTGGAATTGGAGGCCAACATTGACCTAGGTCAAGTAATCTGGTTAACAATTAATAAGATTTGAATAATTAACTTTCCCTATTTCAAAATTTATTTTAAATATTTAATTGATCATAATTTTATGATAATTTTTCAATTGCTTCGGAACATTGATATCCCCTCTCATTTCTCCTATATTCTGCAGCTATTTTATATTTTATAGGAGCGTTCGCTAGCTAGGCGGATAGTGGTGTACTTAGAGACCGGCGTATAAAGATCAATATGTAATTAGTCTACATTTGGATTTCTGCACTAAAGCTGTTTAAGTAATATTTTTATATAAATTGATTACATTTCATCGAGTCGATGAANTCTAATTAGTCTAGATTTGGATTTCTGCACTAAAGCTGTTTAAGTAATATTTTTATATAAATTGATTACATTTCATCGAGTCGATGAAAAACAAAACAACATTTATTTCAGTTGGACTGATTTTGACACAAATTATTTGTGTTGGAGTTGTTTACTTTGAGGTCTTAATCTGGTAAAGCCTCTGTTAGTTAAAATTTATTTAAGGAAATGAGAGTCATCAGCAAAAAGTTCTAATATTTAAAAATATTATTTCATATTTGACGAAGTATGTGCAAGCAAATCAAATAAAATTTACTTCTTCCTTTTTTCATTTGTAGGAGCTATAGCGCGCAGTTTCACATTAATCCTTTTAGGTGGTGTGTCAAAGTGAAACTAACGATATCATCCGTATGTATTGTTTTAAAAGGACTCATTATTTGTATTATAACGGGTTTAAGATAAGGATTCATTATAGTCATACTAAAGTGTATATCTTGTAATCTTTTAAGATTATTAATGTATTCGAANCAATATCATCCGTATGTATTGTTTTAAAAGGACTCATTATTTGTATTATAATGGGTTTAAGATAAGGATTCATTATAGTCATACTAAAGTGTATATCTTGTAATCTTTTAAGATTATTAATGTATNCGGGTTTAAGATAAGGATTCATTATAGTCATACTAAAGTGTATATCTTGTAATCTTTTAAGATTATTAATGTATTCGAAAATAGAAGGCTTGTATTATCTGTAATTAAAAAAAGTTATTTCAATATATTGCAATGCAAGTGGTAAGTCAATATTAATTTGATACAGTGTGCACCGTCCTATTCTGAACAGTATTCCACAGCGGCCGCTTAATTTTCTGATATTTTTAATTTTTGATCATCGGTGAATTCGTTTAACGCTCAAATTATTTCTGTCGCTATTTTCGCTAAACGTTATAAGAAATTTGACAGTTTAGTTGACAACCTCATCCAAAGGTTTTCCAGAGATGCTTATTTAATTTTGAACCATTGTAACGAAAATACATGTGTTATATTTCACCATGGAATTAGGTACATTCTTCAAAATTGTTAACTGTATCATAAACCGTTCAAATCAGAGATTGACTGGGCTATTGAGATTGATTATATTCAAACAAAATTCAACCAAAAAAGNCATAAACCGTTCAAATCAGAGATTGACTGGGCTATTGAGATTGATTATATTCAAACAAAATTCAACCAAAAAAGCACCACTATATTATCCATTAATGCAATGTGTGTCCTAGTAATCACATATTTTCTTATCCAGTGAATCAAGATTTCTGGCTTTAGTTTCAACTAGAAGTTTCTTCCGTTACCTAGCAGTGAAAGGGTTTATTATTTCCGATATACCATTGCACATACAGAGTTTTTTAAGNCATAAACCGTTCAAATCAGAGATTGACTGGGCTATTGAGATTGATTATATTCAAACAAAATTCAACCAAAAAAGTACCACTATATTATCCATTAATGCAATGTGTGTCCTAGTTATCACATATTTTCTTATCCAGTGAATCAAGATTTCTGGTTTTAGTTTCAACTAGACNAGTTTCAACTAGAAGTTTCTTCCGTTACCTAGCAGTGAAAGGGTTTATTATTTCCGATATACCATTGCACATACAGAGTTTTTTAAGTAAAACTCTCCCATTAAAAGTTCATAAAATGCAAACGAGATTGAGTAGATTAGAAATTTGCGCCGGCGTAACCTTGAAAAGTATGAGTTTATTTTCAAGACGTAATCTTAAAATATCAAATTGAAATTTAGATCTTTGTCGTATAAATAAACTTTGGGAAATGGTGCTTTGAATATTTATTTCCAATTATAAGAGGATCATGTCATCCAATTTCCCGCATTTCTCAAATTATTTGAATAAGCATATCTTGTAATTTTAGTACAATAAATATACTAGGGGTATACCAATAGCTTGCGTGGATTTGCGTGAGATTGTACAAAGTTCCTGTTTTACACAATTTCACGTAAAAGAGGAACTTTACACAATCTCACGCAAATGTAAGCAAACTATTGGTATACCCTACTATTTGAAGATAAGAGTAACCATTACGTTTGTTTGGCGTCATTTTTGAAGTCCTAGTTCAACAATTATATTGTTGATTAGTAGCCAAACTATATCCACTGGTAAGACTACAAATAACTTTTGAAAACATAAAAGGAAACTAACTTCACTTATTTAGTAAATTTTTAAGTCCATTAGTCTTCACAGGTATACCAGTATTGCGAGTAAGATTTAAACACTATTTCTTGAGGATAATTTGGTGATTATTGCAGTGAAAATGTATTATAATAAACTTTTCCAATTTGTGAATGTGTATTTTTTTCAGTAAGTTGAAGTTGAAATTTGAAAATTTGTTCACATTTTTGTCAGTTGAGTATTGTAGAAAATACAACTCCAAAGACTAAATTGTTGTTTTTCTGATCACGTAAAGATTAGTAAAACTGTTGTTGAAATAGCATCCCAACAAAGTTGACATGTTATGGCAAAAGTTTTAACATGGAACTCATCCAATTAGTTTTATCTACCACAATTTTTTTGTCATTTATCTTTGTACTAAATAGTAACAAGTAAAAGTACTTAAGCATAATAGTAAGCTGCTGCAAGAGACAATCTATCAGTTCTGGTTATCTCAAACTCTTTCAATATACAAACTGCTTTGTTACTTTTGAATCATATTTCTAATAAATAACATTCAATTGATTCAGGATACACTAAATCATAAACTTAAAGATATTGACAGTAATAGGTTTTGTACGTTTTGCCGCATTAAAATTTAAGATTTTTTAGTTGAGATTATTCGGTTTGAAATGATATTTATGAATTTTGCCATGTAATTTCGGACGGTTGAAATTGAATTTAGTCTTTATTTTGATGTTGGATTTATAATTAAGTTGCGCAAATGTTTGAAAAGTTAGTCAACAAGCTTTACTTTGGTTAATTTATGTATCACTTAATTGACCATTTAATTCAAATTGAAAACGTCTACTAGTCCCACATACAATTAAATATGATATGCTCGATAAAAATGCACTATAATTGAACACAAATTTGATCGAACTTAGTAATATCGTACGCAATATAATCGAAAGCAATATTATCAACGTGTAGTAGTGATTGAATATTGTAACGATCAAAAATTGAAAAAAGGTGCAAAAAGTTTTACAGAAAAGTTATAAGAAATTTTTTTTTGATAACAGCAAACAAACTTACACAAAACAAAGATACCTACACCTTTGACCAAAGCAGAACAACAAACCTAAGCCGAAGCCTATGCTTAAAAAAATTTTAAACGCATCAACCATAATACAGAAACAATAAACTTATTATAATGGTGACATTTAAGTAATTATTGAAACGTAAGGCGAAAGAAAATAATTTAATATGAAATACCTAACCTAACAATTTAGCTTAACGTAAAAAGTAATAAAACAGCAAAACCTTAAAGAACTGTTTCGGCTTAAGATAAAAAGTGAATTATTATGCCGGAGTAAATTATAAAAATTATTTCGTAAATATTTAAGGTAAAAGCGAGTTAACAAACTTTAGCGAAACTAGATTTTCTCTTTGAATATATAATTTCTAATTTCTATACTGGATTCCCATTGGCATTAATACATAGTCTCGATATNGATCGAACTTAGTAATATCGTACGCAATATAATCGAAAGCAATATTATCAACGTGTAGTAGTGATTGAATATTGGAACGATCAAAAATTGATAATATTTTATGCTACAATGGTTCAAAAAGTTTTACAGAAAAGTTATAAGAAATTTTTTTTTGATAACAGCAAACAAACTTACACAAAACAAAGATACCTACACCTTTGACCAAAGCAGAACAACAAACCTAAGCCGAAGCCTATGCTTAAAAAAATTTTAAACGCATCAACCATAATACAGAAACAATCAACTTATTATAATGGTGACATTTAAGTAATTATTGAAACGTAAGGCGAAAGAAAATAATTTAATATGAAATACCTAACCTAACAATTTAGCTTAACGTAAAAAGTAATAAAACAGCAAAACCTTAAAGAACTGTTTCGGCTTAAGATAAAAAGTGAATTATTATGCCGGAGTAAATTATAAAAATTATTTCGTAAATATTTAAGGTAAAATCGAGTTAACAAACTTTAGCGAAACTACATTTTCTCTTTGAATATATAATTTCTAATTTCTATACTGGATTCCCATTGGCATTAATACATAGTCTCGATATNCATTTTCTCTTTGAATATATAATTTCTAATTTCTATACTGGATTCCCATTGGCATTAATACATAGTCTCGATATAACAATTCAAAATACACCCATCTTCAAAAAGAAGTACACTGCGCAAAATAATGAAGCTGCACAACATTGTGATTTTTGTGAAGGATGAAAATTTTTCAGAAAATTTGAATAGTACACTCAAGCTTCCTTTCTACCCCAAAATTTATAACTAATTTATTTTAATTTTATGGAAGAAGTTGCATTTGAATTTGAAATATGTAATTTAGTATAAAATTATTGAAAACGAAAATTTTTGAACATAACCAAACGAAAATTGCTGTAGTGCGTTAGAATTATGTTCAAAAAAGTTGATTTTGAATAAATAATAAAAACCGTTTGGATAGAAGGTTTATTAGATTTTGAACCTTATAGGTATATCAACCATACTTGTATTTTTATTTCTTTAGTAAAATAAAAGATAAAATTTCGACTTCCAATATGGTTATCACTGCTACATTAATGTTTTGTTTAGAATTTACAGTTACTTAATTACTCTGAAAATAAAAGTATGCATATTTTGCTATATCAGAGTATTAGTAGGATTAATTTAATGTCAGAAGTTAAAATATCAAAATCAATCGGAAAATATTGTTTTCTGATTCTGACGAGTAATTAAAAATTAAAAATATTAATGAGCGATAGCTGTTATCCAGATAAGTTGTACTCTTTTTGTCCGAAAGCTGCGAGATTATACTATTTAGCTTTATTATATAATATTGACATCTGGGAAATTCATGTCACAAGAATTTGAGAAAGGAGGCCGACAGACACTTTTAGGGGCTCTGTTTTTCTGAAATCGCACAGAGGCTGCGCAGGTGTGTCAACCGATCTTTACCAAATTTGGCACACTCTTTCATACACACGTTATTTAATTTTTTTAAATTTTTTTAATAAAGCCAAAANTCTTTACCAAATTTGGCACACTCTTTCATACACACGTTATTTAATTTTTTTAAATTTTTTTAATAAAGCCAAAAATTTTCTCGTAAATCGTAGTTAATAGAAATTTTGGGTTTTTGGTGAAGCGTGATTCTTGTTTGCGCCATTACCTGGACGATTTCAGAAAAACAGAGCCTAGGACTATGTNTCTTTACCAAATTTGGCACACTCTTTCATACACACGTTATTTAATTTTTTTAAATTTTTTTAATAAAGCCAAAATTTTTCTCGTAAATCGTAGTTAATAGAAATTTTGGTNAATTTTTTTAATAAAGCCAAAATTTTTCTCGTAAATCGTAGTTAATAGAAATTTTGGTTTTTTGGTGAAGCGTGATTCTTGTTTGCGCCATTACCTGGACGATTTCAGAAAAACAGAGCCTAGGACTATGTGTTGTTTTTCATAAAAAAAATAGTTTGAAATAGCGTGTCTGGGATGAAAAAGAGACTATTTGAAAATTTTTAATGCCATTGAACACCTTTAAAACCCAATAAAACTAGTTGCATAAAATTGATGGCACTTGAAAATCCGTAGAATCCTTTAAAAACGTTCAATATACAATTACGAAACATTACTAACCAAAATCCTAACGGTTAAAATATCTGATGTTTCGAGAGTGAGAGTAATAATATAGTGTCAACTCAAATAAAACATTTGACGTTCAGTGAAGGATACATAATCTATTTTTGATCTGTTAGCCTAAAAATAAAATAATATTGGGTGTCAAAATTTGGTCAAGAATTTTGAAAAATTTGTGAATTTAGGAAATACCTGAACGCGGGCATTATCAAGATTCCGAGTTACAAAGTAAAGTTGACCAATTTATATGGAAAAAATTACGAATGAATGGCACATTTGGCAGGAATTTTGGAAAATTATTCAATTTGGAAAATATCCTAATTCGGGAATTATAAAAGTTCCCGCGTTAGAAACTAAAATCGATCAATTTGGATGAAAAAAATGACGATTGGTCAAGATCAAATTACGTCAAGAATTTTGAAAAATTAACCATTTTGGAAAATACCCGAACTCGGGTATTGTACTCAGTGAGTCTCATTTCTCTATTGACTCAGAGTCACCAAAAACCAATGACTCCGAGAAATTGATGAGTTAGAGTCAGATGACTCATGAGTCATGACTGAATCATGACTCAGAGTCACTGAGTCAGAGTCATTTGGAATCCTAGTCCACAGTTGGGTCAGGGTTTGGATGGACTAAATTTAGTCCAGGGTTGGGGTTAGCACTTTAAAAAACCACACGAGGTTAACCTACACATGGGTAACCTACACACTTTTTCGTCTATTTACGTGCTAATCAAACATTGAATATTACATATANTAAAAAACCACACGAGGTTAACCTACACATGGGTAACCTACACACTTTTTCGTCTATTTACGTGCTAATCAAACACTGAATATTACATATATCNAAAACCACACGAGGTTAACCTACACATGGGTAACCTACACACTTTTTCGTCTATTTACGTGCTAATCAAACATTGAATATTACATATACCATGAGTTTTTAACGACTAGGCAAAAATACCCACACTACCCTACTATCATATACTCCCCATGACTTCCAAATTTAGTTTCAAGTTTTATCAAATGGGTAAGTCACACATACATGAGTGGGTGATGGTAGTGTAGTGTGGGTATTCCTGTTTAGTTGTTAAAAACTCATGGGTTAAGATTTAAGAACCCATATCCGTGAGTTTGTCCATTTGATCGAGAATATAGCAAGTATTAATACCTAACAGTTGGAATTGGACAGCTCCATAATGTATCTTGAAAAGGGATATTTTATTTTGAACCATTTTTCGTGCTGATTACGATATTGCATTCATTTTTTGGAAAATTGTCTTTAATAATTCTCTTCATTTAACTGAACCTAGTGAACAAGGTCTTACAGCAATGAGTACTTTATTCGAACTACCGGATGATTTACCAATACCATTGGATGATGGTGCATGTGCTCATCTGGTACCTAAATCCATCCCATCCATACCGTTAGCATCCACAGATGGAAAGAACGTTGACTTGTCAGAGCTATCAGGCATAACAGTTGTGTATTGCTATCCTTGTACCGCAACAACAGATCAGCCAGAGCACGATGGGTAAGATGTAAGAAAATTGGATAAGTAATGAAATAGACTTATAAAGGAAACCCTCGCACTGTCCGTCTCAATTTTGATTAATATTCGACTATTCCCATCTACTTTTGGGTGCTGCTGAGTATGATGGTGATTTCGGATTTTATCAATGAAACCGGCTTCTGTTCTAAAACTGCTTTTGAAGTTTTTATATTGACTTAAATCAGGAAACAGAATCAGGGTCCAATGTAACATTATACACTTTTAATCAATTCAGTAATTACAATTACTGAAATTACAATTACTGAAATTATACCTATCACACATTTTGGATTTCATAAAACATAACTTATGTTAATTCAAAAGGAAAAAACAGGAACAAATAAGTCGTACAAAGCAAGTAGGGATTGAACTTGGTACATCAACTCCTGACTCCCACATTGCAACCACTCTTCCACACCAATTCTTTTGATTCTCACATATATTTTGTCGTACTTAGTGAAATTATTATATTTCTTACTTTTATTATTGAAAATTTTTTTTGCATAAGCAGGTTGTTGACAACTAGTGATATCAGTGCTAAAATGTCATTTCTATGAAACACAATTCGGTTAGGGGCACATTGGCGAAGCTTCTTCACTATTTTCTTGCAAAATTTTTTTGACTGACATTCAGTAACAACCATCGATGGAAGTCTGACATTCAGTAACAACCATCGATGGAAGTCGCCAAAAGAATAAATTTTAATATTTTTCTTCCTCCTGTTTAAGTCATCCCAAAAATAAACTTTGGTTGTATGATTTTGTGAACTTNAATATTTTTCTTCCTCCTGTTTAAGTCATCCCAAAAATAAACTTTGGTTGTATGATTTTGTGTTCTTTATATTCAGTTTTTAGCTTGATATTTGAAGAGTGGCTAGATGTAGTGGCCAACTAATCGTCTTTTTCAATTGCACCAGTCTACGAGAGGCTAATATTTTAAAATGAAATCGCCATTCTAGAGAAAATTTGGCAATAATCAACAAAATTAAGATATAGTTTAATATGTTATAGTTGGAACGAGATTCCTGGGGCATGTGGTTGTACGCCACAATCTTGCGGATTCCGAGACTCTTGGTCATCTCTTCAAGAAATTGGAGTGAAGCATCTATTCGGCCTGAGCACGCAGGGCACTGATTATCAAGTTGAGATGGTTCATAGACTAAATTTACCATTTCCGGTGCTGAGTGACGCAGACTTTGCACTTATAGATGCACTTAAACTACCAACATTTGAATTTAAGGCTTTCGGACGATTAGTTAAGAGATTAACGTTAATTATCGAAGATGGGACAATCGTGAAGGTATTCTATCCCGTATTTCCACCNCGATTAGTTAAGAGATTAACGTTAATTATCGAAGATGGGACAATCGTGAAGGTATTCTATCCCGTATTTCCACCAGATAAGAATTCTATGCAAGTACTCCGATGGTTGAGAGAATAGAAATTGACGTCTTAAATGTTGAACTACTGCATACTTGGGTATTCTTCTAATCCTGTGAAACAATCATAAGTTAATCATAATTTTGAAATTTTAAATAAAACCAATCACATGTTAGAGATCTAGTCTTTACTTTTAGCAGAAAAAGACATTTAAAAACATTGTAGAATGTCTAGAACATTGTAGAACATTGTACACTGCTGGTATTTCCATACGGTGTGTACAAGCTGTAATAGATGATGAAAAATAACAGAAAATAAAAATCTTGACAATTGTCCTAGCGTTGATCCAGTGATTCAAAAGTAAAATTCTTCATTCATTCACAACACATTTTATTAAACAAAACAGAACGTGAATGCTACTTCTAAGTCTTTAGTTGACAAAATATAGGGTTAAGATGACTAATTTTATGCAGGTAGGCTTATAATAGTTATTACTTTGGTGTAAAAAAAAATTTAAGATTTGGCCAAAAATTGTTATCTTATCAATTGTTATAGTAAACAAAAATTTTTATAGTAAAGAAGTTCTTATAGTAAAAACTATTAACAACTGCAGCTAAACAAAATACAGACAATCAGGAGNTACTTTGGTGTAAAAAAAAATTTAAGATTTGGCCAAAAATTGTTATCTTATCAATTGTTATAGTAAACAAAATTTTTTATAGTAAAGAAGTTCTTATAGTAAAAACTATTAACAACTGCAGCTAAACAAAATACAGACAATCAGGAGAAACTTTTCAGCATTGCAGCTAAATTTCCTAGCTTTAATAGCTGCAGTTAAACNAGAAACTTTTCAGCATTGCAGCTAAATTTCCTAGCTTTAATAGCTGCAGTTAAACAAAATCTGCATCTTTAACCAAAAATTCAGTTAAGTTGTTTATGGTAATAAATAAAGGAATTGACAGACGTATTTAAAAAACGCATAAAACGCATAAATTTTGTCCCAATACCGCATAATCCTATAGCAATATTTTGCATAATCAGCGTCCCTGGTCATAAACCTCAACTATAATCATTTTACAATTATATATCCATGGGCTCACTTACAACTCAATTGTACTGTTATATTATATTTCACGTGTTTGTCAGCTAGTGCAACAGTCAACCAGTTCAGCCGATAATATTAATGTAAATTGGAGTTTTTGACTGTTCGAATGCCATATGAGCAATTGCTTGTATCCAATGAAGCTGTCTGCAAATTTTTTGGCACTATTTGCCCGAACACTTCATTCTTGTTGTTACGTTGACTCTCGGTACCATGTTGCTGAATGCAATTGAAACCGCAGCTAACTACAACATTGGATGACTTAGCGATTGGTCAAACTTCAGCTATCAATATGAAATATTTCACGAGAACGTATGCTGGTGTTATTTCTCTCCATGGCAAATTCTCACGGACAATTCTTATAGATTAAAGCTTGGTCGTAGTTCAATTGACTAGATGTTTTCTAGTCTATTTCTCATTTATAGGAGTTGGGAAAGCAAAAGTAGTATACCATTCATCAAATGAACTATGCAAACAGTCTTCACCAGTTTTGTTACTTTACTTCACGTTTAACACACGTTTCTATAAATCTCGTTCTACTAAATGGTAAGACTCATTAACTCCTTTTCCTCGATAGATTGAGGTCACTATTACGATCATGAGTGCCTAAGGACTTGGAATCTCTTTTTCCCTACTGCTTAATATACAAGAATAAAATTCATGGAATTCACAAGACATGTAACCAACGCAGTCAATCAAATATCTAAAATATTCGTATTAGATGTCCAATATATTATTGTTGTAAATTAATACTCTAGTTGACAAAAAAGTTTAGCAATAACATTATGGAGAAAGGATAAACTCCTGAAGAGACACTTAAGTTGATTTCGTTTGATTTAATATTGTTCTACGGACAATCTTTCCGGCTCTTCTAGGATAACTTCTAGCTTTGAATCATACTCAGGCTGAAATTGGATGGAATAGTCCCTAAAGTTGTATCCTGTCATATTTATTCTTTCCCATTTCGCAACTTTTATTCTTCTGTCCCATGTTCTAATCCAACCCTTCGCTTTCATTTTTTTATTTACAAACATCTTGTCTTCATTTCGCACTTTAACTCGAAAACGTCTAAATTGCAGAAATCACTAATGTAAATTATGCAAAAATTATAATTGTAAGTAAGATTTACCGGTTATATCTGTCTGTTTCATCACTATATTCCGTATATAAAGACAATTTATAGATATCATCCTGGTATATGACGATTAAATTAGGAAAATCAATTTTGTCTTCGTCTTTTGTTGTCTTAATATACACCATATTTGAACGCAGCTCGTATTCTATGGCTACTGGTGGTGACACATGCAATTTTTCTTTCATGCTCCAACCTTTATAGCGAAATACCATAAATTCCAATTTGTCTATTGCTGGTTCTAGCTGCATGTCCAAAGATCGAGACAATTTATAAGTGCGGTTTATCTCAGCTATTTCTCTGAAAAAAATTAATTTAAAACATTCACCTAATAAATAAACTTAAGAAATGCCCGCATTAGCCCGCATATATATGATGTTATTCCAACTTGTGGACAATGCGTTCACCAAAATTTATTTAGTTATACTTCGTTAACTACGGGAGCAAACTGTCTCAAATATATTAGAAATGTTTAATTGGCTCACATGAGTCTTAATTGAAAATTTGCTTAAAAATTTTTTAATAGTTAGTTTTGTAAAACTCATTCAATTGAATTTGACTTTTTCTGTGATCTAGANTTTGCTTAAAAATTTTTTAATAGTTAGTTTTGTAAAACTCATTCAATTGAATTTGACTTTTTCTGTGATCTAGAAGATGTAAAGTGACAACCATAGGTCTTCCCAATTGCAATATAATAAGGCAAACGCTACAGCGAAAACATGAACAATGAATTTAGATGTTTATAATATTTTAGTATTCTATTATTTATAAAAAATATATTACTATAATTTTAGAATATTTTAGTACGCTCTCCAAATCGTTTGAATATTTCAAATCATACGCCAACCAATTTTGAACTTATTAAGATATTTTACAATAATTTTAAATAAATTTATTGTACTTATAATTCTTTTGGTATAATTCTAGATTATTCCGAATTTTTTTAGAGCATGTTAGAATATTTATAACAATGTTTAAGAATAATTCTGAAGTGTATTTAACACTTCAAAATATATTTTGAATATTGTAGAATATCTTCAGTGTATTCGTTATAACATAGCCTAATTTGCTTCACTCTTAGTATGCTTCACAGTATTTTTAGGATCTATTATATAATTTTTTAATTCGGAAAACAATTTTAAAATGTTTCGGGATAATTTGGTAATGTTTGAAAACTTTTAGATTATTTCCAAACTATTCAAAGTTGCCCAAACGGTGAAGTCTGAAACACTGTTATACATCAAATTTTTGACGCTGCATAGCCCCTACAACTAGTCAAATTTAATAATTTTAGAATTGATTCGTTTAATTAAAATAAATTCCGCATATTTTTGATTGAAGACTAGTGGAAGAAGAGCAAGTTTCAGAATTTAAAAAATTTCAAACAAACACTGGTTTTCAAGGCATTACGGTGAAAATCACATAATAAGGTTGAAAACTTAAAAAAGCAAACTTATAACTGTACAAAGATAAATTAGTGACTAAGTACTAAAGATAAAGGGAATATGACTTTTTATTGGGAGAAAGTGACCTTGACATTAGTTGACCTAAGCGTAGACTCGATGAGTTTTGCTAAGTCTAGTCCCGATTTGATGTTAAGTCACATTTGTAACGGATAAAAATTGTCAGAATAAAAAAATTTAAAGTCTGGTAAACTTGGGAATATATATAATACTCTAGTCAATAAATGACATAAATTAACTTTGATATACAAATTTACGATAACTCAAATTTGAAGTTGTGTGGGGAATGTGAAAAAGTTTATTGACGTGTAGGTAAGGCAAAGAAATTAGGCAACAATGGCTAGCAGAAACGATGCTGAATGNAAAATTTCAAACAAACACTGGTTTTCAAGGCATTACGGTGAAAATCACATAATAAGGTTGAAAACTTAAAAAAGTAAACTTATAACTGTACTTATAAAGATAAATTAGTGACTAAGTACTAAAGATAAAGGGAATATGACTTTTTATTGGAAGAAAGTGACCTTGACATTAGTTGAACTAAGCGTAGACTCGATGACTTTTGCTAAGTCTAGTCCCGATTTGATGTTAACTCACATTTGTAACGGATAAAAATTGTCAGAATAAAAAAATTTAAAGTTTGGTAAAATTGGGAATATATATAATACTCTAGTCAATAAATGACATAAATTAACTTTGATATACAAATTTACGATAACTCAAATTTGAAGTTGTGTGGGGAATATGAAAAAGTTTATTGACGTGTAGGTAAGGCAAAGAAATTAGGCAACAATGGCTAGCAGAAACGATGCTGAATGCAAATTATTTTTTATTTTTACCTGTCACAAGCGGGTTCAATGACTATTTAAAATTTATTTATCAGCGGGTTTATATCTGTTAGTAACACCTATGTCATCACAACTTGAACCATCAAATTTGAACAAATTATTACCACTTAAACATAAATTTGGTCAGGTCAAGTTGAGAGATTTGTCATAATGCCAGGGACACTTTCATGTCCAAATACCTATTCTTCCCCGCTCGGAGTTAAACAGTAAAAAATATTACACATAGAACAAAAGCCATTTACGATTTTAGCAGAGCAGTTATAACTAAATTGCTGCTCGAGGATTTTAATAAGCTATATGGCTCAATCGGTATGAAATTTTCTATAGGTTACAAATATTTCATTGTCAAATTCAAAGTCAAATATTGTATATTTTTTTCAAAAAAGTTTGCCGAGNCTATAGGTTACAAATATTTCATTGTCAAATTCAAAGTCAAATATTGTATATTTTTTTCAAAAAAGTTTGCCGAGTACTATGAATTTAATTTTAACTTAACATAAATATATTGCCAAAGTATCGGTTAGCAATCGCGCCAGAGACCGAACGAAACTTCGCCCGTTATCGAATATATCATCTGGTGAANCTATAGGTTACAAATATTTCATTGTCAAATTCAAAGTCAAATATTGTATATTTTTTTCAAAAAAGTTTGCCGAGCACTATGAATTTAATTTTAACTTAACATAAATATATTGTCAAAGTATCGGTTAGCAATCGCGCCAGAGACCGAACGAAACTTCGCCCGTTATCGAATATATCATCTGGTGAANTCAAAGTATCGGTTAGCAATCGCGCCAGAGACCGAACGAAACTTCGCCCGTTATCGAATATATCATCTGGTGAACTTCCTTATTGCATGCATTTAGTATTCACTATTGTCGCAAACCAGGGAGCCTTTATAGTAACTAATTCGATATAACTCAAAACTGGTGACGCAGGAGTAGCAGATAATGGCAAGACATGGAAAAATATTATTTATACTTGGTCAAAAAATAGTTGCCCAAACTAAATTAAAATTAAGTGAAACTTCACTTGAATTTACAACGTACTTGGATCGAGACAAAGATATTGGATCGATTAACGTAGTATTTACTTAAATAACGAACATTACCTACCTAACTTACTTTTCAAATTTTACTTTCCATGTTGTCTATTCAAGCAGTTTTCACTATGCAGTATCATAGTAACCATTGCTTGTTAGTTGACCAGTATTTCAAAATAAGCAGAAACATAGTAGGTATATACCAATAGCTTGCGTGGATTTGCGTGAGATTGTGTAAAGTTCCTCTTTTACGTGAAATTGTGTATAAGAAGAACTTTACACAATTTCACGCAAATCCACGCAAGCTATTGGTATACCCATAGTGTTGCAAAAGTTGGGTGCCATAAAGTGAATCGAAACCTAAATCAGTGTTTATTTTAACGTAAATTATTACGATGAACCTAAATTTATCTAAAAGATGAAAATGCAAATGAGATATTACTGAAGTGAGAAATAACTCAATTCGTTTTATTCTAGCAAAAACTGAGAATCATCACTGGTGGCAAGTACTCCACTATGTAGTCTGAATTTTACAAAAGAAAGGACATTCACAATTGCTATTAAAAGCAGCTATTAAATTACTTGCTATTAAAAGTAAATATCTGTATTTTAAATTTAGTCTATCTTCATACTTTTATTGTTGTGCATTTATGGGCATAGCGTTAGTAACTTAATAAATTGGTAATTATAGGTAAACATTCATATCACAAAGTTGTTTAAAGTTTTGTCTACATGACATGTACACAAATGTTTTTCGGCAAATGAAGATCATTTTCAACATTACTATCAAATACATTAACTTACATGTTATCAGCATAAGTCGTGGGATCTTGTGCACTAAACAGGCCTACTAGCGGTAACCAAACTCGACTTGCATTTTGGGATGTAGACAAATTTGTAGATTCATTTGCACGCAGATCTACAGATTTAGGTGCTTCACCAAGAAGAATTAGATAAATAGGGTAAACGTGTTTTACCAGCACACTTAGAAGTACGAAAATTATGAAGTAATTCATTATGTGACGAATTTGGGATTAACTAAGCCTGAATATCGTTGAAACAATTACGTTTTTAAATTGTACTATGTCATATAGAGGAAATCGGTTTATATAGGCAGTTAAAGAAAGTGTTCGTAGGATTTCATGTGGCATGAATATAGTTAATATTCTCGTACATCTCTATTATAACCGCAAATGGCGTAGCTCTGTGGGTTTTGTTTGTCGAAGTCTACAATGAACTTTTTACTGATGTTTTTTTTTATCGTATTGCTAACAATTAATTTGTGTGTTCATACGTTTCCAGAATCTTAACAAATCCGAAACTGNGTTTTTTTTATCGTATTGCTAACAATTAATTTGTGTGTTCATACGTTTCCAGAATCTTAACAAATCCGAAACTGAAACACTAGCACAGATGATCCACTTCAAAATCAAATTTTCATTGAATTCAGCATAAAATTCGTTTCATTTTATGCTGAGGTCAAGGAATATACTTTCGGCAAGTGTATTAATACTGCAACTTCATGCGTCACAAATCAATGCCTGTTNGCTGAGGTCAAGGAATATACTTTCGGCAAGTGTATTAATACTGCAACTTCATGCGTCACAAATCAATGCCTGTTCCTCCATTTCAATCCTTAGCGGATGTGCAATATTTGAAAAAGATTCATTAAATACTGAGTCCCCAACAACTACTTTTTGTTATATTCTACATTTGTACAATGTCATCGCGATAGCAAAATATAGCTACCTGTCATATCGAATGCAAAATAAATCAGAAGCATTTTACTTATCTTCTCTTTGCCACTCGTGCATAGATTCCGTGGAAATATTTGGTAAAGAATTGATGAATCTGGTGCATTAATTTATTCCGATCGAATGTGGGGCAACTAGCACATCATTCATTAATACAAAATGTAAAAGATCACATGTTAGATTCTAGTTTTGCAGCTTCGCCCGATGCATGTTTCCGCTTTTGGGTATACAGCATGCGGACAGTGGTGATGGAGAATAAAGACATACTGTGGAACATCTTGAAATTAGAACAACTTTGCTGTATGAATTTAATAATACACTACCATCAGTTAACATTTACATGTGACAAAAGTCTATGAAATGTGATTGTGTCTCGATAATTGTCTCATGTGTCGCCTGATCCTTTCTCATCTTAGACCTTCGCCAAATCATTCTGAGTACCGTTAACGAGAAATAATGGCGAATCAAGTATTTTGGGTAGATATAATTCTATTATGGAGCAAACCCAAAATTAGCAGCTATCTGCTTAATATTTGCACAATTATAAACATCCAACATTACCAATTGTATAATTTCACTTGTGTATTAATGCAAACAATATGATTGACAAGNGCAAACCCAAAATTAGCAGCTATCTGCTTAATATTTGCACAATTATAAACATCCAACATTACCAATTGTATAATTTCACTTGTGTATTAATGCAAACAATATGATTGACAAGATTTATTTTTCAAACATTGTTAATTTTTCCTTCGAATATACTCGTTTATTGAAATTAAATTATCAACTCCAATGTACCTTACATTAATTTTAGAGAATTCTTCGTTAATATCATTTTACATAATCAACGAGTGACACGTGTAAAATGCAAGTAGAAAATCAAATCAAACTTAGACAATACGATGCGAGTGAAAATAGCTATCAATTCATTCATATGAAGCATTTGATGCTTGTACATTGTCTATCCTGTCTACATATGTAGTTAATACTGCTATCTGGTACGTCTCAACTCGATTAGTAAATCAGTGTCTGCGGAAGTTTTCGAACTATAAACTTAGCAAGGGCTTATACTAGGTATCAAAAACAAATTTCTTTGATATGTATGACTTCATTATTGCTAAATTCGATAACAGGTAAGTAGGCTGAAAAAGTTGAGAATAAAATTACAATCCAACAAAAACGAATGCCAACTTGCCTACATATTAATTGGCTTATTTTAGGCACAATTAGTTATTTCCACAGAAACAATAATTATAAACATCCAACATTACCAATTGTATAATTTCACTTGTGTATTAATGCAAACAATATGATTGACAAGATTTATTTTTCAAACATTGTTAATTTTTTCTTCGAGTTCTCCGGTTTATTGAAATTAAATTATCAAACCAATGTACCTTTCATTACTTTTAGAGTATTATTCATTAATATTTCCCATATATCCCATATAATGTCAAGCTTCAATTCAGTCTTTACCTGTTGTGTTCCAAAGATAGCGATGCATATGCCTTTGTGAAAGACAAGAACATGTAGTTTATATCCAATTCCGGCAGTACTTGACAGCTTCCCTTTTCAGCGTCCCGTGATCTAGCGGATCCTGAAGTCTTCCTCTATCTACAATCTTTTTCCCTTTAAGGTGTAAGATCTTTGAACCCTACAGCCTGTAGGGTTCAAATTACCATACCTAGGAACAGTGTGATGACCTGGTGACTAGTATTACTTACTCACACACTACATCTAGTATATCGCGCGAAATCTTCCCCCAAGAACCTCTTCTTAACTAGCCACTGACACATACTGCCGAATCGTTCGCTTGATTTGAACAACTGGTTCCATTCCAGCGAGCGTATTTTACAGTCAACCCAAGTCTCGGTTCTAGGTGGAATACATAAGGTAGACTCCACCCTCATGGTTCTTATCAATCAATAAGTTTGTTTGATAGGGCCATCGCCCTATCAATGATGAAATTATTTGCATAAGTAAATTTAAATAAAACAAAATTATAAGTGTTAAAATTACTGAAAAAGTTTTAAAATATTTGAAATTAAAAGTGATAAATAAAACGTGAATTTTGGATCAGTGGCAACTTCTGTGACGTCCTTGATAAGTTGAATTGTGTCCTTTGGTATTCCTTGAAAGTAATTCAGTCGAATCTGAGATGTGCCAGTGCATTCCCCAATAGCATGAAAGAAAGGTAATTGATCTTCACAATATTTGCACTGCTTCTCCTCAAAAACTCCCATGTAAAACAGTACCAAAGGAACGGTCACAATAATTCAACTTATAAATTACAATTAACACTTAGGTAAATTTTGAACTTTTATTTTCATTATAGTATTAATTCGTTTATCTAAGGTATTTTTACTCATGTCTGACAAGAGTATCTTAGTAAAGTACCATTTTATATCTGAAATGATACTTTAGGCAGTTTCGCAAATTTGTACACTATAGGAAACAATTGAGTTTGGTTAAAGGGTTCACAACCTGCCCGATCAAGTAAAATTTGAGTCGATTGTTGCTATCACTTGAAGCATGACCCGCCAAAATAAATTAAAAATTGGTAAACTTAAATTTACTAGTTAATTCGTAAATCATGAATATAGGTTGTGATTTTATCCTGCAGCCATGCTACAGGATGGCGCGACGCCGGTTCTAGATTTACACAACACATCACAAACCATACAAGTTGGTTTCTCAATACCACCAGGTTAGATTATTTGACTAAACTAGAATAAAGTACCTAATAAATCTTCCTGACCCTAATAAATTATGAAATGGAGTCCTGAAATCCTAGGGAAATCAAATTTAGAAATTAAAATGACAAAATTCAATTATTCAATAAAATTTATTTTTCATTATTTAGATGGGGTCAGGATCACGTCTCACCTGCAGAAATTGATTTCAAAAACTCATTCTCTATCTAGAAATGTGATTCCCCTGCATGCGCACTTCCATCCTGTAGAAGAATCGAATTAAAAAATTAAAATGACAAAATTCAATTTTTAAATAAAATTTATTTTTCATTACTGAGATAGTATCAGGATCACGTCGCACCTGCAGAAATTGATATAGAAAATCATTCTCTATCTAGTAGTGTTATTCGCCTGCATGTGCACTTACATCCTTTAGGGGAGTCGAATTTAGAAATTAAAATGACAAAATTCAATCTCTCAATAAAATTTATTTTATTACTCAGATGTCAGCGTCTCGTCGTACCAGCAGAAATTGATGTACAAACTTATTCTATATCACGGAGTGTGCAGGGTGAAAGCGATTAGCACTTCTAGATAGAGAATAACTTTGTGCATCAATTTCTGCTGGTGCGACAAAATCCTGACACCATCTAAGTAATAAATAAATTTTATTGAAAAATTGTATTTTTTCATTTTAGTCTCTAAATTCGATTCCCCTACAGGATGGAACTGCACATGCTTTTTAGAACTTAAAAAAATCGTTTTTTTAACTTAATTTTTATTATATTTCTGCAGCCTGTCTTGTAAATGTTGAACTATGTGGTGCGCAAGATTTGATATGCAATAATTTTTATTAATATTTCAATTGTCTGGTCATAGAAATAAGTATACAAGGATACCCTGATTCTTCAAAACTGAGAACAAATATGACTTCATATGAACTACAATGATTTTGAGCCAATAATAAGATACGGTAGAAATCAAACCTAAAATTATTAATATTGTGAGTATGAAATTGTGTAAGTGAAAAGTTTACTAATGTTACATCTTACACAAATTCATTGCACAACTCCATTTCAAATCGACTACATGCGATTTCTCCCACGCAAACTTTCGGAAAAGTTGAACTAAATCATTCTTATGTTTCTATGTTATATTTTAATCAAAAAATGTGCAAAATTTTTATAAATTTTTTATAAACTAGTTGTGAAAAATATGTCTATAAAGGTTTCTTTTGTCAACATGTGTACATAGTTAAGGAACTTACATTATTATTACAACAAGAATTCATGCATGTCACATAAATACTCAAGGGAAAACTCAAATTGAATAAAAGATTTGCGTGGTTGAGTTGACGGAAGTATAAGTGCAGAAAAACGGCATTTGTGAATGTCGGACCATTTGTAGAACAAACTGAAAATTAACTTAATAATTGATTTGTTTTCTTATATTAACGTGGGAATAATTTGGAAATTGTGGAAGATTTGATGTTTCCTGTATGTGATACTTTTACCATGTAAATTAGTTCATTGTTTACTTTGTATCATTGTAGAATTGAGTGGCAGTAGAAAACCATTGCTCGTTAGCTATTTGCCTAACATTTGGTCGATATATTTTTTAAACTATGGCAGTTCCTGCTACAGTTTACTTATTTTTACTTTCTTTTCTTCTAATTGTAAAACTCTTTAACCATTGTACAAAACAAAAAGCAAAGTTTTTGGATAGTAAGAATGTAGAATATCAGCATAAGCAGCTACCAGGTAATTTATTAGGATGGGATTAACCACCATTATTTTAATGTAATGTGTTCTATTAACTTTACTTGATAGAACCTAGTACAGTAAACCTCTGTTAAGCTGATTTCGGTTACCACGAACCAAATAGTCCGATCCGCTCCCTGAGATAGGGAATTTGTGTATAAATGGAACGGCTAAGCTCGGATAAGCCGAACCCTGGGCTACCACGGAAGCCTTTTCGTGATACATGCTTATTTACAAGAAAGGGAGAGGTATTTAATGGACTTCAAAACTTAATTGGAAAATTTTTTTACTGAAAAATTCACCAGCTTTTTTATCTCGGTTAACACGAACACCAATTATTCATCAATTTTTAAAGAAACTTCAACTTTTTTCTTACAAAATTTAATGAATAACTTCTTGAATAACTTTTCAAACGTTGAAATACAACAGAAAATGAACCAACGATATATTTTTAGTCATTTTTTCACTTTTAGTATTATGTACGCACATGTATTTGTGAGCAAGATTCTAAACCTAAACTCCACATCATTAGGGATTTTTCGTTAAATGTCTGCCTTGTAAAACTAAATTTTCTTCTTAAAGAATTCAACCCAAGAGGTTGTTTTTAGCAAGAAAGTAACAATTTTTTTACTGCCTTATCTATCACGGATTAATATCGCCCCGGCTCATAATTTCTTGAAATTTTTAACATTCTTTTTAAAGTACAATCGTATGTTATTCCCAACTTGGGCCGTAGATGTGGTTCCAAGAAAAATACCAAATTTAATCGCGGATTAATTAGCTCCAGAAGTTTTTTTTTGAAAATTGCACAAATCTTTCAAAAATAACCTCATATCATATATTCAGTATACAAACATATTTGATTCCAGAAAAATACCAAAATTAGTCACGCATTAATTTAGTCTCGTAATTTATTTTTTTCAAAAAAGTCAAATAAAATTGCTTAAATAGTATCACTTACACATCACTTACACAGTATTTAAACACACACACGGTTCCAGAAAAATAACACCAAATTTAGTCTCGGATTGATTTGGCCCCCGGTAAACTATTTTTTTGAAAATTTCAAATAAAATTTTATAAATATTCACATATCACAATGTTTAAACACATGTTTGGTCCCAGGAAAATATAAATTTATATCGCGGATTGATTTGGGCCAGGTAATTATATTTTACAAAAATTTCAAATAAAATTGCACATAAAGACACATGTCACACACAATGTTTAATCACAGATACATTTCAATAAATTACCAGATTTAATCGCGGATTGATCTGGCCCCTGTGATTGTTTTTTAAAACTTCATTTGTTTTCAAAATGTACTATTATCAATTGCTCAGTGTAAAACACATGTGATTCCAGGGCAATACGAAATTTGGTAGCGGATTAAATTGACCCCAATAATTTTTCAAATTAATTTCAATTTTTCAATTTAAAAATCACATGTGTCTTATCAAGATATAACACTTACTTAGACACAATTAACTTATTCACTGTCCAATTGCATATGTTTAAATATATTCACGACTCCAGGAAAATATCGAATTTAGTCGCGGATTAATTTTTCACAGCAAAATTTCTTATTGAATATTTTTGTGTAATTTTTTATTGCCTAATTATAGGCTCAGAGCTCGGTAGTTTTAAGTTGGCAGTATAATTAAAACAGCTAGTTTTAATGACCCTAATAAGTCATTTATCACGTATGCTAAATTTTTTAGTTAAAATGTAAATAAAAGATAACGACAACCAGTTCGCATTATAACCATTCCAACATTCAAAAAGGTTTAAATTTTATTAAGTCAATGTATTCAGAAATTTTTTTTAATATACCCAAAAATTTTCTTGAAAATCGTAGTTAATGGGAATTTTGGTTTTTTATGAAGCGTGATTTTTGGTTGCGCCATTACTTGGACGATTTCAGAAAAACAGACTCAACACTATATTAACATACAAACAATTACCTCTAATGGTATTTTTCATAGAAAGTGAACATGAGCTTCTGATTTTTTCATACTTATTAAATTCATTCGTCTCCTTCAAACAAACTGTTACTACAGTGAAGTTCGGTTGTAGTGACTTCGTAGGGACCGGCAGGATTGTTCAGGATAGCCGGTGTTCATTTTATCCAAATATTTTACTATAAATTCAGCTACGTCGATGTAGAGAAGTACTGGGTGATGAAAATTTGCTTAAGACTGAATACGGTCATGTTCTCATGATAAATTACCATTTCAAGTAGAGTCTACGCTTCCATCATTTTCTCCAAAACTCCCTCAAGACTGATTTGGGTAAATTTTTGACTGATTTTGGTAAAGTCTTTTGCTCCCTTCAATTGAACTAGCTCTTTGTTGGATTTGGAACTCGTTTCCCTGGGTCCATAGAATAGCTGGGCAGGTAGGAAGAGGTGCCTAATACGTGTTAACACATAATCTCCCATTTTCTTGGCAGGGACCGAACAGTGTGGTTTGCTATAGCCGGAGCTCTATTATATCCGGAGCCACTATACGCTGACTTCACTGTATTATGCAATATTACATACTAGATACAGATAAACCATACACAAACTGTGACGGGTGATATAAAATCAGCAGCAGATATTACATTATATGCACCGTAGAACCTAGATTTCGAGGGTTATCTAGATGGTTATACACATCATATTCATCCTTAATCAAAATTTAAAATGTATACAACAATTTTTATACAGATTAATTAGAAGTAACTTATCATACTAATGGAGAGTAAATTTCTAACCAATCAACACTCAAAAATTTCTAAACACTAACCAATGAAAGCCAACTTGAACCTGCACCAAATTAATTGTTTGTTTCTTTGGATTAAAAACAGCCGCTTGGTGCCGAAAATAATACTCTGCCATATTGTCTCAGTAAAATGCGTTAAAGATTTTCGTGATATCTTTAGAATACTTAAATGCTTAGCGACAAATGTCACATCTTAGAAAAGTTAAGCGTCGATTGCCAATTTGTGCATTCAACAACAAATTCAAATTAATTTTGCTTCAAATTTTGTAGTTTTCATAGGCATTTTCCATTTTCTCATAATTTTTTTAGTAATTTGAATTCAAGCAACTTGTTGACTGAGAATAAAGTTCCCCGCCAATGCTTAAAACACCAATTAATTAATGCAACAATATAGCCTCTGTTGCGTGCGGGACGATCCTACGTTTTAGCTTAACCGGACCTAACGCACTAGCAGTTGTGCTACAGAGCCGATTGGGAACAAGGTAAATTCTGTTTTCAAGAGAAAAATTTCAATTTTCAAAAAAAATTCTAACTTCTGTTCTAGGGATATCAAAGAATTGATTTTACAGACGTGACATATTTCCAATAGTTTTTCAGAACATCCAAATTTTTCAAAAGAGAAACTTTTTATTGTTGAAGTTTTCTAGGTTACATCACCCAATTTTTTTTGTTTTAATAGGCCCTCTGAGCTTCCCTGGGATTGGGGGAATTTGGCGAATTATCCTCTTAGGTTATCATGGAAGTAATTACAACACGTATCACGCACTTTGTCAACAATATGGAAAAATTATGGGTTTCCAAGGCGGAATTCAGAATTACTGTAAGATGAAGTACGATAAGTATACCGCAAATATGCTTAAATATATCTCAATCACTATCTAGTGATTACTGAAGACTATGAAAGTATTAAAGAAATCCTGACCTCATCAAACTGGGTAGATCGTTTCCCAAAAAATCGCATATACAACCAGCATACATTTGGACAGAATTTTGGTAAGTCAGCGGCGCTATGAAACAAAGTAAGTATTGTATACAATAGTAATGATTGTAACGAGAAATATTTCTATTAGGCACTTTACGCTTATAATGGTTTGCAAAGTCTATAAGAGTTATACATTTTATAGAGCAAACGCTATCACGTTGACTGGCACATGGTAACAGTCAAAGTTTATAGAGTTTATGAAATTTCTGAAAAGTGATTGTTTGTGATGTTTCAAACTTTATAAAATTAATAAAGTTTGTTGAGTTTAACAGAATTACTGGTACAGTTTACATCACTCTGACTGGTCCCGTTGTCAATTATGAAATTTAGGCGATTAGTAAAATCCTTTTGTAAACACTTCATAAACTTCTGAATTGAAATCTTTTATAAAATTCCAGCTTTGGCAAGGAAAAAAAAATCATTTTCATGAGTTTTGTAATCTTGCAGATGAAAACCCAAATTGGTATAAGTAATAATTTGTAGAAAAGTTTTAAAATTCAACAAATTTTATCAACTTTCATAGCTAGTATCAAGAAAAAGTGCGTATAGTTATCAGCAGTAAGGCTTCAATACTCTATTTGTACTCAAAAAATGTCTATACTTAATCTACAGGATTATTATTTAGCTATGGGGAACAATGGAAAGAAACACGACGGTTTGTAACGCGTACACTTGGCGAAGATGGGTTTGGCGATATGACAACAGCTGATCGTATCTTGACAGAAGAAACGGAATATTTTCTAAATCATATAAATGACTTGCTCACAAAAAGCGACATTCTTCCGAATGTAAATGGACTCTTTTCAATACCAACGCTTAACATCAACTGGAGGCTTATAGCTGGACAGCGGTTCGATTATGGGGATAAAAATTTATTGATCTTACTCAAACTCATCAAAAAGGGTGTTGAATGTGAATTTGGTCGACATCCAGTGTTCAACTTTCCATTTCTAGATCGCATTCCTGGTCTCTCCCCAATCAAGAAATTCAATCGTGTCTTTTATACAACGTACGAGCATATAAACGTAAGATGGCATTGCCTTGTTATATTAGAATGACTTGATATATAATAACGACTCTAAGGTGATGCTCTGCATGTTAAATCTAATTTAGAAATTTACTAGCTTATAGTCTTACACTGTGGTGATAGGAAACGAAATCTAAAATTGTGGTCGAAAAACAAGATACCTGGATACCGGTATGCCCAGTGAAGAAATGGTTGGATAAAAACTGTACGCCACAAACTAAGCAAAAAATTAGAATTACATATTAATGCAGTGAAAGATAAAGCAACAAAATTAAAAAGATATAAAATCAAGTTTACTAAATTCTAAAAATTAATGCTGAATTTCTCAAGCGAATACTTAAAAAAAATTAAATTAGCAAATATAGAGCACCACATTTGACTAAATTGCAACAAAATTCTGTAGTATAGTATTTCATGATTTTAAAAGTTGTATTGTGAAGTCTCTTTTTACATTTGAGACTTTCACAAAGCAAATAGTAGGGGGAGAGGGGTCATAAAAATAATTATTTTGGCTCATCAGGTAGGATAGGTTAACGCAACATAAGGAGTAATTAATGCAGCATGGATAACATTGTCGAAAGCCATAAACTAAATACAAATATAAATTTTAGTACCATTTGTTGGTCAGAATAGTTAGGAATACGTGTCTAAGGATTGGCATACAAAATTTTAGTTTTTATGATAACCTCAATTAACCTCATTTACATACTGAATTATTCCAGCCTCCGTATATCGTGATCGGACAATTTTCCTAAATTTTTGTTAAAAATAAAAGTTTGTCCTAAATTTTTTTTACCATAAGAAATTTCTAAAAATTTTAACCCAATTATGTGGCTCTATTGTAGCAATATATGTGATTCTAATCGTTCGATAATTCTTTATTTCTAGAAACTCATGTGCGAGAGACGTAACGGGAATGTATTCGAAAAAAATAAATCTCATTGCACAAATTTAATAGACAAGTTCTTACAGAAAATTGAAGAAAACAAAGAGACGCCAAACACCGTATTCACAGGTAATCATGACTATAGAGAAGGACAGCAACTTTGACATTCTAAAGTTTAGTTATTTAGAAATATTTGAGATTTAGTCAGTCGCTTTGCAGTATTGCTCATTTCAAGTATTGAGTATTTAAAGATCAAAAGTAATTATTACTTCCACGAGAAAATTATCATTAAATGCTAATTTTAGGTACCTTTTGTTCAAATAAACGAAAGAGTGGGTTTTTCTAGTTTGTAAAACATAGCATGACCTGTAGTTTGGTTAGGCATTTGAAAATGAATAACTTATGACAGGTCGCTGACTTTTGGGTCTACAAAAGTTAGCCTTGAGGTTATGCATTAAAAGAACCTTTTTGCATGTACTAGACGTAATAATCAATAGTTATTAAAGTTAAAACGAGTTGTTGAGAAAATAATCACTTTCCGCTAGTAGTTGCGTCACTAAACGTCAATTTAGCAAACTAGGGACTGGACTTGAGAGGGAAAGTAACATGAACTTCAACCTTAGATTCCAAATTATCCAAGACTTATTTGAAACCAAATTTCTAAAAGAGGAACCATATTGAGAGAGGTAATAGGTTTAACTAAAGTACTTTCTTACATATATTGAATAGAAACATTAGGGGCGTAATCCAATATGTACATAATCAAGATAGGAAAAGAGCTGAGTTGGAAGTGACCGAGAAAGAATGGAAGGGAATCATTCAAATCACTTTTCTGCGAAAAGAATGGTTAGGAGAAGGAATCTCCTGTTCAGGAGAATGAGAAAGTCAGGAAGGGATTGTAGGAGATTAGGGATATATAAAAAAGTTTTTTTAAACATGAGTTATTACCTGGTTCCTACTGCAGTAATAGTAGTATATTGCGACCGTCGTGTCTGTCAATTTATCTTCAAGAATATGTGCTTAGTTCCGATTATACATATTTTTCTTTCTGTATGTGTTGAGAAGCGTTCGTTCCTTTTGCATATGGTTTCTCTACATGAGCCACATGAACACATCTGTGAACATATATAGCATTTGGCTAATAATTCTCGTTCTCTGAGCCCATCGGACTGTTTGTTTAGATATGAAGGCACCTGATCTAGTCTGGTTTCTAAAATTCAGATTACAAGCGGCACTCCATATATTTATGTTGTTCAGCATCATATTCAAACTTTCGTTAATGCACCAGCAACCGGATGTTGATACATGAGCACTTAAGGTTAAAATCCATGACTCACCATGTTTGATAACACAGCTTGGCCAACAATTTGTATCTTAGATTAAAATGATGATCCCGCAATAAGTAACGAGTGGCACCTCATGTACCCAATATTATTACATATGTTAGCAGAAATTTATACTTCGGCAACCCAATAATGATATATTTCCCCCAAATATTTGAAGGACTTACTGCTCACGTTCGGTATTTCAGCTGCAAAAATTTTATCTTTGTCACCAACGGACGATTCCTCAAACAAAGTCTGGTACCTATACAATCACAAATTGATGTTTCAGATATAGATGGTTGATGCCACCAGGTTATCAGTTTTATGCATCTTCTGGCTACCTATACCTATCTAGTACGGTTTAGTCTACTGCTCATCTGTAATGCTGAATATGATCAATTTTTGTCTTGTTTAGATTGTATAACGTAAAGCGATAAGTACTGTAACGAAATTCATAAAGGTTACGTCTGATTTGTCTACCCATTATTCTATTTTAAAGCAACAGCAAGTGTTGAGAAAAGATTTATATCAGCAAATATCTTATAGACCGTTTTAAGTCTTGTCATATTTTTGTTTGTAACATATTCATATGCTTATGGGAAAAGAAATCTGAGACTAATATTTTATTAAACATGTTTGTTGATTGTTTCAGACAAGCAACTTATTGTCACTGTGACAGACTTGCTATTGGCTGCAACAGACACAACAGCCACTATGCTAAGTCATGCAATTCTGTATATGCTCCTCAATCCGCAAGTTCAAGAAAAAGTGCAAGAAGAGGTAACAAATGTCGTAGGGAATCGGAAAGTGACTGTGTACGATCGACATCTTCTACCGTATACTGTAGCTACAACGTTGGAGATACAACGTATGGGGAGTGTTATACCAGTTTTATCCCGTACATGTACCGCAGATACAAATGTTGGTGGATACACTGTCAAAAAGGTACGACGTTTTCAAATTTGATTTACACTTTTGATATTCATCATTTTATTCAAAAAATATTTGAGTCCTCGTAAGTTAATCTGCTTTAAATTATCTCAGGGAGTGTTTGCTCTACTAAACGTTATCCAATTGCATCATGATCCAGAAATTTGGAAAGATCCATACAATTTCCGTCCTGAACGATTCCTTGATGTCAACAACTGCGTGATAAAAGATCACAAAGTTCTCGCATTCGGAGGGGGTAAGATAACATTCATGAAATCTGTTCTTCGTACTTTAGTGTTAATGGTAAAAAACTGTAGCCATATTAGTAAATGCGATTTCTGCTTGCGGCCATCTGCCTCTTCAATTACATTCAATAGAATATGTGTTTAGTTCATACTCAAATTATTGTCAGCCGCAAACGATCGTAAGTAATAACAAAAATATTTCGCAAAAAATTGCTGTCGTAAAGACTAAAAGGCAGAAAAACAAACATTATTACGACTAGGTAATAATAACCAACACAAAAACTCTTCTGGTTAACAGTGGCAACATCAACTAAACCCAAGGGTCATAATTTACACTGTTCCAACAAATTTTCTGGCAGTAGATATATACTTGTAGTCTTGAAAACTAATTTGAAATCAAATTCTCACTTTCTTTCAGGACGAAGGATTTGTCCTGGGCAAGTTGTTGCAAACTTGACATTCTTCCATTTCTTTACATCGCTGTTGCAGAAGTACAACTTCAAAATTCCAGAAAATTCTGATATATCAATAATACCAATCAGTGGCTTCACGAATTCTCCTAGTCCGTATGCCGCAAGAATACATTTGCGATCCTCTAAAGTGGAGTAACGTTTACTGAAAACTATGTTGTAATAGCATTATATGCCTCATCGCATATCTAAAGGTTAATATTTCTTTCTATAAATTGATATAGTCTAGTATTGTGATAGGTGGACTTGCACAACGTACAGAATTCTTTAGGGCATACGTTTCTGTATTTGGCTTATTGAAGAAGCAACAGAATCTAATTGTAGTTTTCCAGTTGAGAAACAGTGAACCAAGACATCATCCAGTTCATTCGCCGAATAATCATAATAATTTCATTTTTACCATTAATAAATTTTTCACTCATTTAAGAAACTCAATTGAATACGCATATATTAATTGTATTTTAGTACATCCACGAAAGAGGGAATAATGATTCCTTTAATAAAGTTTAGTAGGAGTAATTCGAACCTTCTTGTAAGAAGCTCTCTGAACTTCCTCTTTCTGAAATTAATATTTCCAAAAACAAAGACAATCAGAATCATTGCAGAATGCTGTTGACTGGATAAAATATTTGATTACAAATGGGATGAATTTTTGTTTTACAATTTAATTTTCACTTCAAAGTATATTTTACATTGAAATGTAGGAGTTATTCACCTTCATTCCAAAGCAACTACTAATTTTTACAAATATTTGATACTGGCGTAAATACCGAGTGTGCCCGAGTAGTTTGGCTTCGAATAGTAGAATATGAGTACTCGTCAATTTTCCAAGGATGAACTGAGTCATCGGCCAGCCGAGTACTCGGGACAACACAAAATATATATTTGCATTAGTACAAATACGTACGTTTACGTCTTAGTCTGTGTTTCTGTTTAGTTTATTAGCCATTGAATCGAGAAAGTATAGTGTTTCTAATATGTACAGAATTCACAATTTATGATGTAAAGACGATTTAAAATAAAATTAACTGGTATACCATGGGAACTAGTTTCAAAGGTGTAATTGGGGGAAAAACTGACTATATGTACTAGATCATGATCAGACCTACTGATTAAGTTAATTAATACTGAAACGATAACCGTTAATTTGAGTATTCTGAATTCATAAAAATGAATAAAATAGTCAATCGAAATAATAATTCTATGATTTTTCCTCTTTATCTTTGTTGTATTTCTCAAGCTCCTTGAGAAATATATTCTTGGGCTTCATGACGTTGGGCCTGTCCCCTCTGCACTTTGGACAGTACCATTTCCCCTTAGGCTTTGTTGTCAGTGATACACAAGAAAAATGAAACCACTCGATAGGACACAGGTCATTGTCACATCCAATCATTTCTCCGTATGAAACCTGTAACAACGAAAGATAAAAATTACACAATGTTGAAATGGAATAGAAACTGTGCCTCTCTGACAATAGTAGCAACTCTACTAATCTATTTTTTGAAATTAAGTTTCTACGCATGTTTACTAGTGAACAAAGAATATGAGTTTGTAAGTTCCAGGTTTTACATGTAGATTGACATACCTGGACGCATAAGCAGTAGGTAGGTTCATCAGGATCCACTGGAATGTTAATTTGCTTTTCGGTTTGTTTTGTACTACTTCTACGTCTGCGTCTTGTTCGTTTTTGAGCCTGAGTTTGGTCATTTCCTCTTTTTTCTCCTTTCTTTGGAGTCGACATAACAATTGTGGGTCCTGGCACAGCTGAAGTACTTGGGTCTGTATTACTACCACTCTTTTCCTTGGTAGATGAAAATGGTAGGCCAGTAGTAGTGGTAGCTGTGGAACTAGCGATCTGCGTAAGTGCTAAATTCCCAGTCACTTTCTCAATANGAAAATGGTAGGCCAGTAGTAGTGGTAGCTGTGGAACTAGCGATCTGCGTAAGTGCTAAATTCCCAGTCACTTTCTCAATATCTTTAACTTTTTCTTTTTGATGGTGTTGAGGAGTTGGGANCATAACAATTGTGGGTCCTGGCACAGCTGAAGTACTTGGGTCTGTATTACTACCACTCTTTTCCTTGGTAGATGCAAATGGTAGGCCAGTAGTAGTGGTAGCTGTGGAACTAGCGATCTGTGTAAGTGCTAAATTCCCAGTCACTTTCTCAATATCTTTAACTTTTTCTTTTTGATGGTGTTGAGGAGTTGGGATTGACAGAGGGGTAGATGCGTTTGATTGTNAAATGGTAGGCCAGTAGTAGTGGTAGCTGTGGAACTAGCGATCTGTGTAAGTGCTAAATTCCCAGTCACTTTCTCAATATCTTTAACTTTTTCTTTTTGATGGTGTTGAGGAGTTGGGATTGACAGAGGGGTAGATGCGTTTGATTGTTTTGGAGGTTGAAGCATTGGTTCTAGAACAATAGGTTCACCTTTTCCCTCAGCGTTGTACGAAGTTGCTACTAAAGTAGAGGGGCCAAGAACAGATGGAATAAACGTCTCATGACGAATACGCCGAGGAGCGCGTTTCCGTTCTTCTCGTGGATATGGCGGCGCTGGTGGGTCCTTTGTTTCCGTTCCGGACGAAGGAACTCTGCATGCAGATTCTACAAATTGAACATAATTTTAAAATACTCTAGATTCTATTGGTTACATGGACTGAANAACTCTGCATGCAGATTCTACAAATTGAACATAATTTTAAAATACTCTAGATTCTATTGGTTACATGGACTGAAAAGTTTTTGTAAGTAAAAATACAAGGTCAATTGCAATGGAATATGTAGTGAGGTTATCAGGGCTTAAATTCCTAGAGTATTTGAATTGGCATCCCCTAAGGAAGTGAATTTCCTTTGTTGTCCCTATAGGCAAAGAATTTTATCTACCATTTTTATGACCCAGGATTTATTTTTGAACGATTCCGTGGCCTCGGGAGCTATTGGTGTCCTGGGAGTCCAAAAACTTAACATCTTCGTGCCTTACCTAAATTCTTCCTGTCGAGATCTAACTGTCTGTTTTTGTTTTCTATGAGCTCTTGGATCTGCTGTCCTACATGAATCTTCTCGTCGCCGAGTTCTTGGCAGGTCATTAGTAGTGTCTGTATTCGGGTCTGGAGACGACTTAGTTCTAGTTGGTTCGGTTTTGTTTCTGAGTCCCGTAACAGTTCCAGTAAACGGCTCATGCTTCCAGAGACTTCCCTGAAATAACCTATGTAAAAACCAAAAGCAAAATTCTAGAAATCCATAAGCACTCTAGTGATGTAGATTGTAACCAGAGTAGAAAGTCTCTGGGTATAGCAAAGGAATTTGAGTAAAGGAATTTCGCGATTTCGTGACGTAGACAATTTTCAAATAAAATCTGGTTAGCTCCGCACATGCTACCAAAAATTGATCTAATAGCCTCCTATCCGCAGGGTTTTGCCCTCTTTCGACGGTTTTTGAGCTGGTCTACCCGTCGGGATGGATGTCCCTGTGACGCAATCAATGATGCTTCATTATTTATAATTCACACTGTTGATTCATGTCATAGAAGCAGAAATGAATGATTAATGGTTTTCTGTCGGCATTAGAAATTAGGGATTAGATTATTTGACAGATCCAATTATACATAACACTACAGATAAAAGTTCCTATGCTAAAGTTAGTTAACACTCAACCGCTTAATTAGCGGTTGAGGGTTAACTAACTTTAGCATAGGAACTTTTATCTGTAGTGTTCTGCATAAGTCTGATTCTGACACTCAAGGTTATTGGTAGTTGTAGGGAGTCATTGATGGCTTTGAGTCCTTCACGTTTGGGAGTCAGTCACACATTTCATTGTCGACTCCCCTACTTGGGAGAAGGCATGGAATAGTTACCAAAAGGCTCGGTATCCTGAAATGCCATAAAAAAATGAAAAACAGGGTTGAAAATAATTCGTGGTAAAAAAATTATTATTTTATTTTCACAAAAGTATAAAANAAAAAAATGAAAAACAGGGTTGAAAATAATTCGTGGTAAAAAAATTATTATTTTATTTTCACAAAAGTATAAAATTCTGTCTACAAAAGCACAAAATCAAATACAATTAGAATAAAATGTTCCTAAGTGTGATTGAGTCGAGAAACCACTTAAGAAAGTATTATCAAACGCGTGGTAAGATAACGTTAACCAAATGACATTTTGTTTCGTAACAAAATTTTACCATACATTTCATTTGCGAACAAAATCTTATGCAAATTTAACGTTTGGGAATAAAATCTTACCAGACAGGCTTTTTGTATGGGAAGAAAATCTTTGAAAACGGAAATTTTGTTTGGAATAAAACCTCACCAAACATACTGCTCGTTTCGAAAGAAAAAATTACCTACCAGACATTTTGTTTGGGAAAAAAATCTTACCAAACAAACATTTTGTTTGGGAATAAAATTTTGACATATATTCTTTCGAAAAGCCGATAAAAATATAACCAAATAGATAGAAATACCTCCAAACAAATCAAAATTCAACTAAAACTAACTCCATCATTATTTTTAATAGGCTTAATTTTTATCATGCTTTATATCACGCACTGTATCATTTACTTCCCCTGACAGCCAAGTTTCTTCCGGTATTTTTAGCACCAGGATAGCGGACTTAAGTTTCCTTATTTTTTCTGATCTACTTCCACCAATAAATTTACCCAAGCAGTTATAAAATTTCATAATCAGATTTTATTTGAAAATTATTTGTCACGAAATCGCAAAATTCCTTTACTCAAATTCCTTTAGAAACTTAGAGCTTTTACACCCTGCTCTGATTGTATTGTTTTGTAACCAACTTTGTATGGACAAATCCATTTCCCTCAGACGAGTGATGTGTTTCTGGAGATCGTCTGGGAGATTCTCCACAGAATCCTGGTAGTCTTCTACGTAGGTGGCCGAGTACAATGCATCCACCGCCGTTTGGTTCAACATACCCCTGTTTAAAAAAAAACAATTGATATTCTAAGCAAAATCTCATTTTAATCTCAATAAAATAAAAATATTAATGGGAACTGATGTACAGGATTAGTTAAATGTTAGCTTGATTAACTTGTCAGCCACATGATTTTCGTACAGCTATTTTACGAAGTATAATTAATTGCCTTTGCTTTCTACCCTTCTTCATGTGTAACCTATTTCTAAGTGATTTATCATAATCTGATTAAAAAAATTTATGCAGTTTATATTCGAAAGAAAAATTTGTGAGGAGATACTAAAGTTTCAGAAATATCACTCAAAAGTAGTGTTTGACTTCAAAAAAATAAAGTTCTTTCCATCACTGAATCAGAATTTGTGAATTTTTTGAAAACTGAGATTCTTGCCAATCTCTTAGTACAACGTCTCAACAGCATATCCAGAAAATTGGATTACCAAAAACTCGTATCCATTGATAATATAGACTTGATTATTTGAATTCCATATCCTGCTTTTCAGTGAAACTGTAGTGTTTCCCCATCAAAAAAAATTAAAAGTAACAACTTTCCCTGCAAAAATAGAACAATATGCTTTCTCCAGCAATAAGCATGGAACAAAGTAAGCTTCCAGAGGTTTTAAGAATCTGTATACNATAGAACAATATGCTTTCTCCAGCAATAAGCATGGAACAAAGTAAGCTTCCAGAGGTTTTAAGAATCTGTATACCCGTGTATGAATTTTCTTCTTACAGTTGAGCGTATACAGTAATGTTCCACATTAACGTTTACTCTGCTTTCTTCGCNATGTATGAATTTTCTTCTTACAGTTGAGCGTATACAGTAATGTTCCACATTAACGTTTACTCTGCTTTCTTCGCCTTTCCCCAAAAAGGACCAAGGTGACTTAATGCGCACATAGAATAAAAAAGTGGAGGGAACTTAGCCAACATGCAACAAATTGTCAGCAGCTAAGAAGTTAACTTCTCAGCTGCTCTCGATTTGTTGCATGTTGGCTAATTATCTCCACTTTTTGATTCATTCATTTATTAAGTCACCTTGGTCATTTTTGATTTTTGAAGAAAGGCGAAGAAAGCACAGTAAACTTTAATGTGGAACATACTGTACTGTACATAATAACAATATTAAAATCCAAAGACTACGAACAAGAAGGGTTTCTTAGTAGTAGAAAAGACCTGCAACAGGTTAGGACCATATTTCTGTTTAAATAATTTATTTTTATTTTTTGCCCAGATTACGGGTGTCATCCGACTCTCCAATTGTCTGGCTAACATAGCGAAAAACTATGAAAAACTGAAATAGAGCAAAGATTTCCGTAGGGTTTTTATGGCAAACTTCAAGGTTGCTAGGGAAAAGAATACTTTACTCCCAGCAACTTTGACAAAAACTTGGATACGACGGCGGGTAAGAGTTTGGCTAACCTTGTATTAAGTTAACACAGCCTTCCAGATAGTTAGGGTTTCACTAAGACAACGGAATGACGCAAAGGTCATCAAATAGGTAACGATGACAACAGGAGTTGAAAAATGTCAATATTTTAACCACCTCGGTCGTAGAAAATATCACAACCGTTACCCCTGCAGTACGGGCAATGAGATGGTAGTTTATTTGTATGAGGGCAACCAAATATCCAGAAGTGTCTTGGAATTATTGTTCTACAGGAATATCCAAAATCTTTACCATACGGAAGTTTCTTTCGTCGAACCAATCTTGGAGAAGTTCATGAATNTCTACAGGAATATCCAAAATCTTTACCATACGGAAGTTTCTTTCGTCGAACCAATCTTGGAGAAGTTCATGAATAAGCAAACCTAAGACCATCTAATATTGGATATTACTTGAAGTGTAGTGAAGATATTAGTGTTCTCCATGACTCCTACTCCGGAGTCACCTGTAGTTTGCTATGGAGTCGTAGTCGATGACTCCGGAGCAGGCATATGCAAACAAGGAGTCGGAGTCTATGACTCCGGAGTCGACTCCACACAATTGGAGTCAGCTCCAAAAAAAAGTCATGCGCAGAACTCATATAACATTACATCACAAACAGAATACGCGTATGTCAGTAAGGTATGATACACTAAATATTGTAGCTCTGCTGCTATATATAGGAGCCGCTTTAATTAACAGCTCTGCTGCTTAATATAGTGTAGCTGCAATATACAGTTGCTTTGCTCTTACTTTTAGGAGCATTTTAAAATTTAAATATTTTAAATAATGGAGGCATGCCGACGAAGAATCCGACAACTCAAAATTAGAAATTGTTTACTAATTTTTAAGACTTAATTTTTAAGACTTAATTTTTAAAACTAATACGTAAACAAGAGCCGGGACAAATGTCGGCAAGTCTTTCACAAATTAGTTTCAATTCATTGACCTCTTTCATCATAACTTCCTAACTTAATTTACTTTTTTTAGAGACTTTTGTCCTTAATTTGCCGACTTTTAGATGAATTTTGATTTTTTTAAACGGAATTCCCTTGACAACTGCCCCACCTCCACACAAAAAGAACCATGTGCATAATATGTATTTGCGAAATCTAAGTAAATGTGAATTTTGACTCCGGAGTCGACTCCGGAGTCAGTGCTCTGACTCCGGAGTCACTCCTTATTTTTAAAGAGTTGGAGTCAGTAACTCCGGAGCCACTCCAAAATTTTCTTGGAGTCGGAGTCAGTGACTCCGACTCCGGCTAAACCCGGAGTCATGGAGAACACTAGAAAATATAAACACACAATGACTGTATAGGAAACTCCAGGGTCAAGCCTAGAGAAACCCTGACCCATGGTCTCGGGTTCTTCCCGGCCGGGCCAGAAAAAATCNGGCATGGAGAGCACTAGAAAATATAAACACACAATGACAGTATAGGAAACTCCAGGGTCAAGCCTAGAGAAACCCTGACCCATGGTCTCGGGTTCTTCCCGGCCGGGCCAGAAAAAATCCCTCACCAAAAAGTTCAAAAGTCCAAATCATTTTGACACTGGTTTTTCATGGCCAAACCTGGACTTTCCTGGCCCCGGGAAATCCGCTGCCAGCCAGAGTGACAGAGTCTACTAGAGACACCAGTTATTATGTCAATTGTTGAATACCTATTCACCTTATAGTGATCGCCCTAAACAACTTTATTCTTAGCAGTACTGTCGTGAAAANCCAAATCATTTTGACACTGGTTTTTCATGGCCAAACCTGGACTTTCCTGGCTCCGGGAAATCCGCTGCCAGCCAGAGTGACAGAGTCTACTAGAGACACCAGTTATTATGTCAATTCTTGAATACCTATTCACCTTATAGTGATCGCCCTAAACAACTTTATTCTTAGCAGTACTGTCGTGAAAATTTATNCTTGAATACCTATTCACCTTATAGTGATCGCCCTAAACAACTTTATTCTTAGCAGTACTGTCGTGAAAATTTATTCTGGAATTCTAGATGTCAACCAAACTGTGCATTCCTCGCATCCAAAAATTCTTTGCCAGCTTGCGTTCTAATTACTTTTGAATATTTGCAAAACAACTTAAATCACGTTAAGGGAATGCGAAGGAATGTGTATGTTAGAGGATGCGACAGGATGTGTATTCTAGGGTATGTGCATGCTAGACGATGCTAATAGGGTGCGAGGGGTTGTGTATGTTATGGGATGTGAGAGGATGTGTACTTTAGGAGATGCGACGGGATGGAACAGGGGTACTCGGGGATGTATATGTTAAGGGATGCGACAGACTGTGTATATTAGGGGATATGAGGAATTGTGTATTTTATNGATGTATATGTTAAGGGATGCGACAGACTGTGTATATTAGGGGATATGAGGAATTGTGTATTTTATAGGATGCGAGGGGGTGTGTGGGTTGCAGCATGCGAGGAGTTGTAGGTTATAAGTTGTGAGGTTGAGGCTAAGGAATATGTGGGTTAGGGAATGTGAGATGTGTGTGTTATGGGATTAGATGAGATGTGTGTGTTATGGGATTAGATGGGATGTGTCGATTTTTGGATATGCGCAGAAGTCTACAGGGAGGGGCAGAATTCTCTATACATGAAGAAAGTTTTAATTGAAAAAGATATGCACAAAANTAGGATGCGAGGGGGTGTGTGGGTTGCAGCATGCGAGGAGTTGTAGGTTATAAGTTGTGAGGTTGAGGCTAAGGGATATGTGGGTTAGGGAATGTGAGATGTGTGTGTTATGGGATTAGATGAGATGTGTGTGTTATGGGATTAGATGGGATGTGTCGATTTTAATTGAAAAAGATATGCACAAAAAATTAGGGGGTTGGAAACCCCCTATCTTATTCCATTACAACTCACAGCGAACTCATTTCCTTCATGTATAGAGACTTTTGCCCCTTCCGGTACATCATATGATTCAGATGAATAGGATGCATAACGGAAACATGCAGGGGTGCGCAGATGTGATCAAGTGTGGCATAGATAAGAAATTGATTAGGTTTATGTATATAGGTTTGCGTGTTAGGTTTTGTTTAGGTTATTGTTTACGGTTAGAAAGGTTATTGTTTATTTGTCAAGTTTTTATTTAGTTTAATTACTGCATTAAACAAACTGCTTTGCTTCAACCATTTAAAGAACAAAACATTCAAAAAGTATATTAAAAAAAAAATTTCCTAAAACGTAATTTACAAAAAAAAAGCATCGTAATTTAATAACATTAAAACAACTTTCTGATATCCTTAGATGATTAATGATTCGTCGAGATCCACATTATGGGGTAGATAACTAGGAGNTAAAACAACTTTCTGATATCCTTAGATGATTAATGATTCGTCGAGATCCACATTATGGGGTAGATAACTAGGAGCTTGGAAAGCGCAAGTGCTTTTCTTGTCCTGCTTATTACGATTCTGCACAATCTTCAAATTATTACTTTTATCAAGGTTGGTATGAGAAATTTACAAAAAACATCTTTGATAAAGTTAGTCCATAACTCGGTTCATGTTTAAATTTCGTTTTTTTTGAAGCTGGATGTCGAACCGACATCAAACTCTGTTCCCAAGGCTATACTTTAACGTATTTCGAAATCAAGAAATTGGAAAATTTAAATTTTTTGAAATAGAGGAGTTATGGACTAACCTTATCAAAGATGTTCAAAATTCCTCATAGCAACCTTGACTTTTATATTGCCCACACCGAAGAGGCATGAGGTATGGTGCTTTTTGGTATGATGTTATTTATTTATGATTGACATGTACACCACATATGTAAATTATTCAAACAAAATTTCTGAAATATCGAAACTTTTCCGGGTTTTTAGCTACATAAATATTCCTTGATTAACCGCACTGAAAACTAAACGAGCAAATGCAGAAGGACGTCATAAATTAGACTTAATAAGCCTAAACTAGCGAACTCAACAAGCGAATTATATTTGAATATAATATTTGACTTTAAGATGCGAGATTATGAATAAAGAATTTCTGTTGTGCAGCATATTCAAAACATATTCAGCCACATAATATGATATTCTAATTATAAATCACCTGCACAACTTCAACGACTCACGTTGTATGCACGGGGCATATACNACATAATATGATATTCTAATTATAAATCACCTGCACAACTTCAACGACTCACGTTGTATGCACGGGGCATATACAACAATGATCAGAATGTTGACTTAGCCGAGTGTTTAGAATGAAATTGGAGAGATACAAAACGGTTTGCTCCTGCAATAGAGACCGCTATTGGTTATGGTTTCATTGAATAGCCCAAAATGACATACAATTTAAAAACTACGTTTTATTTTACTCAGTGTCAGTTTATGTTCCACAATCCAGGTTAACCTTGAGCCGNACATAATATGATATTCTAATTATAAATCACCTGCACAACTTCAACGACTCACGTTGTATGCACGGGGCATATACGCAGAACAATGATCAGAATGTTGACTTAGCCGAGTGTTTAGAATGAAATTGGAGAGATACAAAACGGTTTGCTGCTGCAATAGTGACCGCTATTGGTTATGGTTTCATTGAATAGCCCAAAATGATATTACAATTTAAAAACTACGTTTTATTTTACTCAGTGTCAGTTTATGTTCCACAATCCAGGTTAACCTTGAGCCGTAAGTGGAAGTTTCTTCCAATGGATAATAAATTAGAATGTTGGTGAGTAATATTGCATTAGGTTTCTCTACATACGCATCTGTGAGTTTAATCAAGCCAATTTCCCCATTATTTTTTAGTTACAGATGAGATATTCAAAGCAAAATTAAATGTATACTTACAATTAGTATTTAAAATTGAAAATCATAAATTTGTTTAAAGAAGGAATACAAAGAAATTATAACACCTAAGTCCTTTGTCACAGAAGATTAAACGATATTTCAGTTCAGTATTTCTACTAGCTTGGAAAAATCTAAATGCACCGGGTCGTTGACCTCGTTCATTTCACTCCAATTCTTATTTCAACTTAATCTGGTCTACTGTTGCAGTTTTGTTCTCTCTTTCAATATTCTTCTATCAGAAACGACGAAATTTCTCAAAATTAATGGAGGAAAAATTATGAAATTCGATGTGAACTAAAATCAGCGTAACTGGAATACTAGGCTTTCATTAAATTCTCCCTTAAGAATTTAACCAAGGCTTTTTTACTTTACTAAACAAATGGCTATAGATGAAGATACTTCATGCCTNTCTCCCTTAAGAATTTAACCAAGGCTTTTTTACTTTACTAAACAAATGGCTATAGATGAAGATACTTCATGCCTTTTAAACAAATGAAAATTTTTAAACAGTGAAATTGGTTTCGAAGAACACCCGACGAAAAGCTCTGTTGGTTAGCAGTTGTTAAATGCAACGTATCAAATTTGTCAGCAACCTGCTTGTCTGTGGTCGAGTTTGTTATAAAGTTGTGAAAAAAAAATTTTTTTTTCTGTAAACTTTTTAAGGTATGACATAACTTTATGGAAAGCTGATGTCTCTATTGTCAAGCTACCNATTTTTTTTTCTGTAAACTTTTTAAGGTATGACATAACTTTATGGAAAGCTGATGTCTCTATTGTCAAGCTACCTTTATTTCAAAATGAATCTCACTCACAATTATCTACATACCTGTAATGATTCAACTCAATTATACTACTCTCAAAGGTAAAAAGGTCGCGGTGTTGGAGTGAAAGGAAACTATCGATCAAAAACACTTTGGTCTCCGTTCAGGAAAGTGAACAACACCGCGACCTTTTTTCCTTTGAGAGTACACAACTTAGTTTATGTATTCTAATGCAGTGGAAGTCACAATAGAGTCCGAAATTATTAATATTGTTTGCATTACTTATTAAGTGGTAACTGTCTCAATTCAAGCTTAATTCATGTTGAATAACTTGAGTATAAATNGGAGTGAAAGGAAACATAGCTAGTTTTTGTGAAACCAGAGGCAAGTCCTTTCACTTCAACACCGCGACCTTTTTCCTTTGAGAGTACACAACTTAGTTTATGTATTCTAATGCAGTGGAAGTCACAATAGAGTCCGAAATTATTAATATCTGTGTTTGCATTACTTATTAAGTGGTAACTGTCTCAATTCAAGCTTAATTCATGTTGAATAACTTGAGTATAAATNTTGTTTGCATTACTTATTAAGTGGTAACTGTCTCAATTCAAGCTTAATTCATGTTGAATAACTTGAGTATAAATTTAAGTTGGTTCGGCCTAACTGACGCCATGAGCCTAAATATGGAATTCAGAAATGATTAGAAGTAAAGCACCGTCTCCTGATTGTATCAGCCCATTTCACTAGTGTTAAGATTTTTGTTAGGTTGTTAGGGTTAGGTTGATTTGTTAGGAGGAAATGGGCTGATACAATCAGCGGACGGTGCTTTACTTCCACCCTCGAGTTTCAATTTAATTAATCTTGCCCTTGGTTTTTGATAGAACCAAGACAAAAAGATTTTAACCGAAACTGAAGGTGAATACCAAATTTCCAAATCAATTTTCTGATTAAAAAAACCAAAAACTTTGACTCTGCCTTCAACAAATCTGCAACCGAACCTAAGTTGAATGTTCAATATAGGTGAGATTACACATGTGACTATGAGAACCGCTGCTGCTGTACTGCCATTTGAGNTGACTCTGCCTTCAACAAATCTGCAACCGAACCTAAGTTGAATGTTCAATATAGGTGAGATTACACATGTGACTATGAGAACCGCTGCTGCTGTACTGCCATTTGAGCGTGAGTAACGCACACTTTTAACTCAGACAAATTGAAATTGAAATTCACATTTCAATCGGAATCGAAATTCAAAGCTCAAAAATTCGAACTCNTAAGTTGAATGTTCAATATAGGTGAGATTACACATGTGACTATGAGAACCGCTGCTGCTGTACTGCCATTTGAGTCGATGATTGAGCGTGAGTAACTCAGACAAATTGAAATTGAAATTCACATTTCAATCGGAATCGAAATTCAAAGCTCAAAAATTCGAACTCGAAATCGAAGTTGAACTTAGGCATTCGAAATCGAAATATATGCCGTTGAAGTGCTTCAAAATCGAAGTCTATAACTTTTCAAACCGTCTAAATCTAAATTTCAATTTCGATTTCGCATTATCAAAATTTTAGATTTAAATTTCTAGCTAAGTTAGAAGTTTAAAAAAATAAAATCCAGTTTTCATAAGATACATAGGTATTAATAATCAACAAATTCCAAAAGTGACTTAAATCTAAATTTAATCAAAATCAACTTTCTATTCGAACTCGAACTCGAAATCCAACGCTAGGTATTCGAAATCGAAACCCGTAACTTTTCTGCCCAACTAAAACTAAATTTCGATTTTGAGGAAAGTTACGACTGTAGTCTGACATGTTCAATCGTTAATTGATTNGGAAAGTTACGACTGTAGTCTGACATGTTCAATCGTTAATTGATTTATAGTTCTCTAACCTTCTTACTCCAAATTACAATGTCATCCACTAGGAGAGTTGCAGTTGTGACTGGAGCAAACAAGGGCATTGGTTTTGGGATTGTAAAAGCCCTCTGCTCGAAGTTTGATGGAGATGTCATTTTGACTGCTCGAGACAAAGGCAGGGGTGAAGAAGCGANAAATCCAACGCTAGGTATTCGAAATCGAAACCCGTAACTTTTCTGCCCAACTAAAACTAAATTTCGATTTTGAGCAAAGTTACAACTGTAGTCTGACATGTTCAATCGTTAATTGATTTACAGTTCTCTAACCTTCTTACTCCAAATTACAATGTCATCCACTAGGAGAGTTGCAGTTGTGACTGGAGCAAACAAGGGCATTGGTTTTGGGATTGTGNTAGGAGAGTTGCAGTTGTGACTGGAGCAAACAAGGGCATTGGTTTTGGGATTGTAAAAGCCCTCTGCTCGAAGTTTGATGGAGATGTCATTTTGACTGCTCGAGACAAAGGCAGGGGTGAAGAAGCGATACAGAAACTTAAAAACGTAATAAATTATTGGTTTTTGATTTATTCTAAAAAATTGGACTAATAATACTTATTTTCACTAGTTGGGTCTCGAACCTAAATTCCATCTTCTGGCGATTGACAGCTTAGAAAGCGTTTTCACATTCCGTGACTTTCTCCAGAATACTTACGGTGGTCTTGATGTATTGATCAACAATGCAGCTATTGCATACAGAGTACTACTCCTCAACTTTCAGCTTCAGATTCATTGGTTGGATTCGACCAAAGACTGGTCAACCAAGTGGGGCACTGAAAATCTCTTTTTTTTAATATTACATGACCCATCTGAAATGTTTAAAACTTCTTCTTTCACAAGGGGCAAAATGACTTCTATGAACGTTACTGTAACATTTCACTNATCTGAAATGTTTAAAACTTCTTCTTTCACAAGGGGCAAAATGACTTCTATGAACGTTACTGTAACATTTCACTGTCACATTTCTCTATGAAAACCTTTCAGGTTGATAGGGCAAGGCAAACTTTGAGGAAACGGATACGTGTTGTTGAACTCGTACTGAGGCCCGAATTTGTCATGTCAGGGGTAAATGTCAGGTTGTCTTGTCTTTTATGAAGGAAGACGAAACCTTAGCTTTACAATTTANTTGTCATGTCAGGGGTAAATGTCAGGTTGTCTTGTCTTTTATGAAGGAAGACGAAACCTTAGCTTTACAATTTAAGGGTTATTGTGGAAAGTTTTCAAAAAATTTTTGTTGAAACTTTAAAAAAAAAAAAAACTTTTTTATGGATTTTTGCATTTCTTCACGAATAATGACATTTAGAGATGTTTTAGACAGTTTCAAAAAATACTAAAAAATTTTAAAGTCTTTTAGAAATTTTTTTTNAGAAATTTTTTCTTTTTTTAATTTTTGCAGTTCTCCACAAATCACAACATTTGAACACTTTAGTTAGGTTGTCAGGTTGTGTTAAATATAACAACGTAACACATTTTTGTAAATTAAGAAATTTTTTGTGAGAAAAAAAATTTTTTGTTTTTGCAAAATCGTCTCAAACGGCTTCACGTGTCTCATAATTAGTGACGAAATGCAATAATCAGAGGGAAAAAAAAAATTTTTTTTTTGAAATAAACTGAATGTTTCGAACACCCGCAAGGGTATTACCCAACCGAAACCTAAAAAATGAAAAACTTCAGTGCTCCGCTCCCCCTTCCCCATTGGTCGAATCACGCCAGAATTATTATATTTTATAACAATTGAATCGATAACTAAAGTACTTCTAGCGTTTGTGGGATTTTAATATTTAATGCACGTTTTTTTTTTCTTCTCTTTTTGAAGATCGCTGCAACAGAACCTTTTGGAGAACAAGCGGAGAATACAATTGGGGTGAATTTCACTGCATCGATGAAACTTTGCCATGCGCTTTTCCCACTTCTTCGTCCACAGGCTCGGGTTGTCAACATCTCTAGCCTAGTCGGTCATCTGTCCATGGTACCTGGAAAAAAACTTCGAGACAAATTGGGACATCCTGACATTACCGAGTCCACTATAGTGGATCTTATGGATTCCTTCATCGAGTAAAATAGTTTAAAATTCTCTCAAAGATACTCTTTCAACTTTATTAAGTTTCAAGACATCATGTGACAAGGTTAAATATTACTTTGTCTTATTTAAGGGCGGCCAAAGCAGGGAAACATGTAGCTCAAGGGTGGCCCAACTCTACCTATACTGTTTCCAAGGTTGGATTGTCCGCTCTGACACGATTTCAGCAGCGAATCATGGACACAACACGTCCAGATGATGGGATTCTTGTTAATTCTGTCAATCCAGGTTTCGTAGACACAGATATGACGACTCACAAAGGTATATTAACCATTGACGAAGGAGCAATCGCACCAGTTTGGGCAGCTCTTATCCCTCCAGGGGTGAAATCACCTGCAGGTGGCTACATTTGGAACAACACGCAAGTCGTTGATTGGGTAAATGGCCCTTTGCCATAGTTTTTAGAAGGTTACGCACAATCTTTGTTTTCCAAAGTTCATGAATAACTATTCAAACCTGTCACCTGTATTTAACTTCTAACTCAACCTAGTGTGAAAAAATTGAACACTCCTTTAGGATTTGTAAGTATGGAATAAGGATCTACTTTGAAATACAAATATTTTTTAACGAAAGCATTCTTGACCTTAACTTTTCAACCAATTGTACCATCTAAAAGAGTCAAAACTCACTCACCATCGAAGTGAACAAACAATCTTGGGATTAGCGTCAATGATGTACTAGTGGACAACTAGCAGTTCATATTGTGTAATTTGAGTTAGAAAAATCCAAACTGGGTTTGAAATGACCAATCAGTGATCAAAGGTGGTCATATGTGATACAGTGGACTAAATTTGCCAGAGGTTGTTGCAATCATGAATTAAATGTAAGAGCTTTAGGATAAATGCAGAGACTTCGTTTCATCTGAATCAACCTGTTTATTGCGAATCGTGTTTTCTTTCTCACAAAATTCGGTATGGGCAAATTCGACGTGAAATGCCAATCTTAGGAGTAGTGAGGGAAAAGTTTCAAGAACGCAAGAACGTAGTACAGTGCACGACGTTTATAAGAGCATCCTTTATAAGAACATTCGGGTTATAAGAGCAGAGTTTTGCGGGTTTGGTTTGCTCTAATGCATTTAGCATGGGACATTAACGCGTTATAAGAACAACGTATATAAGAGCAAAACGGTTATAACAACTACCTTTTGCTGGCTAATTTTTGAAGCGGGAGTTGGATATAAGAGCAAAAGTCAAATCTCAAACAAAAATAATCTTTTTACATCTTCAATTTATAAAAGTACCACTTGAAATCATTTCAGTTGAAATGTTGTTCTTGTAAAATCTTTACAAAACTTTAAATAAGAATTAAACGATTGCAATTTTTGACGAAATTGTCGACGATAGTTACAGTTGATAACTTTATTTAAGATCTATACTATAGTATAGATTTTCATTTTATAAATTTTGAAAAAAAAATTTTTTTTTGCCATATACTTTTTATAAGAACATCCTGCTCTTATAAGCGTTGTAAGAACAAACGGTTATAAGAGCAGCATTTCCAGGCGACGGAGGACAGCTCTTATAACCGTCGTGCACTGTACAATAAGTTTGATTTATATCTCGGAATAGCTGTAAAAGGTTATACGAAATATGGTAAATAGTTATAATTACGCTATGAAAAAATATAACAAACTGCCCATCTATTTCAAAATAAGTCTTAAAAGTTTACTTTCTATCGAGTAATTTTGTTTGGAGAAACACGTTGACAAGCAAATTGATCAGTCGTCCAGATATTATGACCTAGACATATCACAAGGGAATGCCGTACATAGACTCAATTCTTATTGTATTTATAATTACGATTGGGAATTTTTAAATTAATCTAGATCAGGAAGTCAATGAGATATCTTTATTGCCAGATTTTATTGGTAAAATTGAAGTCCTCCAAAATTGTATATGTCATATCTGAGGTGGGAAGAAAATTTGAAGGATAACCCATAAATTTGGTTTATTCCAAATAAATTATAAAACCCGAACAACGAGGCTGGATAAACGCGAGACTTACTCTCGACTGCATTGATTCGGCAGTTTTATAGAATTATTTTTTTTAAATAATTTCAAAAGCGCACGAGCAAAGCACATGGAAAATTTTCAAGAGAGCCAAACGCCGAGCTTTGGCTGAAAATGAAACACAAACAGGATTGCGTAGAAGTAGCGTGAGTAGTGTCTTTCTGCGCAGTCTTGGGCTACAAGCACATAGAGTCGCGACAAGTTTTACAAACGCGATGACGAATTTGGCAAACGCGATCGACGCAAAAGTCTTCACATAGTTTCGCGACGACGATTTATCCAATCGCGATGTGATTTTTTAGATATTTTATCGTCTCTAGGAACGATTCGTGCATATCTGTTCGAAACAGATATTTTTTGTGAAGATACTCGATTTTGTAATGATGAGAGATGGTGAGTTGAAAAAAAAATCAAATCGAGGAACGGAGTATGACCCCTGTGTGTTTCCACCTCACTCAACAGAGAACTTGCCGACCTCCCTCCCTTTGCTTCTGTGCTTGTTCCATTGCTTTGCATTATAACCATTTGTTTCTTTAAGTAGTATTCACTTTTTTATCTCAAATGGATTTAAAAAGTGAACACTACTTAAGAAACAGGTGGGACAAATTTTTTATTCCAAGCGCAATGGTAACTGATGCTATGTGAAAGTAAGCGCAATTGAGTACGATTGCACATTCGTCTTTGTAACCACGATTCAGAATAATCGTCGCGTTTGTAAAATTCGCTGTCGCGACTCTATGTGTATATTCTCCTTAATAACTAATTTATTAGATAGTTATGGCTGATCATTCCCTTATTTCAAAAATCGACGTAAAATTTTTATGTAATTGAAATTTTTACGTTCAAATTTAAAGTGTGCATAGTTATGGCAAGCACATTTGTAAATTAACCTTATATAAGTGCGCGAACTTTTCAAATATGATTATTTACTTGAATTTGGAAATTTTTTTAAATGAATCTGAATCTTCCGCTTTCACGTAAACAAGTAATAATATGAAAAATTTATTACAAAATAAACAAAAAAATTTTTGATTTATTTCGTTTCTGCGTTTTCAGCCAACAAAGCGAAACATTCTGTGAGTCTTCAACTGTATGTTGATGGGCTGGTTCGCCGATTCCATTATTACTTTGATCCCTTCAAGTAATTTTTTTCGTTGTGAAACTCCCTCCTTTGTCCCAGTTCTATAAAACAATAAATTGTGTTTACAGACAAATTTCGATTATAATTACGGCAGAATTCTCACGTTATGCGATAAACAATGCGCCTAGTGCCAATATTTGAACATACCGATACTTAAAAGTGATTAGTGCAAATCCAAACCAGATAAATTAATCGCAAGAGAGACAAAACTAACTATTGCATACGGTAGGTTAAAAAATTAACTTACTCCGAAGTAAGCAACTTCTTCTCGTACTTGGAAACAAGTAGATCTATGCGTGACTTCGCTGTTCTTATTGAAGATTCGCATCCAAACTTCTCGTTGAATGCTGAACACCAACCATCCTTCCCATTTTCCCAAGGACTCGTGTTGATTGCCAATTTGAGCAATGTGATATTCCTCTTAATGGTGAAGCCAACGCGAGCCAATCCTGTTCCAATTAGTCTCAAAATGTAAAAATAATAAACTCAATCGATGAACTTTGGATTTACCTTTTGACCCGAGCTGGAGCTGGAGCTGGATTGTTGTACTCGACCTTACTTTTGAGCTTATTACAACTTGACCCTGCCCGACCTACCATTCTTACTGATATTTTTGTAAAAAAATTAAACATTTGAAAAAAAAATTATTCAAAGACAAAAAATTCAACCAAAGTCAAAACACCCGATTCCAAACCCCAGCCCCGGCAAAGCAACAGCACGCCCTTTGGGACCAGTCGGAAACATTCTCCAGTAAAACAGTGCAGTATGTTTTCTGAACTGGTTTATTTTCGTGGCCGGTGCTGGGTTCGGGTTCGGCTATTTTGACTCTGGTAAAAATTCAGTTTAAAGTTCATAACTTAACTGTGGACGTAACGTAAAAATTTAACGTCACCTAATAAAATAAGGTATACGTAACTGTCATACACAGTTGCCATTTAGCGGGTTTTTTACGTCAAATGATTTTACGTCGACCTTATTTTTTAGGTCGACGTAAAATTATAAGTAAAATTTTTAGGTGAAAAGCCATAACTATCTATTATATCGGAGCAACGTATATAACAAAAAAATGAACCTTGCGTTATAATTAATATTATTTTAATAATGGACTTACACATAATTGTTATCGTTATAATCGCTACCATCATATTAGCTACTGGACGAGCCACAAACGATAAACAAAGCAGGTAGTCATGGAATGGTTTTCATTGTTTCAACCGATTTTACCTTAAATATGTTCCCATCCATGGAACAGTTGTCGAGAAGTTTAAAAAAAATCCACTGTCATCTCCACAGGTACACTTTTTAAGGAATTTTTTCTTGCGCAATGGCGTAAATGGTTCGAGAATATAACGAAGTGGAGAACTATTTCGCCCCTTTCTGCTGTGTCATTGTGTTATTTTCTGCGGACAAAAATCTAATCTCTGGTCCCAGGTAGCTTGCCACATCCATGTAAAAACAACGTAACAAAAAAAAATGTAACAATGAACTGTTGCAGAATTATAGCTTCCAATATAAACGACCACAGTTCGAATTTTTGTGCAAAATCCACTGAAGTTTAAAATTAGAACTGAGAATGAAAACAATTTCAAGCCATCGTGCAGGGTGAAGTCGGTAAATAATCTCAAAGTCCGATCTCATGTATTCCGAGTTGTTTTTTCAAGATTCAAGGTTTAATCCAAATTGGATTAAACTGAAGTGTGGATTAGTAATTATGGATTAGAATTTCTAATCCTCTTTGGCAGGATTAAGGATTATACAGGTACGGGCAAAAGTAAGTACACATGGAGAAAGTGTTAACTGCAAAAGCCATGCATAAAAAATTAGGGGGTTAAAACCCCCAATCGCACTCCTTGCTAACTCGCATCTAACTCACTTCCTCGATGTGTACTTACTTATGCCCTTACCTGTAGATTTATTTCCTTCAACAGAAATTAGCAGGACTACAGATTAGTAAATCTTAATCCGGATTATCAATCCGTTAAATGCATCTAAAATTTAAGCACGGAATTTGTGAGGCTAACAAATCTGTCAGCTACTGGTACATTCAAGACAGTAACACTTTACGTGTTACTGGTTTACGTGTTCCAAGAACTTCAGAAAAGGGATAAATTGGAGGACAGGATTAGGTAAGAATTAGAATTAAATATTGCAAGTATTATTTCAAATAAATTTGAAAAATAAAAGCTTTTTTTAATTTGCTTAAATTCCAGTTTCTAGTGTTCCATCGGCACATACTTCGAAAATTCTCAATCTCGTTGGCATTTTTGAAGTTTGAATGGATAATGTAATTTGTGTCACAGTGTGTCTAGTAATTTAAAGGCATAGCGAAGGGACTTTCTGGAGAAAGAAGGTACTTTTGAATTAATGGTCGAATTTAAATAATAGGGAAACTTGTTTAGGGGAAAGTTTCAATAGTTTCGGAAGTAGTGTAACAACGTAAAAACATTCTACAACCACTAGAAAAGTTAAGTTTTTGAAATTCAAATTTTTAGATGTTCTTTTGAAACGCCCATCTCTTAGTGTCACAATAAACTTCCCAAAGTTCTAATTTTCAAAAATAATATTTTTTTTTCTAGTGATAGTACAGCCTTAATTTTTTTTACTTTGTTACGCTATTTTTGGATGGTCTTTCCGAAACTAAAAACTTTCTCCCGAAAATTTTTTCTCTACGATGTAATTTGACCATTAATTTTAACGCACCAGCTTTCTTCAGCAAAGACCATTGGGCCAAAGTCTCTTCCCTTATGCCTTTAAATTACTAGACACACGTTACATAACTCTCTGTACAATGCATACAGGTTTCGGTTGACTTATGAACAGAGCTGCCGCAGGTGCAGGTTCTTCTAGAACCTGCACCTGAACCTGCACCTGAACCTGTATTGCAGGTTGTAGATAACAGAAACCTGAACTTGAACCTGATGTTTCAGGTGCAGGTCCATAAGGAACCTGTACCTAGTACTGCCATTCAGGTTCAGGTTGTTCAAGAACCTGAACCTGAACCTAAACCGGAACCTGAAAACCTGCACCTGAACCTGAAACCAAAAAAAAAATATATACTGAAATTATGGTTCAGAAATTTTTCAGTAGCTGGATTTTATTGTCCAATGTATGGAGTTTATAATTAAATGTTTCCAAGCATTTTATCCTGAACTGATCTTAAAACATAGTCACGAAAGGTGTTCACGTCCTTTGATTTGATCCAACCTTTTACGCCCGTTTTATACTTAATGTCATTTGTCCTTCATTCGAATGAAATGCAGTATGATTGATGAATTTTACAACAAATTTTGCAATCCAATTCACCTTGACAATTAAGATTTTTGCAAAATTTGTTGCAAAATTCTTCAATCATACTGCATTTCATTCGAATGAAGGACAAATGACATTAAGTATAAAACGGGAGTTAGACACATACAGGTTCGAACTGTCTCAGGGATCATCCGTCTTCGCTTAGGAGTTACCAAGTCTGTTCCTGCAGAAAACATTCTTTCACAAGAGACACCAGTCCCAGAAGCTGCAAGATAGTCGAGCGCCATCTTTGAGAGGTTTGGGTATATGACTTCCTGCATCTAATACACAATTTCCGATTGGAATTTATTTTCCGAACCGATTTGACCTGGTCGCTCGTCCCACGAGTAGTGATGCCAAAATTTTGTTCCAAAATCGTAACGGTAACTACCGTTGCGTTTCGTTTTCGTTTCAAAATTTTGATCCGATATGTGACATCAGAGTAGAATATGAGTAGAAATTATTTTAAATATTTTATAAGTCTTATATGGCATATGGCATATACGGCATATATGGCATATCTTATACAGCATATATATATTTATAAGTCTTATACGTTCTCATCACTACTCACGATTATCAATTTTTCAAATCTTGGCTTCCATTTTCAATGAACTTACTAAGTGTCATTTGTTTGCTACCGGCCTCCGAAAACATTGGATGCGCCCTTTGAATATGTTTGATCAAGTTCCCCGTAAATTTCTTGTCTTCCTTAATGAAAGTGCTAGGCTTAAAAATTGAGTAACTAAAAGTTTTATTACTGCCCGATTGGTTGAATCCAACCAACTAAATGAAAGTTATTATTAATTAGTTATTTGTAGTATTTGCACGAGTAGTTTTTGTAAACAGGTTCATAGTTGTAATTAGCGTATATAGTTGATATTTTCCTAGACTTAGGCGCATCTTCCACACGAGAATTTGACGATGGATTACTTGCGTCAATTTCCACTTCGGATGCATCATCGAGAAGTATCAGTTCCACCCCACTGTTTCCATCCCTGTTACTTCCACTCAACATGTCAATTTTGTTAACACTGAGCAGCTGGATTAATCAGGTGAATTCACTGATTGAGAAGGATTGTCAATTCACAAACGACTCACATTCACATAAGTCAAAATACACGATTCCGAACTCCAATACCACCACGAAAATACCAGAGATGGGCAATTTTCGCCCAACTTCAAGAGTTTGCCAACTTTTGAGTTCTGAATCTTGATTTCACGTTCTATTATTTAGAACCTGAACCTGCACCTACACCTGAACCTGCTATGAAGGTTCAGGCACATGGTAACCTGAACCTACACCTTCTTTATTAGGTCCAGGTAATTTAAAGACCTGAACCTGAATCTACCAAGCAGGTTCAGGTCCACCCTGTACCTTAACCTGCACCTACACCTGAACCTGCACCTACACCTGAACCTGCACCTGAAACCTGCTTTCGTACCTGAACCTGCGGCAACTCTGCTTATGAACAAGACCGACCAAATACACTTTTTGCATTAAATTGCATTTTACAAATAACCATTGATTGGCCAATTGAAAACTGGCTTCTTCACGAATTATAAAAATTGCAACCGGATAATGTAAATATGTACCGCATTAATCGCATTGAAACGCATTTTCGTGATTCTTTCTCAGTAGAGCTTAACCAAATAGCTATTGTCCTCCAGCGCAAGGTAAAGGCATAATGAACTTATTGGCTATGTTCATAACCCAGTAGAAATAAATAAATCGTCCTTGCTTTCTGACTTTACCTTACAAATTAAACAACGAATTGTGTAATGCGCATTTTGAAAAAATCAAAACAATTTAAAATTGTCCCGAACAATGACTAATCAGTATTTCAAAATAATCAGCTCCATCGACGAAAAATTGGAGGGATATATTTGAAGCAGATATGAAACACCCAGATATTGAGAGTAAATCCGAAATTCCCTATGAATTCATATTTTAGTTCGATTAGAATATCTTGTTAAACAACGCTTGAATCAGTCCCAGATCAATACCTCATCGTGATATTTCAGTTTGAAGTTGAAACTACTTGGTTATTAACTAATTATTCGTTGGTCATTTAACCAATTTTCGTTTAACCTATCGAATATGGATGAATCGTGCAATAATATAATTTTCTAGCGTAAAATTTACATGTTAAATCATTAAACATATGTATTATCATTGAACTTTAATCTATATTCTATAGAAAATGAATCGCACTAAATCGCACTTTTCACAATTTTAATCGCATTTTCTGAGAAAAAAAAATTTTTTGTTCGGCTTTGCTTATGGAAGAAAGACCGAACAAATCGTTCAACGTATGATTCACCAATATTCATTATCTGACCATCAACGGGCTCGCACTAAATATAGCTGTAATAAAACTAATTACTCTTACCTTGAAAGTTTTACTATTCACCTTCTACGTTTCAGCCACTCATTTTGGTTTTGATCCAAATTGCAAGATCTCACATTTAAATCCATCTAACATATATTTACACCTTGACTACATCAGTTGTAGTGGGATATTGTAATTGTCGTGTTTGTCTGCCTATAATCAGAAGTGTTTCTTTCGGTTGTATTAATAGAATTTTATGTTCAATGGCATATAAACTGTTTATATCTGCAGATAATTCTACTGCAATAGATAAATGTAGTTTCGGTTCATTCAATGATTTCTACAAATGGCACCGTGGACAATTTTAAAGACTAAGCATACCCTTGGGCTATAAACAGACTATCAACTACTGCCAGACTATCATCACAAGCGAATTTGCATAATTTTGTTACTTCATATCTATGCTCCTGTTAACATATCAATATGTCATTGCTAGTTTTCACATCTCTACGTCATTATCTTCGCCAATTATGTTCGTCCTGGCGACGGTTACTACCAGACTTCTACAGGGATCGCCAAATTAATGCGAGCCGTAGAAAGTCACTTTCACCAAAAAAAATATGAGACAGCAAATAAACAGCGCGAAATACAAAAGTTGAAGGGAATGAAGTTAGCGTGTGTTTAAGAAAATATACCTTAGCAAAAATTAATTTAACAACAGCAGAGAATTGAGAGAATGAACTCAAAGTCGAGGAATGAGTTATGGTGCCTTTGCATCTATGTCCCTTCACTCAACAGAGAACCTGCCGACCCCTCTCTCTGTCTCTTTGCTTTACTCCATTGCTTTGCATTATAGTATCTAATCGAAACAGATATTTTATGGTGATACATATTAATAAAATTTACTTCACTTCCATTATTTACTAATTGTGTATCGCCTGCCCCAAGCCGTTTTTGGTGAAAGGCGGAGAAAGAAGGTCCGGATTAATTTGGCGGGCCCCGTACCACCTATTCACCACTCCTTGTTTGAACGACCTTACACTTCCAGTTCCAACTACTTTCCTCTCCCTGTTTCAGCTTACTAACCAATTCACCCTTTTGCTGGCTTCAAGTCAATACGAGCTAAGTGTATAAAGTTATCCACACTTTCACTACTGAAACACCTTAACTAACGTCTAAGCCACAGCCTATGCCACAATGTATTCATTAGTAATTAATTGACTGAGGAAGTTTAGGTGCTAAAAATCACTGAAGAGGTGCCAAAAAATCACATAATAGGTGTAAAAAATCAGGAGAATACTACCTATGCAAGTGAAAAGGTAACTAAGAAAAGAACATTTTTGACATAATGAGTTTCAAATGAGTTTAGGATAATAGGATGAAATGTAAGACTAAAGAATTATGAAATGAAGAATTAATTTTTTGTCAAAATATTATATTAAAGACGAAAGAAAATGCTATCAAAAACGTAAGAAAAAATTTTTAACTTACTTTGAATTGATAGTGGGAAAAATACATTGAAAGCCGAGAGTATTAGTACCAATTAGGAGATTAAAAAATGTACACGATGATGGGGGAAAATCGAACGGAGGAGAAGACATTAACATTAGAAGTGTTTGCAAGAAAAGAAAAAAATTGAATGGTTTGAAAAGGGCAAATGATGCAGCAAGGTGCGTTGGATGCGGAGACAGAGAATTGCAATGAAGATAAACTCAGAAAAAAGAAAATGGTGCAAAACCTGTAAGTAGCGCATAACGTTGAATGATTACGAAAGGAAACAAATTGCATAAATATGGAGAACAGATGTAAATAAGTATATTCCCCATATAGAATCTAACAAAGTTAATTAATATTTATGATGTGTGTTGCTTAGAAATAACATAGCTTATCTTAATGGTCGCTGAGTAGTACCGATGCTTGTAAGATACATGATAGTTGTTCAGAAATCTAATATAAGAATAAAGCAAAACATGCTAACGTAATTTCCATGGTGAGTAGTCTGTCTATAGTGTCTTCCATAAAACTGGATAGGTAGACATGGCAATCATATAGAAACACTCAGCTACGCTATTCGTGGTAAAAAAAATGTTTTAAGATAGAATGAGTTCATTGGGTTTAAAAATAACAGTTTTTATGCAATTTTAGAGAAATTTTTTCTTAACTACTGAAAAACGTTGAGACGCAGGATTAAGTTTTTAAAGTTCAAAAAGGTGCTTCAGGTGCGGAAATGGTTTTGTCTATCGACTTGGTTTCTCATGAAATGTCAAGATAAAAAATCACAAACTTCCAACTACTACCCTTCCTTAGCATCTTTTCTGTATTTATCCTCAGTCTAATAATTAAGTCTACACGTAGTTCTTCCGCTACTAGTTTACTAGCAATACATACAGTATTATATAAAATTCAGATATTTTAAGAAAATACTAAATTAGAGGTTAGGAGCGGACAATACTAATTTATGTATAATTCCAAAACATGTGGATCTACCACCACTGACAGTTGCTGTTAGTTATGAAAGCTGATGGCATACTCTCATCGAAGTTTATTACAGCGCTTTAAAGTATACAAAATTCTGCCATGCAGCTAAATATTCTAATAGTGCCCATAATATTGAATTTGTTTTCAATCCAAATAGCTTTAGCGAATATATTGAAGTCTGAATCAGTTTTTGATGTAACCAAACTCCTTCAAGAATTTGGAAATTGCCATGCAGTAATCATAGAATTTATGAAGATTTCTTCTGTAGACTTTAGTAAATCACTTGTTACTAGATATCGTCTAGATAGTAGTAGGCCAGCCAACAATACTCTTAAAATTAAGGAAAGTATTGCAAAATTGAAAACTGAGTTTTATTTTAGGAAACAGGTATGCCAATTACTGTTTAGCTTCTACCCAACTACGAAAGCATATATGATAGAAACGGAACAGTACTTTACATGGCTCCTTCGGTGTGATTCAAGGGATCGAGAAAACTTTTGTTATGGGAAATACACCTACTATGTGACATTTCATGGTAATGTGAAGGGAAAATCGTTAGCAAAGGCTGTATTTGGAGTACAATTAATGCCAATGAATCTTGCAACTCGTTACGACTATGTCCATATTAACAATACAGTTCAAATTTTTCTTACATCTATCCGCCCATATTCCTCAAACGTAACTTTAACATACAATTTGGAATTTGAGATTAAAGAAACAACATTTAAAGGAATTTTAGATATCATGCACATCGTTTCGGCTTACAGATCGCTAACTACTAGATTGGATCGCAACTCCAAATATCTCGTTAGTAAATCACAAATATTATATTATGCTGGAAGGCCTTTACATAATTATGAGCATTTAGAACTGCTGCCAAAAACTATTCTATCTTTTGTACTTCTCACTAATTCCAGCTCTCAGTTTGTACCTTCAGCGCTCGCCTCCAAGGTTAAACTACAATGTAAATTTGGTTCAACCTATTTTAGTATATTCATTAATGTTAAATCTTATACCCACTACCAATCCCGTGCACAAGAGCAGTCACATGATTCTTATAAATTCATAACCGGAGTAGTTAGCTACAACTTTGTATCATGTGAGACAGGAAGGTACATTTCATTTTCCGTATACAGTCGCCCATTTCAACTATCAGCTTGGATATCGACTATCATTTCATTATTTATTATTTCTTACATACTTCATTTTACACTGTTCAAAGAGCATTCCCTAATTGGAACACTCTGCATTGCGGTTAAATTAATTTTGGAGCAAAATGTCAATTTGCCGACGCAGTTGACAAACTCGTCCGGTTTGAAAATATTGATGGGCACAGCAATGCTGTCAGCTTTGATACTAACAAATTCTTACCGCGGCATGATGACTTCTGATATAACTGCACCAAGCCCTCCAATCAGGCTCGAGAAGATAGATGAAGCAATAAAAACAGGGTTTAACATTCTGATTCCTAGGACTAAAACTCTGCAACTAATAATGGCAAATTATTTTCAAAATGAACTCGTAATAATGGATAATATGGCAAAAGTAGTTTTTATAAACAGGGAATGGATAAAATATAGTGCATTTATTCAAAAATTTTATTCGAATTTGGAAGCTAAACACCAAGGAAACATAAAAAAAATTTGTAGTGATAAAATGTTGGATAGGATCTTAGTCAATATTTCAGCAAGTTATACATTCCTGGAAGATTTCAGTAGATGCAATAGCACGATTATTGTAGATGATGTAGATAATTTAAATGATTTAGTTCTGCATATACAACAAACTCGGAAAGATGTAAATGTTTATCTTGGTAAAGATCAATTTATGCCTCACAGAACAGTTTTAGCAATTGGCCATATGCAGTGGGATAAAAAGTCTCTAGTTTATTTAAGACTGCACTCTCTTATACATTCTGGATTGTTGCGATATTTAGAATATATTTCTGCAAATAGCTATTTAAAATTTTTGAAATCACAAATGATGCTGGCGAAAGATAGCTTAAAATCAATATTCAAACCGCTCGTCATTAAAAGTAATATAGTTGTTTCTGGTTTTACTTTTTATGGCGTACTGGTTTTAGTTGGCTTGTTAGTATTCAGCGGTGAGCATTTATCACAAGTGCTTACCTGATACTAGTTAGCAATGACTTTGTGCTTAGTTCGAGACAAGCTGCTAAATGTATTATGCACATATCTCATATTCAGTGTAAACAAATCTTATGTTCACAATACTTTAATTTTACTTATTGTCTTTTACTTATTGCAGGTGTGACTCAACGACAAATTGTAACTACTTATTTCTAGTTTAGTAAAAAAAATTTGGTGCTACCATATTGTTGTAGCTATTGTAAAAAGGCATACGAGTTAAAGTGAAACAGAAGGCAGATAAAATATAAATCTTAGGGAAGCTATGACACACGCGACAAACCTACGTGGCTATAAAGCGAAGTATGTATTATAAAGCGAAATATACCAATTAACTTAATCAATGTTAAGTATCGCACGCCATCTCGGGCGATTTGCGATTTTTGTTGAAAGCAGTAATTAAGTGTTTTTTATTTTTATTTATTAATTAAGTACATAATATTACACAATGAAGTTACACGTTGACAACATTGAATATCTTGTACATGTAGTGGATATCAGTGGAACGACTTAACCTATAGAAGTGTACTAAAAAAAAGTGTTGTTTAATAATATAAATTTTCTTCACAACCAAATTGAAAAATATTAAATATTTATATAAATATATAGACTAAAGCATTCGTGCCATAAAACCTCTGATAAATATGCTTAAAACTAAAGAAACATTTACCATAATTAGTTTGCAACCAAATTAGCAAATTAAAATGTTCTAAAGCAAGTGTTACTTGAGTTTTATTCTCGATGAGATTTGCTTGTAAATTTTGATGCCGAAGTTATGCATGCCTAGATGCATAGGTTCAAGGATTCAAGTAATTAAAAACAGTTTGTGTTCTCATACAGGCAGGTACTTGTAGCTTTATGCAATTGAGTCCGTTTGTACTAAAACAAAAAAGACAATACATTATTCCACTATAACGGGGATTCAAAGTATACACATTTCACTGTAGTATCATAGTCAATCCTCAAAATCTTCAAAATCTCATTCAAAGTAATTGGGCTCACATTGTTAAAAGCGAAGAACTCAGAATTTATGCTGGTAAATTTGCAAAACGTAGTAACTAGGTAGTTGCTTTAGCTCTGATCAAGTGTATTAAAAGAATAAAAATTTATGTTCGAAAGCAGTTTTGCAATTTGTGTATTTCTGAGATGAATTAAGAAGATTGCAGATAACTCTCTTAAACTTTCATACTTGTTCATCAATTTTGAGCCATCTAGAACACTACTCAATGATAACAATTTACATTTGTGGTTTTTGTCGCATATATGGATTAATGTAGCATGTTTTGTCTACAACTTATCCATGTTCCATTTGTTTCGTCAATGTTTCTTCTGTTCTTTGAATTCAATCATTGACCTTTCAATTTTCAGTTATAAACCTATGATGCGACTTGGCTTTCATTACTAGCATATACTTGACAGTATTTATTAATTAACTGAAGACCTCTTCGGAAAAACATGAGCTAAATAACGTGGTAAATTTCAGATTTTAGACACGCAATTTCAAAATGGTAACTGTGATCATGGATCTTTCTCTAGTCGAAAACAATGAAATGAATTATCCTTAGTGATAGTCGACTATCACTAGTGATCACTGCGCATTAATTTTTCGACAAACTCAAACTTTATGAATTGGGTGATTTATTGATTATTTTCAGGTTTTGAATACTAATCTAATCTACTTTCAGTAAAACTTCTCCTTTCTCTTGAATAAATAGAGAGTATATGTAAGATTTGGTACACATTTGATTTTATTACGGTTTGACGATAGCTATTCTGTGTAAATTTATCCACCTTTTATGGGTCCAATATTGACGTCAGTGCAACGCCTATTAATCCAACACAGTAGGCTCCATGAGATATTAGTAACTTGATTTACTCATTTATTTGCAATAAATCATAATTCAATTAGTAACAGATGTTGATATGCAGTACACTGTTTTCGTTAATTGATCGCTTTGTAACACTGTGCAAAAAAGAGCGAAGTTGTAAAGTATAAATGTTAGTTGTGACAGCAGAGGAAGTGAACTAGTTGCTGACTAAAGTATTATTTTATTAACAAAACTTTTGTTTAATTTGATCTTGTGATGATCCAATCATGTTAAACCAGCATAGAAAACTTTTCTGGTCATAAATTAAATTCCAAGTGTCACTACTGTGAACTTGTTAATTTTCAAAAATTAACAACAAATTTACATAAAATAGTTTTTTTTTCTCGAAAGTGAAGTTATATCTACTAAAAGTAAAGAATTAAATATGACTGATCAAGGACAAGTAAAGACTTGTGTAAATAGTGAGCGAAAGTCTCTTATATTTGAACAATGGTCTCCATTTTTCTCCGTAATGCGATTAATTGGGAGTTTCCCATTGATAATTAACAAATCTGAAAAATATATTTCCTTTACATGGAGGTCAAAGATTAACTTCTATTCTATGGTTGTTGCTGCCTTCAGAATTTCAGTTTGTATCATTTACTACAAAAACTGGGGATATAATATACTTGAAAGAGAGTAAGGAAATATTTCATTTTGATTTCTCAAGTAGATAATTCTTATTGTCCATAAAGTACTGAATATATCCCTAAATAAAGCGAAATATTCAGTTTTATAAAAAATCTAAACAAAAATACCTAAAACCGATCATAATATACACTTAAATTATCATGATAGACCTGACCAAAAATGTAAAAATCAAAGTAAAGAAAAAAATTGAATACTTACAAACAGTCAGCGTATCCAAATAGCTGTAGCAAAGAATAAAAAATTTACTAAAATATCATAACTAAACAGATATCTCCACTTAAAATTTCAATCAGATATTTCTGGAAATGTTTGTGTAGGATTATATTTCATCTACAGTACTCATAAATGAAATAAAAGCCTGTTTATCTAGTAATGAATGATCTGGAAGGAGAAAAATATCTAGGCTAACGGGAAGTGGAAGTGAGGATTTCGCACAAATGCTGTGTAACGCAAATTGTATCTGTGTATTTTGTCAACCTGCGTTCTATCACTGGAAAATTCATTATCTCATTAACAAAGCAAAAATAATAAAATGAGTTGTATGATCTCATCTGCCCGTTTTAATTGGCCATAAAATTTGAAATAGGGTAAAATTTATTATAACACAGAAAGAGTCGTGAGATTTTGCTAGTGTGCCTGGTTGTTCTTATAGTGTACATCTAAAACAATATATTTTTGAAAGAATTATATCGGAAAAATGTTGAAAGCATGTACAAAAATTTAATTTAAATTTAGTGTCATATTATTCACTAATGTCATTTTTCTCTTCAGTGCAGTGTCTTACTCGTTAATTATGTCATAATTGTCTCACGTCACTAATATCATACTTCTCACTAGGGTCATCCTTGGCGCTAGCGACCTCTAGTTACTATTACTTTTGATTCTAAATATACAGGTAGCGGCAGAAGTCTCTATACATGAAGAAAACAATCGAATAAGACTATGTAGAGAAAGTCATCTTTGTGATGGTATTGTAGGCAAATTGGTCTATGTGCTCATCGATGGTTTTCATTCAAAGGATTTATAAGCTCTAATAAGTTTCTGCAAAATTTAGAGCAACTATGTTACTTGATTTCACTACTAGCTGCTAATAAGGAATTCTCTTATCTCTAAATAGCATCGTATAAATCCAGTGGGTATGTTTATATCCACAAGTGAAACCAAACAATTTTTGTTTCCTCAACTTTACTTGCAAAATTTTTTTTTATTTCGCCAGAATTAATTAAAGTAATTCAGTAATTGCTCTTATTTTGTGAGAAACAATTCATGTTTCATTACTTTCATTGCGAAATAACGTACCATCGCGTATCGCTACGTAATTCATGTTATGAGACACATGTACCTCTACTTAGTTTTTATATATTTCGATGTAGCTCTATTTGTTGCCATACTTACCAATTTATATCTTTCTACGTAGATTTACTTGGGTCTGAGTAACCGTTTGTGTCTCTAAGCTTGCCTATGTAGCGTTACATGACGCTAAATATCACATCGACTTTGTAGGTTTGTGGGTTCCTATATTTATTCGAGTACGTTTGTGAAATTCCAAAAATTGACTATGAAAATGAAATGGGCATACTTCGATGAGCTGATGTAGCTCAATGGAACTTTTTTGTTTTAATTTACCATATATTAACCTATTAGGTCCGTAGCAAGTTTGACGTACTGATTGATTATAACAAGATTGATTGTACTTTGTAGTGCAGTTAGTAGGAATAGAGAAATTCATAAATGAAACATTGGAGAGATGTCCTTTATACAGCATGTTTACAAAAAACGGATACTAATGAAAGTTGTTTTCTCTTAAGTTAAGTTGAGACATTTGATGAACAGCGGTAAAAATAAAAAGTGGAGGGAGTGAAGTTAGATGAGGAATTATTCAAAAATAGTCTCACCCAGACCCAAAAACAAACAAATTAATTATAACTAATTATTCAAAGTAATTAATATCCAACCAAACGGTGCTTCAATCCATGCAACAACTGTGTCAAAGGTCAGCTACTACAATCCATTTGGATTGGATTTAACCAAAGGGGCCGCAAAAAGAAAAAACTTGGAAAAATTTCAGAACCGTGTTATGCGTCTCTCTTGAGCGACCAAATGACCTCTACAAATGTTGCTTGGAATGGTTCGGTAACCAACTTTTTCTAATGACATTTTTCTTTGTGGTGACCTTTTGAGGTCAAAGGTCAGGTCATTTCTGAAAACGTGTAAAATGACATCAACAAATATTGTTTGGCATCAGCAGGTGAACAACGGCCTGAACAACTTTTGTATGTCATTTTGCCACTTACGGGAAAATGGGGTTTGACCTTGACCTGTGACCTCAAGAGGTCATGAGAGAAAAAAATATTTAAGGTAAAAATTACTCAGATTAGCATCCTGAAAAACTTTTGCATGTCATTTTATTGGTCACACACTAACATAAAATTGTTTTGTACTTAGAAGAATTTCGAGATGGGGAACCTAATGTTAAAAAACTGAAATTTTCACGCCCCCCTTAGGTCGAATCCAATCACTTTTGACCTCACGTGGTCATCACAGAGACAAATGTCATTAGGAAAAGTTGGTCAATGAAACATTCTAAGTAACATTTGTAGAGGTCATTTGGTCGCTCAAGATAGGTTGCTATATCGATACAAGAAATTTTTCAAAGTACATGACCCTAGACGTAGTGACCACTTAAGGTCACCGGAGAGAAAAATTTTACACAAAAAGTTGTTCAACTGCTTATGCCAAACACTATTTGTACAGGTCATTTTAAACGTTTTCAGAAATGACCTGACCTTTGACTTCCAGAGGTCACCACAGAGTAAAATGTCATTAGGAAAAGTTGGTCACCGAATCATTCCAAGCAACATTTGTAGAGGTCATTTGGTCGCTCGAGAGAGACGCATAACACGGTTCTGAAATTTTTCCAAGTTTTTTCTTTTTGCGGCCCCTTTGGTTAAATCCAATCCAGGCATGCATAGATGTTAACGGCATACAAGTGCCAAAGTCAAACAAAAAAAAATTGATCAGTCAACATTAGATAAGAATTATTATAATTATTATTACTGTCGTATTTTTTATTATTGAATGTAGTTTGTTAGATGTTCCGTCATAATTAATTACTTTATTGGCAGCACCTACTGCCCTGAGTTATGAAACGCTAACATTATTTGGGAATTATTATGAAATTATAAAATTTAGTTCTATAGACAAATTCTTGCAACAATTTCATCATAAAATTAATAGTGTATGCGAACTTACACAACCTGTGTGTCTGCTACCCTACGCCGTTTTTGGTGAAAGGCAGAGAAAATTAGTATCCGTTTTTTGTAAACATGCTGTACAACTGCAAGGAATTTTTTTCCTAAATGAAAACATTATTTTATGCATACATGAACACTTAGTAATCATATATGCTCCTAAATGATGGACGATTTGGTTTATAATCCCAAACTCTGTTTCTATAGGGACTTCATTAGGCACGTTTGTCGAGTTTCAGTAGTTGAGTTGAGTTTTAGTGAATCAGATTAGGTCAATGAAATTATGTCCAATACTGATAGTGAGGAATATGTAACTTTCTTTAACATGTGTTGAATTATATTTGTGCAAAATTTGATTAAAATGTTTTAAGATACATGCTGCCGATTGTTAAATCACTCATCTTATTCTTAAAGAATTACCCATAAGGAAAGCTTCGCTTTCCAATATCTCTGCATAAATGATTTGAAAAATTTGCTAAATTTCACATTATCATTTTTGTTCTTTCTATTACAATTACTAGATACAGAAATACAACAGAAGATTGGGTTCTCTTAACTATGAACTATTTACTTCCAATTTTCAATATTTGGGACATCATGGCTACATGGATTATATCGACAAATTTCGCTACGCTTGGCAATTGTTGGTTTCAATTCGAACATCGTTTTGACAAAGTTTTCGCGCATCACTATAGTTACTCATCTTACATAAAACGGAAGCATCGGATTTTTGCATTTTTATCTATGACTTCAACAATCACAACAGTAGTTTTACTCTTTATGGAATTGATTTTCCTAAATCCTCAACTTATTCACAACCCGACTATATCTAATTGGATATCAAGTTTACTCCATGCTTTGGGTTTGTTTATTGTTCTAATTACATCATTTGAAGATATTCCATGTATAATTATGTATATAACCTCAGCTGAAGCTTTTTTAAATTTGGCTGACGGAATTAAGTGTCAAATTAAGGATATGAAAACATTGGATAATGAAATTGTAACACAATGGACACAAATTTTACAACTTGTACGGAAGAATGTCAAATTGACAGGAATTACTCAAGCCCCAAAGCAAATATTTGTATTTTTACAATCAACTATTATATTTACTGAATTATTATTTATTTCAATTTGTACGTTTCTAGGACCTTACTCTAACTACACTAGAAATTTTCTCATAGTTGGTTTTGTAGGTGTTAGTGAATTTTACCGTTTAGCCTTTAAAATCATAATGGCTGAAAGTGTAATTGATGAGGTAATTCCAAATTCTGTTCATCACACACCTTGTTCCAATATTCTAAGCCTTGTGAAACAGAATTATTGTTCATTCTGTCAGCTAGGGAATGCAAGTGTGTTATCCGATTAACACAAGTCCCCTAAAAAATATTTTCTGTGCTAAAATTTAAGTTTCCTAAAATAAATATTTCTGTGTTAAGTGTTAGTAATTTCAGAAAGAGTATTGAAAAGCAGTCTAACCCGGAAAAACTGACTTGTACGATTGCTAGAACAAATATAAATTTTGTTTGAAAATTAAAATTTTTGAATATCTTGAATAGCTTATACGTCTTTATAATTAATTATCTCAAGAGAACGTTAAAAAATTACATTTTCAAAAAATTACCGTTTGTTCAAGGAACACTTGAGTTTTTCACGGGATGCACTACTTTTCAATGCTGTTTCTGAAATTGTTGACATTTAGCACAGAATATGGCAATTCATTGCAAAATTTTAAAATACTTTCTTTCGCCGGCAGAAGGTGTGCGACATAATTCTCTTTTTAATGCCTAAAATATTGAAATAGGGTTTAACTATGTTGTTTGCTTTTTGAGTATTTTCAATCATTGTATCATTATAGGAGGAGAAAATTGCAGATATTTTACTTGAATTAAGCCCTAGAAAAATTGATGCTGGAGGAAAACAAGAAATAAAAAAGATTATTAGTGTAATTCATCAAAAACCAAGCAAAATATCTTTCCATGGATACTTAGTGATTGAAAAATCCTTGATTCCGAAAGTAATACATAAATTTTAACTTTTTGGATTCAGAAATTAGTTCTTGTTTTACTTAATTACAGATTATTGGATTTGTGATGACATACCTGGTTGTTCTTATACAGCTACACCTAACATATGCATTCAATGGGAACAACGTCAACAATAATGGAATTAATTATACAATTACTTCTACATAAATCAACAAAAGTTTCATTGTAATTTGATTGGGTAATTATATGTAGTCGTTTGAACATTTCAGTTGACAGTTATGATAATCATCTAGTTGACAAGTTAGGAGTAATTAACTACAAATAAACCTTAGCTACAGTAGAACCACCTTTAATGCCGGAGGCTATTAGATGTTGTCAGTTTTATTGTTCCGTCCAACATAAGTTTGAATGTGACTGGGAAAATTTGTCAATAGTGAGATTTGTCAATGGTGAAATTTGGCAACGGTGAAATTTGTCACTGGTGAAATTTGGCAACGGTGAACTTTGTTACTGGTGACATTTGTCACTGGTGAAATTTGGCAACGGTGAACTTCGTCACTGTTGACATTTGTCAATGGTGAAATTTGGCAACGGTGAAATTTGTCACTGGTGAAATTTGGCAACGGTGAACTTTGTCACTGGTGACATTTGTCAATGGTGATATTTGTAAATGGTGACATTTGTCAATGGTGACATATGTCGTTGGTGACATTTGTCGATGAACCTAACAACCTAACAACAACATTTTTTGAACAAATGAAATTTATTGTAACCTACGGGAGGGCTGTGGGAAGACTAGGGAAGGCTGCGGGAACCTGCAGGAGGGTTGCGGGAAGACTCGGGACCGACGCGGGACTCCACAGTAGGGCTTTGGAGAAACTTGAAAGCGCTGTGGGAACCTACGGGAGTGCGTAGGAATCCACGGAGAAGCTGCGGGTAGACTCGGAAGGGCGGTGGGAAGAGTAGGGAGAGCTTCGGAACCCACGGGAGAGCTGTTCTAATCTACGGGAACGCTGCGGGAACACACGGGAGGACTGCAAAAACCCACGGGAGGACTGCAAAAACCCACGGGAGAGCTGCGCAAACTATAGGAAAGGCTGCGGAAAAACTACGGAGGGCTGCGGGAACTCACGGGAGAGATATGGGAACCAACGGGAAGGATGTGGGAAGACTCGAGATAGCTCCGAGAAACTAAGGTAAGGCTGTGGGAATTCAAGAGAGGACTGAGGGAAGACTCGATGCGAGACTTCACTAAAAGGCTGCGGGAAGACTAAGGACGGCTGCAGGAACCCAAGGGAAGAGTTGCGAAACTCCACGGGAGTGCTGCAGGAATTCATCGTGTCGTTGCGGTAAAACTAGTGAGGGTTTCTGGAACGATGGAAGGGCTGCGGGAAGACTCGTGAGGGCTGTGGGAAGACTAAGGAGGGCTGCGGGAACCCATGGGGGGGATGTGGTAACTCACGGTAGGGCTGTGGGAAAACTAGGAAAGGCTGTAGGAACCCACGGGAGGGCTGTGGAAAAACTCGGGAGAACCGTAAAAAAACTTGGGTGGGCTGTGGGAACCCACGGGAGGGCTGCAAGAACGCACGGGAGGGCTGCGGGTATCCACGGGAGGACTGCGAACAGCCTCGGGAGGGATGCGGAAACCCAAGGGAGGCTTATGGAAAAACACGGGACGGATGTGGCAAGATTCAAGAGGGCTGCGGGGAGATAGGAAATAAGAATTGAATCATGGAGAGGATAACATTTGGCAACATAGCATGGCGTGTGTCACTTTTGACTCACAGGCAGGAATTGTGTGTCAAATTTGACACACAGGCAGGATCCGATGGAACGAGCACGTATAATGTTATCCTTATGGACGAAACTTTTGACATTTATATCAAGGCCGGCATCACTTATACCTTCTTCGTAAAGATTGGAAATAAAAGAAGCATTCAAGGTGAAAGAAACGAAAAATTCCGAAGGTAGGTCATATTCGAAATATTTTTCAGAATTAACCTTTCCTGCGTGTGTGTCAAAAATGACACACCTGGCAGGAATTTAAGGGTTAACTATTTGTTATTTCACGTAATTACTGACTATTGGATATATGATGAGTCATCATATATAGGGGTATAAGGACAACTAGGTATGTCATCATTGATGACTTACCTAGTTGTCCTTATACACCATTACGCTCAACGGAAATAAATTCAACTATAATAAAACTAATTGCACAATTACTTATATATGTCAACAAACTGATTCTTAGTTACTTAGATAATTAGGATTAAGTCACTAAATTCATGTGGTCGTTTGAGTGAATTAGTTAATCAGTTATTGTTAACATTAATTTAAATTTAAATTTATTGAGAGAATATTCTAATACAAACGTTTAGTACATGTATTCACAGTTTGGGTTGATAAGGTTTGATGTTTATAATTGTTAATACGTTGTAGAAAATATTAGGATTTATGTATTATTTTGAGACGAGGTTGTGACACATAGAGACGGAGATAGTGGAATTAGTATAGGGATCTGCAATACGAACAGTTTGGTATTTTAACAGTCTGTTCTAGGAGGTACTTGGAATTAATTGAGCTTAGATTCATTTTGGAAAAATAAAGGATAAAAAGCGGGAAATAGTTAAACAAGTTCTACCAAATAACATGTTTCTTGATAATTATCAGATTAACTCAGTTAAATCATTAAAAGGTGTTATCTGAGTTTCTTATTTGAAGTCAGGGTGGTTAGTTTACTTATTAGATTTGGGTGTTAAATGTAGGTTGAATTAGAATGCTTAATTGTCTAGCTGATGATGCAAATGACATTGGATAAATACTGACATTCTGAAAAAAAATAGCTTTTATTACTTAAAAATTTCAGTTCAGTCTGATCAGAAGAGAGGCTAGATGTCAAATTTTCAAAGACTCTTGGTTTTACATGTAAAATTCTGAACTAGTCACTCATAAATAAGATAGTACGCAAGGAGTTTGGGAAACAGCGTCCATTGAGATTCGGTAGTTAGGGTTTTTTCCACTCCCCCCCCCCCCCNTTATTGAATACCAATACTCCTTGGGGATTCTACACACAATTACATTTTATCGAGTTTTTCATACATTCTCTCAAGGAATACATGTGTCCACATTAAGGATACCGTAGAACGGGGTTACTTTACACAGTGGGTGTGAGTTTACACAAAATTTGGGAGAATATATTAAGCTTCTTAACTTTAGCAGTAGACAGAATTATAAGCCCAACTATACCTTTATATTAAACATAAGTTTTGCTAATACCATGAGTTGATTTTTGACGTGCCTTTTATTTTTTGGTCTTATGTAAATGGTGATTGTACTGGCGGTATCATTTTATTGAAAATTGGTCACCTGAATACATTTAACTGTGAGATTATCTTTCGATGACCTCATCGACTTCAAGTACATATTATTTGGTTAGTTCAGTGAATAAGNATGACCTCATCGACTTCAACTACATATTATTTGGTTAGTTCAGTGAATAAGCAGAGGTATAAAAAATCCACTTTTTGAAATTTGCTTGTCGATCTACGTTATGAAATTAAATGTAAACAGTTAACTCAATATTGAACTTTAGGGGTGAGTTTACACAACCTATTAGTTTTGCAAAATAAATTTGACTATCAGCTGTAATTGTGCTGTGGAGAATGGTTCGTGATTACAAGCGAAAGCTGGGGTCGCGACGCTACGTAGACTATTCAACTGTACTGCTGAACAAGGCTATTGAATCTGTCAGGAATGGAATGTCACTGAGGCGTGCTGAAGATGTCTATAAAATTTTCATAAAAACAATTTCAAACAAGACGAAAGACAACCATTGCAGACCGTCTGGGGGCCAAAGAACTTTCACACCGCAGATGGAAGTGGAACTCGTGAAACTCATAAAGGTGTGCGGAGATTGGGGTCAGCTTCTGGATGTTCTCGATATCCGAATGATTACGAAGATGATGTTAGATAAAGCGGGCAAAAAGGTTAACAAATTAGTCTGGAATCTTTCTAGGAAGGATTGGGCATATCATTTTCTGAAAAGATACAAAGAAGACATTGGCCTCAGGAAGTCACAGAACATCATGCGGTCACGTACTGAAAAATCGACGGAAGAAATCAAGCAATTGGAAATAACTTTGGCAAGCTTGGCTAAATGAATTAGCACTAATCCTAACCGTCATGATGACTTTCTGTTTTCTAAAAAAAATTAAAATGTTACCTTTGCTTTACTTAGAATACAATTTGATGTCTAAAGTGTACGCAGTTGCATTTGAATTAAACAAAAAACATCAAAATATATATTTGTGTAAACTCACCCCAAGCTGGGTGTGAGTTTACACAGTTGACTTAATTCCATATGCTACCCACATGTCATGCACAGAGCAGTTGATTTTCAATAATATTCTCAGTAGGGACTATATAGCGTCAAACGACACCATTTTCAAGAAATTTGGTTGGCACGACTTCGAGATAACAAGAATTTTGAAAAAACAAGTTCGTATTTTGTGTAAAGTAACCCCGTTCTACGGTACTCATAAAGTTGATAAGGCGTTAATTTTTTTTTAAATATGGGAATTATCACTCTGATCCACTCGTTTTATTTAAAATCAACATTGAAATACAACCCTTTTTGCGTCGTTCGTTTACACAGGAAAGGCGATGAGATTTAAGGATCGGTATATATTTTTGTACAAGTTGGAAACAAGATAAGTAGGAGGGCTGTTAAATTGTTTCAAAATTTTTTGAACCATCCTTCGAATTAATAGATTTTAATTATAATTTTCTCAGTACTAAACTGATATTGCATAATTTATAAAGCTTGACCAATTGCAAAAATGGAGAGCTTGTTCAATTTGTATTTACCGACTACAAGAGCATTAGCGGAAGCGTTGATTTGTTGAATGTCTTAGAAAATTTTGTGAATTATGTTTTCTTTTAGTTCGCCTTAGAAATATAACATCTTGGTTTAGTTTAAATACCTGATTGTGGGAAATACGATGAGTTTTAATAATCTACAGACATTTTCGCAATACAATATAACCGGACGAGTTGGCTGAATGTCACATTTCATCAAAAATTTGAAAATCATTCTGCATATGCTTAGGTGTTCTCTAAAATCAACCTTGTAGTAAATATTACACATTTGTGTGAAGTATTTAGCCCGTCCTGTGTCAATAAAAATTTTAAATTAAATATTTTTGAAAAGATTAATAACCAAACAAGACACATGTGGCAGTATTCTTTTGAAACATATTATCAATTATCGTTTTCTCTGTCTCGCACTCTACATGCTTCCAGTCGGAATCATCTGTCGTATTCCTATAGGTATACAAAATACAGACCTCTTCATAAATATCCGAAGCAAAAAGTAACCCACCATTTATTATTACCACTTTGTGATAAAATCAATGTTATTGCCACCATTGTTCAAATTGGGTAAAATTAGAGGATTAATTAATCAAATAAAAATAAAATTTTTTAATGATTTTAATGCTATTGTATTAAAATATAGCAATAATATATAGCAATAAAGCGATATAGCAAAAATACCCGTGTCGTAAGGATGCGACACATAAATATTTCACCAATGTGCAACTAATTGTGTTGAAGACGATGTGACATCAGCCTGGATGGTTTATTCCTTTGCTTCATCTCTAGCGGTCACCAGATTTCAGATATATGGATAGAATCAATCAAGGCAAATAAACTATTGTTACAAAGCTATCGCAAAATCAAACACGAATAAACGAATGGTAAAGCCTTTTCTATCGGAGACCTGTGATTGTCAGTAAATGTTTTTAAAATTATTAATTTGAAGATAGTCAAATGGGGTATAAATTGCAACTTATGTAAACCAAGTGTACTTTGCCACTAATGATAACCCATAATCCCAATCAAGCTGTGGTATCATCTACACATGATTTCACCTTTGCATTGATTTATTTATAATATGCGCAACCCAACAACTAACGGAATAGAATAAGAGTGAATCTCCTTATTTTGTAAACGTTCAATGGAGGAATTTATTTGAGGACTTCACACAAATAAAAACTAGTTGCTGTAATACCATTTAATCAGCGCATGTATTATCTTTACATCAGACCGTCGTGTAAATATTCACACTTTCCATTTCGGAATATGTGATTGAATTCTATTGCCTGCGAATTCGTTCAAAATTATATTAAGTATTCTCCTTAAATTATTGCCAATAATTTTTTAGAAATTTCGGAATAATTTTCTTTTCCTACATACTGCCCAAACGAAAGTATAACCAAGCGGATCGATACAGGTTAACTGGTTGTTTTATTGATAATTTACCTTGCCGTTTCCTAAACCATGCATAGGTACAACGAGATGACACGCTCACCATATACTCAAAAGCTTGAACAAGAAATTTTCTTATTCTAGCATCAGATTTCCAGGAGCAATCGTTTATAGAAAATTTTTTCGTCAGTTTACACATTACAGAAGCACATTAGAAACGACACGAATAACACTAACCACTTAAATATTGCTTCTCTTTGGCATTGTTTACCACGATGCTTATTCAATTTAATTTTTTTTCAATCGGGACTTTGTATTACTTCTTTACTTGGTATGTTGAATGAAGCGGTTTCCCACTTACGCTATATTAAATCTTTTGAACATTGTCACATAGACATATTTGAATTTGGATCAAATTCTTACGACGCGATAACGGATATTCCGCTATACTTATTCAAGATAAATGATATTCTTTTGAACAAGAATTCAACAGATATTTTCAACATGCGTCCAGGATGGTTCTCTCGGAAACAAATTTGTTTGGCAATATTTTTCATGTACCCAAAACCACAAGAGCAACGGAGAGTAGCTGAATCCGCTTATACATTATTTTTCAAATGCTCATCTACTGCTACTCCATCACTCGAATTATGCTATGGTAGGCATACTTACTTTATCAGTTTTTACACTTCTTTACAGCGAAAAAACATAAAATTATATGGACAATCATTAATCTTTAACAAAATACCGATATACAATTACGTGATTGGAGAAAATGTTACTGAGGTAACAATAAGTCATCATACTATATGTCCTATCATTATGGTCATCAGATTCAATGTAGCTGTTGAGCTTACTCAAAATTTGCTTGACAATTTGCTTCAAACTATGCTAATGCACGAGTGTGCAATGAACTTTGACTTGATCAATGGAAACAACAATCCTCACAAGGAATTTATAAAAAAATATTCAAACGTGGATATGCTAGAAGTAGTTTCTTTGATAATAAAAATGACGATTGACGTTGGAAATATGTCACACAAATTCAATNAAACGTGGATATGCTAGAAGTAGTTTCTTTGATAATAAAAATGACGATTGACGTTGGAAATATGTCACACAAATTCAATGCTACAGTTCGGCATAAAAACCCACTATCTAACTATCATACAATCGTGGATACAAATATAATTTTAAATACTCAAAATTTAAAAAGTAAAACATCATATAAGTTTGCAACGAGAACTACTTATTTCAACTTTATAAGCTGCAGTGGTCGAGAAGAATATATAACGCTAGCAGGATTTGCACGTCCCTTTAATGTAAACTTCTAGATTGGCTGCGGAGTGTCGTATATTTTAATAACAGTTGGTTTAGCCATATTATTTAAGAAGTTGAAATTACATGACAGTGCCGTAATGCTTTCCTACAAAGTCGTACTAGAGCAGGATTTGGCCTTGTCTAAAAGGTTGGATAATTTGACTACCTTTAAGTTTTTCCTATGCACTCTGCTCCTATCAGGAATTGTATTATCAAATTTGTATCGTGGAGAGGTTACTTCGGAAATGACAAAACCGATACCCAAAACCAAGTTAAAATTCTTGTCTGAATCACTTGAAAAAGGCTTCATAACTTTAATAACAGTGCCGGATCTATCGCAACGCATGAGGATGAAAATGTTTACAGAAAAGAAAATTAACGAGCCAATCATGAAACCCATTATTTATAGATACTTAACTAATTTCAATGAATTAATGACAAACGTACTTGTCGTAACAGAAAGAAAAACCATACCTATAAACAACACCACAAGAAAATTTTTGGAGAAATTGCACAATTCTATTAAATTTTGCTTATCCTATTCTGATTGTACTGAAACTGAACTGAGAATGTGCAATAGCTCGGTATTTGTCGCTGATTCAGTTGAACTACTCCAGTTGTTCTATCGCATTCAAGAGAAGCTAAAAGTTCCTGATCTTTATTACGGGGAGGAAAGAATTTTCTCACAAACAAAATTTTGGGTTTTTAGGGAAATGAATTGGGATCGTCTGAATACAATCTCTCGCCGATTTAGTTCACTGATACATTCGGGAATATTTCACAAATTCTACAACATGGAGGAGAACAGACTTAGGAAGATGGCAGAAATGTTAGTGTTCCGCACAGCACGTACTGTTGTTGAAGCACTTAGTACGAAAAGCAACTTTATAGTTTCCATATACGCTGTGTACTTGGCAACTAGTTTTTTATGTTTGCTCATTTTCACTCTTGAACTTATTTATGGTAATAGAATTCTCCTCATTTACAATAGGTAGAAAGTATGTCAAGCATTTAGAGTGCACCATTCCTGTTTAGACAAAAGAATTCAACCTGTAGAAACTGAAAGTAGTGGGCGGGCAAACATTTTGAACAATATATGTGAAAACNAGAAACTGAAAGTAGTGGGCGGGCAAACATTTTGAACAATATATGTGAAAACGGGATGGAACCAGTCGCTGTCTAGTCCTGCTCTAATACTTTTCCAAGTCTGAACTTTTCTTTGCAAACGTATAAATTCTGAAAAATTTCTATGCATTCCATGCTTTGTGTCCTGACAAGGAATTGTAACTAATATCATTAAATCGCACTTATAGTCANTCGCCGATTTAGTTCACTGATACATTCGGGAATATTTCACAAATTCTACAACATGGAGGAGAACAGACTTAGGACGATGGCAGAAATTTCAGTGTTCCGCACAGCACGCAATGATGTTGAAGCACTTAGTACGAAAAGCAACTTTATAGTTTCCATATACGCTGTGTACTTGACAACTGTTTTTTTATGTTTGCTCATTTTCACTCTTGAATTTATTTATGGTAATAGAATTCTCCTCATTTACAATAGGTAGAAAGTATGTCAAGCATTTAGAGTGCACCATTCCTGTTTAGACAAAAGAATTCAACCTGTAAAAACTGAAAGTAGTGGGCGGGCAAACATTTTGAACAATATATGTGAAAACGGGATGGAACCAGTCGCTGTCTAGTCCCGCTCTAATACTTTTCCAAATCTGAACTTTTCTTTGCAAACGTATAAATTCTGAAAGATTTCTATGCATTCCATGCTTTGTGTCCTGACAAGGAATTGTAACTAATATCATTAAATCGCACTTATAGTCAAATGAAAATATTTTTTCCAACAATTCAACAAATCCGAAAAGAAAAACGAATCTCGGAATCAACAACTAGTTTTTTGGTTGAGGAAAAATTCAAATATTGAAGATTCGTGGAAAAGTCGGCGTAAACTCCTGCTCTCGGAATCGACGCTCCACCGTTAAAATTTTATATAATTATTAAGGAATAATAAAAAATTAAGTTTTAGACACACGCTCTAAAACAGGAACGTTTGACGACACAAGTAATCTTGAAAGCTGAGACTGATATTGACTCCACCATGGTTGAGTCGTGGCACAAGTTAGTTTTTGAAGTCATTTGGTTTGTTTGATTGATAACCGTGTCAGGTTAACGATACAATTAACGCGTCACTTCATACTTTACATTTGACCTTTGACGGGTCGGAGTTCGCTGAATTATACTATATAATTTATAGGCAGATTGGTTTTAGTGAAGTAAGAATTTATTTGTTTTAAATGAAATTTTTATTTTTATTTCTAACATTTTTTTTGTAATTGGTGTGGTAGCAAACTGCCCACATGCAGAAATTTTTGCCAAAACGTTTGGCATCGTTGTTAATTGTTTGGTCTTGAGATGTTTAAAAATTTTGAATGCCGAGATTTGTTTTTCATCGTCTGAGCTCCTCAATTTTTGGTTGGAATTTATTTATTGGATTGTTTTTAGCTTATTTATCTACTCATACGTTAGGTTTTTCAACTCTGTACCCAAGCCAAAGAATTCAAATTTATGTATGATGGCAAAATGTCTTCTATCCGATCTTCATTTTTAATTATCTCACTATTATGATCGGTTAAATCCAGCAACAATAATTTTTCAGTTTAATTTCTTTCTTTCGGGGTTTTGTATTACTGTTTTACGTGCTGTGTTAAATGGAGATGATTTCCACTTACTTTACATTAAGGCTTTTCGGAAAAACCAACTAACAGCTCATCCAATGGATGTTGGTACTGCATTTAAGAAAAATGATTAACTTGGCCAATAATATATCATTGCTTGATTTGAGAAAAAATTTGAGAGACATTTGTAGTAGAGTCTGTGTCGGTTGAGCCTGTTCCAGAGTTACCGATTAGGCTGGAATTCACATGTTTGGACATATTAAGCCGATTATTTACAGTTATCTAGAGGAATTCAATAAACTAATGGCAAATTTATTTTTTGTTACTACAATATCCAGCACGAATATTTCGATGAATAAGGCCACGAGAAATTTTCTTGAAAAACTGTACAATTCTGTTAGGCTTTGCTTATCATATTCCGATTCGATTGAAACAATATTGAGAATGTGCAATGGTTCTGTGTTTATCGGTGATGCCGTTGAACTATCCCACTTGTTTTACCGCATTCAAGAGAAACTAAGANGCCCTGGCACCACACCTTCTTAGCTAATCCCACTCCAGCCGCACAATGTCAAACCTGATGTGCGACTACGTTGGTGAGAGTAACTTGGATCCATTAGTTAAAAAATGGTACTCCAATCACTCCAGCCGCACACTGTGCGACTGCCACTTGACTGATAATCTTTTTTGAACCCCATTACTTCAGCCGCACAATGTACGACTACCACTTGACTGATAGTCTGATATACGCTATTGGAGCTGGAATTACCGCGGCTGCTGGCACCAATGGTTCTGTGTTTATCGGTGATGCCGTTGAACTATCCCACTTGTTTTACCGCATTCAAGAGAAACTAAGAATTTCTGACCTTTACTACGGAGTAGAAAGACTTTTGTCACAACCAAAATTCTGGACTTTTGGGGAAATGGATTGGGATCGTCTGTACACAATTTATAATATATTTTATTCACTTGTACATTCGGGAATATTTCACAGATTGAACAGCGTCGAAGGGAGGGCACTGAAAGCAAGGACAGAAAGGCTAGAGTCCCGCACAACACGTAGCGGCTTTGAAGCACTTAGTACGGAGAGTAACTTTATAGTATCGACGTACCTGATATATACGGCGATAATTCTGTTATGTTTTTTCCTATTCACTCTTGAGCATATGCACTTATATACAATAGTGCACTTCTGATTTGTTAAGTGGTGCTTTTATTTCGGCAGTAAATAGTTGATTCAATGGAAATTCCAGAAGCACTAGAAGAGACTTAGATGGATTAGAAAGAGACTTATTCAGTGCTGTAGTAGAAACTAGTTGGTTGGGTGATTGCGAATTTAGAAACTAGGTTCTCCATCACCAAATAAACACTTTACATCAGTAGAAGTTCAAAACTCTAGAACTACTCTGTGTTCCACACCCATTTATACCAGCGCATCAAGACGCCGTGCATGGGTCATAAACATCACTATTAAATGTGAATCTTGGTACTTCTTAACGATGGTCATAAGTATGCTTGGAATTAGTCTCATATGAACACGATAGATGTAGGACAAGAAATAGTGTAACTATTTCAAGATATAATGAAAAGCGATAAAATGACTAAACCTTTTTCAATGTAAAGAGACAACTAACTTTTAGTAATAAAGCTTTCTTAACCTTAAGGGACAATGGTCAAGGTCACAGTACATTTATTTATTTTAAGCAAAAAATTGATTCGAACGAAAGTTACTCTATTTAGTGAGACACAGTAACATAGGTATCACTCATAAAAAAAGCACTCAGAGTTATTGACTCACTGAGTTGACTTATTGCTTATTTATCATCTGTTGCGAAAGTTAAAGTGGATTTACCCATATGTCACATATACTTCANTCTTTATCATCTGTTGCGAAAGTTAAAGTGGATTTACCCATATGTCACATATACTTCATACAATATTAGTAGTTTTCTCTCAAAAACATAACATTGAGCTATACATGGTTATAGTATTTCTCATAATTGTATGATTTACGACTGATTAGTTAAAAATAAATCCACCCAAAGCTAGCATCGTGCAGGCATTTCCAAATTCCAAATCAGTTNAGACACAGTAACATAGGTATCACTCATAAAAAAAGCACTCAGAGTTATTGACTCACTGAGTTGACTTATTGCTTATTTATCATCTGTTGCGAAAGTTAAAGTGGATTTACCCATATGTCACATATACTTCATCCAATATTAGTAGTTTTCTCTCAAAAACATAACATTGAGCTATACATGGTTATAGTATTTCTCATAATTGTATGATGTACGACTGATTAGTTAAAAATAAATCCACCCAAAGCTAGCATCGTGCAGGCATTTCCAAATTCCAAATCAGTTNTTACGACTGATTAGTTAAAAATAAATCCACCCAAAGCTAGCATCGTGCAGGCATTTCCAAATTCCAAATCAGTTCAACCGGATGGCAAGTACACCACATGTTAATTTCATCATCCTGTGACTGTAAAATAATGAGTAACAGTAACATTCATGTTAATAATGTTATGTATAAGTTTGCCAAGTTTTATGTCACTCCTACCAAACGGCAGGTATATTTGCTAATTCTGTCGTCATCTAGAGGCAGAACTAACGAAATCAAATCAAATTTACATAGCTATATTTGTTTTACATGATAAGCATTAAGCATTATAGGTAAATTCTCCATGATGGCAAATTTCAGATTTCAGAAACCGAACGCCAAAATACGTAACTGAGATCAGGGTTCTTTTTCTGTGGAAATCAAAAGAATGGAAAAAAATTCTCTCAAAGATGTGTGATATTGGTTAGTAATAAATTTTCGTAATTCACAAACTTAATGAATATGTTCATTTATTTTTAGTCTTTTTAAGATAATTTGGCATGTTTCAAAGTAATACACCATTTTTTTCAACCAATTTAGAACCCCATCTAAGTTTTATCGTAACTTTCATAAATTGAAGATAATTTTATTATATAATTTTATCTTTTTATAAGCGAATGTTGACTTATGGGTAACGCCTCTTAATTCAATAAAGTTGGCACACGGATACTAATAATTTGATTCGTCCACTTAATCGAGATAAAAATAAATTCAATTAGTGTCAGTTGAAATTCAATACATGTTTTCNTAGTGTCAGTTGAAATTCAATACATGTTTTCCGTCTACTCATTAATTTGTAAGTGACTGTTTTAAGAAGTTGTAACAGTGAAGTATAAGTCTCAGTGGTGACTATAGAGTATAAAATTTTGTGTTCTAAATATACGGGTTTAGCACAACTTTTATTTCATTTGCTTTGCTATGATCCAATCAGAGTTAGCTATGATGAAAAACTCCTCTCAAAGACATCAACAAAATTGCGNCCGTCTACTCATTAATTTGTAAGTGACTGTTTTAAGAAGTTGTAACAGTGAAGTATAAGTCTCAGTGGTGACTACAGAGTATAAAATTTTGTGTTCTAAATATACGGGTTTAGCACAACTTTTATTTTATTTGCTTTGCTATGATCCAATCAGAGTTAGCTATGATGAAAAACTCCTCTCAAAGACATCAACAAAATTGCGNCATTTGCTTTGCTATGATCCAATCAGAGTTAGCTATGATGAAAAACTCCTCTCAAAGACATCAACAAAATTGCGATTGTCACTATTGTGAATACATCAATATTCAAAAATCAATGACAAGTTTACGTAAAACATTTTCTTCGGATGAAAGTGAAGATGAAAAGAGTGAAAATAAAGTGTTAAACTTGTCTAGTGTAGGTCAAGAAACGAAAATTGTAAGTAGTGAGCGAAAGTCGCTTATTTTCAAACAATGGTTTCCGTTTTTCTCTATTTTACGGCTAATAGGGAATCTTCCTTTGGTAATAGAGAAATCTGACGAATCTATTTCGTTTACATGGAAGTCAAGAATTATCTTTTATACGATAGTTGTTGATGTTTTTAGAATCTCAGTATGTATCACCTACTTCAAAAACTCAGCATATTATTTATTGGGAAGAGAGTGAGTAATATTTTAATTTTCTAAATTTCATCATTGGATAAATCTGTTGGTACTAAGAAGCAACGACTATAAATCTAAACAATCCTAATAATGAAACTTAATTAGTAAATCTAACAACATAACAAACGAAATTAAACTTCAAAATAAATCTTAACTGACATAACAAATGAAGGTAGAGAACGAATTGAATATTCCAAAAGGCAAACTCAACTTAAATAACTTTAACAAAAGATTCAAAAAATTTGATATAAATTAAACGCTATAAGTAAATAATACTCAAAAATANTTAAATAACTTTAACAAAAGATTCAAAAAATTTGATATAAATTAAACGCTATAAGTAAATAATACTCAAAAATACATCATAATTTATTGTCGAGCCGCACGAAAGTGTGACTACGTGATCCTAAATGGTTGAGTAGCAAATGTGTAGCTCACCCAAACCGAATCTGACTATGGTTACACATTTACGGGTAAATTATGTAGCAGTTATGGNTTAAATAACTTTAACAAAAGATTCAAAAAATTTGATATAAATTAAACGCTATAAGTAAATAATACTCAAAAATATATCATAATTTATTGTCGAGCCGCATGAAAGTGTGACTACGTGATCCTAAATGGTTGAGTAACAAATGTGTAGCTCACCCAAACCGAATCTGACTATGGTTACACATTTACGGGTAAATTATGTAGCAGTTATGGNACAAATGTGTAGCTCACCCAAACCGAATCTGACTATGGTTACACATTTACGGGTAAATTATGTAGCAGTTATGGAATATTATTGGGATGTATTAGAAATAAATATCTGATCTTGATGGTTGCAAACAAAATGTTGGTATCGATTTTCAAACGTCATTGTTTTACAAATTTCTATAGCTAATTTTACCAATCTAAAGATAATTTGAATTTATCACGCATAGTACCAACACATAATCCTCAATTTGCCAAATGCACGTCAGTTCGAAATTCTTTATTATTATTCTGATTTTGGATATTGTCTATAAAATCTTTTTTTCAATAAAATCAACATTCATCGTGCCAAAATACATAAAAATAAAAATAATTCCTTGATTTTTAACTTCGATTTCATTAATTAAGAGTTAAAGTTTACTAAATATTTGCAGTAGTTAGATGGCCCGGGTTACATTTCTTGCTTTATATCCCGTAGAATTATTTATAATTAGGTTGGATGAAATGGTTACTTTGTGAGTATGTCCNACATTTCTTGCTTTATATCCCGTAGAATTATTTATAATTAGGTTGGATGAAATGGTTACTTTGTGAGTATGTCCACAACTCGAAATCAATGTATCCAAGTTCAAATATGTTCAAAGTTCAATGCATCCAATTCGAATTTGCGATGGTTGCCTGTATTCATTTGAGCAAAATCAGATTTGCCACAGGATTTTGAATGAGAAAAGTTTTCAAAATTTAATTTCAACACAAAGGTGCAATGTTTTTAATTGCAAAGTTAATTTTTATTTCGAAAATTGTAAAATATGGAAATAAGCAGGATTGTTTAAATTAAAGATTTAAAGTTCAGATTAAAGAGCAGACTTTGACGTTTAAACTAAACTAAAGAGGGAGACGCTANCTTTGACGTTTAAACTAAACTAAAGAGGGAGACGCTATTTCAAAATAGGCCTACTTTACATAGCAAAACGACGTCGTTTCATAACTAGGTCTATCTAAAGCTATAAGGTCGAAATAGTGCGCAAGATCGTTCTACAAGATCATTTAACTCATTTTCCAAGAATTGAACATTTATTTCATATTCAACNACATTTCTTGCTTTATATCCCGTAGAATTATTTATAATTAGGTTGGATGAAATGGTTACTTTGTGAGTATGTCCCCAACTCGAAATCAATGTATCCAAGTTCAAATATGTTCAAAGTTCAATGCATCCAATCCGAATTTGCCATGGTTGCCTGTATTCATTTGAGCAAAATCAGATTTGCCACAGGATTTTGAATGAGAAAAGTTTTCAAAATTTAATTTCAACACAAAGGTGCAATGTTTTTAATTGCAAAGTTAATTTTTATTTCGAAAATTGTAAAATATGGAAATAAGCAGGATTGTTTAAATTAAAGATTTAAAGTTCAGATTAAAGAGCAGACCTTGACGTTTAAACTAAACTAAAGAGAGAGACGCTATTTCAAAATAGGCCTACTTTACATAGCAAAACGACGTCGTTTCATAAGTAGGTCTATCTAAAGCTATAAGGTCGACATAGTGCGCAAGATCGTTCTACAAGATCATTTAACTCATTTTCCAAGAATTGAACATTTATTTCATATTCAACCAATCATATTTGATTCAGTTATTTTTCAGAAATAATGAAACTATAATGAACTAATTTAACTACAGAGTACCGAGAATTGAAATCACGTTGCCAAGTTGAAAAATTAAACTTATTCTTTGATTAAGTATGTTGTTGCCCTCCTCTATTTAAGTATTTCATGTCAACGTGCATAGTTCATTCATTTTATTCATGAAAAATTAACCTGTCTGTTGGTGTGCTTTTTAACACCATTGGATATATCTTGTAGTAATTTTACAAAAAGTTAATAATTTTGATTGTTGTTAATATAACTACTACAGATATAAAAATACAATCGAAGATTGGATCCTTCTGACTATGAACACATTGAGTCCAATTTTCCATTTTTGGGATATCCTGGCAACTTGGATTATATCATCAAACCTTGCTATCCTTGGCCAAAGCTGGTTTCATTTCGAACGTCGTTTTCATGAAGTTTTTACACCATATTATACTTACTCGTCNATCCTTGGCCAAAGCTGGTTTCATTTCGAACGTCGTTTTCATGAAGTTTTTACACCATATTATACTTACTCGTCCTATATTAAACGGAAGTATCGTGTTTTTGCTTTTCTCTCTATGTCGTCAGCAATTTGCACTATAATTTTACTCTTCATGGAATTCTTATTTTTAAATCCTAANATCCTTGGCCAAAGCTGGTTTCATTTCGAACGTCGTTTTCATGAAGTTTTTACACCATATTATACTTACTCGTCGTATATTAAACGGAAGTATCGTGTTTTTCCTTTTCTCTCTATGTCGTCAGCAATTTGCACTATAATTTTACTCTTCATGGAATTCTTATTTTTAAATCCTAAGCTTGACAATTTTAGTATTTCCAGTTGGATATTTAATTTACTGCGCACTATGGCTAAGTTCATAGTTCTAGTTACAATAGTTGAAGATATTGCATGTATTACAATGTATATAACCTCAGCTGAAGCATTTCTAAATTTGGCTAATGGAATTAAGTGTCAAATTAAGAACATGGATGAACTGGATAATGAAATTGTAATCCAATGGACACAAATTTTACTGCTTATACGGAAGAATGTCAAATTGACAGGGAGAACTCAAGCTCCAAAACAAATTTTTGTTTTCTTACAATCAATCATTATATTTACTGAACTATTGTTCATTTCAATTCGATCATTTATGGAAGGTTATTCTAATTACACTAGGAATTTTCTAATCTCTGGTTTTGTAGCTATTATATATTTTTATCGTTTATCCTGTAAAATCATAATGGCAGAAAATATAACTGGTGAGGTAATTTATAATTCTACTAATTATTAGACTTTTTATCGTGGATTTCATTCACTCATGGTTCTAATTACAGGAGGAGAAAATTGCAAACCTTCTGCTTCAACTAAATCCTAGAACAATTGATGTTTTAGGGAAATTAGAAATAAAAAAAATTATAGATGTAATTCATCAAAANAAACAAATTTTTGTTTTCTTACAATCAATCATTATATTTACTGAACTATTGTTCATTTCAATTCGATCATTTATGGGAGGTTATTCTAATTACACTAGAAATTTTCTAATCTCTGGTTTAGTAGCTATTATATATTTTTATCGTTTATCCTGTAAAATCATAATGGCAGAAAATATAATTGGTGAGGTAATTTATAATTCTACTAATTATTAGACTTTTTATGGATTTCATTCACTCATGGTTCTAATTACAGGAGGAGAAAATTGCAGACCTTCTGCTTGAACTAAATCCTAGAACAATTGATGTTTTAGGGAAATTAGAAATAAAAAAAATTATAGATGTAATTCATCAAAAACCAAGCAAAATCTCTCTACNCAACTAAATCCTAGAACAATTGATGTTTTAGGGAAATTAGAAATAAAAAAAATTATAGATGTAATTCATCAAAAACCAAGCAAAATCTCTCTACACGGATACATAGTCATTGAGAAATCATTGATTCCGAAGGTAATTCATACATCATAACAATCATTATTAATAAATTAGCTCTTGCTTCACTTATTTATAGATCATTGGATGTGTGGTGACATACCTTGTTGTTCTTATACAACTACACTTAACCTNTTGCTTCACTTATTTATAGATCATTGGATGTGTGGTGACATACCTTGTTGTTCTTATACAACTACACTTAACCTTTTCATTTAAAGGGAGCAGACCCCAGTATATTGAAACAAATTGTACAATTACTTCTACTGACTGTTGTTTAAAGGAGTAGTTTTGGGTACTAATGATGCTGCAATTGCATCATGCATCTTCTTGGGCAAGTTTTGATGAAATTATCGAGTAGAAGGAATGCGTGTGTCCGGGATTAAATTTTTGTCCTATTACGCTAAACACTTCCAGCTGAACATGGATGCATTTTGAATTATCATGTTAATCATATGAAAGGTGTCCAGGAAGTAGAGGTACAATTTTAATAATGATATAAGAATGTCACCTGAAATGAGATGTTTTCCAAAAATAAGAAATAGAATCAAAATCATATTTCCTACATGACAGTAAAGTCTTGTTTGTGGTAACTTGAATTAATGAAAATGTCTAGGAAAAATGGTGAGCTATATGCTACGGGGATTTTTCACTACTACGTAAATCTCGCAATCCATGACAAGAAATTCACCTTGAGAAGAAATTTTGTGTGAGGGCATATGAGCTAACTGATGCTTTATCACATTTTGAAGAAGCTTCTATTTAGACTAATAAACCTCTACTTGGTCGTCGTCCTAACAAATAATCACCAGAGGGGTCCAAGATGGAGAAAGCTTTTAATCGTCACCCCAACACACTGTCCGCACTGCAGATAAACGACTTAAATTTGAGAGGTTTACCATGTCGGATATCAAAATTAACAAGAGGGAGATTACGGCTATGACCATGAAACTCTCTGAAATATCATGAATAAGGAGCAACGAACGAAGACCGGCCTTAGGAAATGTTCAAAATTGCGCGGAAGAAATTCTTCATCAAGAATGACGAAAATCACGTTACATTTAACCATTCCCAGTTGCGAGACAAAGTCTGTGAACGTCTGGATCATTCTGCGGTGGATTATGAAACGAAATTTATCAAAATCAATTCACCCAGAAACATCTAGTTTGGCAGGCGAATGACGAAATTGAAAATGTTGCAGAGTCATTATTTTTGGAAGCGGCCCTGAACTAAATATTTTTACTTCGAGACTGTCTGAAGCAACAATTCTTTTCTTTTATACACATGCATCACGAATTATGAGACGTTTTATTTTGGCTTGAGCAAGCACTCTCACAATTCGCCACAACCGGTGTAGACATTTTAAGTCAGAAAATTGTCAATTTTGTACCAAAGCCACTAAGCCTCTTAAATTTGAGACAGGCAAGAGGGATTGAAGACTTTGGGCGATTTGCGAAAACTAGTACTGTCAGATAACCCAAATAATCAAAAATGATTCAAGGTTTCAAGATAATTTGGAACAAAAATTCCAAAGAAACACAGAATGAAGTAGGAAAAGAGAAAAGAGGTAATTGGTCATGCTTACAAGAATCTTCTAGGANTCTAAGTCAGAAAATTGTTAATTTTGTACCAAAGCCACTAAGCCTCTTAAATTTGAGACAGGCAAGAGGAATTGAAGACTTTGGGCGATTTGCGAAAACTAGTACTGTCAGATAACCCAAATAACCAAAAATGATTCAAGGTTTCAAGATAATTTGGAACAAAAATTCCAAAGAAACACAGAATGAAGTAGGAAAAGAGGTAA